>OX244005.1:600000-1117500 GCA_945859715.1 Apamea sordens | reverse complement strand
TTAGGTATGTCCAGAATATTCATTAATTTGCAGTCAAATATAAGTCAAATAGAATCCTTCAAAAGTCAATTAATTTAAAATCACATTATTCAATTGTTATTGTATATTAGAATTCGGAATAGAAAAGTCCTTTTCATTTAAAAAATCTACTATATTGTAATACACTTTACTAATTAAAAAATTTCTCAGCTTATTTTTGAAAAGTGACAAGGGCAGTTCTCTCCAACTTTTAGGTAGTTTATTAAATATGGTAGGAGCCATACAGAAAATACTTTTGCGCATGAGGGTTGTTCTCGCAGCATGAGAGCATATCCTGCTGTTGTCGCGCCTATTACGTGGGACTACTTCATCTACTCGTTTGAATCGTTGCGGATTTGTTTTAACAAAAATAGCTACCTCTAGAATGTACAGACATGGCAAAGTAAGAATTTTATATTTTTTAAAGTAAGGCACGCAACTATCAGTAGGTTTAATTTGAGAGTAGGGAGGCCTTTGCCCAGTAGTGGGACATTAATGGTTAATAAAAAAAATAGGGGGCAAGGCTGTTGCCATCAACCAGACACGAGTCTACGACTACGAGCTGCTGCTGAGAAGATCTTGATGAAAAACCCAATAACAGTCTGTCCGACCTGGGAATTTAACCCAGGAACTCATGCTTATGCTCTTGCGACCACTAGACCAACGAAGCTGACAACAATGACATCAATTTAACTCATTTATCTTTATAACCTTTATATAAATATCTATCAAAAAAGCTATAACGTAGACCCATCTATCTACAAAGCATGGGAAAAGTTTTCCGGGTCAGTTATTTTATTATGAAAACCTCCTCGACTACAAAAAAAAAATAGGAAACTCATAAAATATAACATGCGAATTTTGTGATTCAACCAGGAATTTGTCCCTTTTCAGTTTGAAATTAAATGTTTAATGAAATAAATAATCCGTATTAACTGTACGTTTTGTTTTTAAGCAAAACTTCTACTTTATAATTAGTCTCCAGCTCGTTAATGTCAAATAGTCTTCTTGTCTGTTCTCCATTATTGTTTGGCAGTTATATACATATACATACATAAGTAAGACGATACTGGATACTGACGATATTAAGAGATGTTTCATTTCTATTCGATGCCTTAATATATAGAAACAATACAACTTAAAGGTATACAAGCAAATATGAATCACAATAAATTGACGCAACACAACACGTGATATGCAACTGAATGATCTCCTCAGGGGTATCCGTGTATAAGGACAATGAATGCAGTGACCTGACGCGATCTGTCAGTGTGTGGCGTCCAAAATGACCCTGATTGTGCTCATTCGGGATCAAACGTTAACAAACAACCGTTTGTGTTGAAATAAAACAAAAGTAAAATTAATTGATATTATATAATTCATCAGATATATATATAATTTTTGATGGCTTCGTCGCTTTTGTCATCTGTGACTTTCCAACGCTTTTATTTTAGGTTTGATGAGCATCGAATAATGCCAGAACATTTTTAAATCGTTCATAGTAGCATGGGGTTTTAGATGACTTGCTTGATGTCCAGACTAGTCGTGCGCTTCTCCTCCACGTTTATAATGCGCATAGCGAAAGTGTGAAACTCTCTATCAGCGTCCGCGTTTCATTTAACCCGTCTGCCTTCAAAGCAAGTGTGTACAGGCATCTTCTCGGCACGCTTGTTCCATCGTAGACCTCATCCATCGCTTTTTATCTGGCAAGATTGAGGTCAAGAGTGGGCCCATTGGCAATTAAAAAAGAAGATTCGCGGGGACTTGTCACTTACCTATCCATTATACTTACTTATTTACGTTCTATCTCCTGTTCCAGTTGTGTCGACAATGCTCCAGCCTGCCCCTCGACGAGACGGTGGTGTCGGTGTACACCACACACCCCACCACCATGGGCACCAACCCACCCTTAGACGTCTACCATCAGATTGCCAACAATATTGCTGAGAGGATCACATCGCCTATATACAAGTAAATGATTTTCTGCTAGTTTTACACAAGGCTTTACACTAGGACCAGAAGGTTTTAAGCTATATCGTTTATCGTGTAATATTACCAATCAATTAAAACCATTACATTCTACCTTAAAGTTTTGAAAATGCCTCACAAGATTATAAACGAGGTGCTGTCCCACAAACAGTGGGAACAGTGGGTCACTTAATACGTGTCCAGGGTGTCCTGCTTTCTGCACGCTACAGGAGCTCATTCAATCTTTAATGTCAATACATTATAAGGTATAATGGTTTATCCTGGTGTTTTCTACACTTACCTTTTTTAGATTAAGATCATCTAACAGAACAGCCCATTTCTGACTATAAAAATATAGCGTGACTCATACTAATACATAAAACTTTTCATCATTTCCAGATTCCTGGGCATAAACGATACAAAGCCAGAAGCAACTACAAAACCAGTAGGGAAGATCGAATTACAAGACGACCAAGACTTTACGAATAAGCACAACATGAAACCGGTTGACAACGACATATCCAAAGACAGGGACGTCGAGGAACTGTCAGTCGAAGGCTTAAGTAAAAAGACTGAAAAGAAACCGGAAAAAATAACTCTATACTCAAAGTATTTACCAACGTTAATTACAGGGAGTCAATTTTCTGGCAGGCAGGCTGAAGCTAAAAACGATACATGGAATGAACTAGATGACCCATTCACGTGGGATGACGACGAAGAAGTAGCCAAGCCTAAGGAAGGACCTTTCATCTACTTCTTGGAACTGCTCGGAAGCACCATTCAGTTGATATGGGGTGGTTTGATGGCGTTGTTTAGACCGAATTCCAGTTCAGGAACAGAATAAGGAACGTTATATTAGGTTCAAATCAAAATAAAATGCGTTTGTTTGTGACTTGGTTATAAAGTGTAGTGGTTCTGGGATAGGCCACAGAGCGTTGAAAAAAGATAGAGATTCTTCATAATTATGATAATTATTATTTTATACTACTGCACCTATGTGCAAACTATTTTGGTTAGATTAAGATTAAGTAAACTATGCTTAACACAGTCGGTATCTATAGTGGTTTAAATCAAACTTACCACACATAAGGGTCAGGGCCCCAATTCTGTATCATTCCCCGCGGAATCATACCACGTGCAAACCACGTCAATATTGTGTCTTGTTAACGGTAAGAAATCGAAATGTCAACCGTACGGACAATATGTATTTTGACAGTTCAAACCACGCCGTTTTGTCATAGAGAATACGTTATTAGCAGTGGTGAAGGGCAGGCGTTTTTGGGGGTCTGTCTTTTGTAATTTTGACGTTCGAAAAGTGCTGATTCTCCTCAGCCTAATTTGATTAAATGACTTTTGATTTTGATTTTGAGATGTCGTGATTAACTGAGGAATTGACGTGGTTTAGAAGTAAAGAATCGTTAAGTGGTCATAGTGAATTAGGGCCCTGGCCATCTATTTCTTTATACGCTCTGTTGTGCTTAAGCCTGATTTACCCTGTGAAGACTTAATCGCCTGTAGCATTCCATAAATTGAAGCAATAATAAACGTCGCACCGTCCAAACAGTGTTTAGGCGACATTAGTGTCTCCAATTATATATGCAAAAACTCAAACTTGCATCGTGTAAATGGGGCTTTAGAGTCTACTCTACTACTACTCCATACAGTTAATTCACCTGTCCCACCGCCAACGAAGAAGCTATCGACTATTTTCTCGATCAAGAAACGGACAACAGATGTAGATCCAGTGTCAGTAAAAGAGATACATATAATAATAGTTGATTAGTGACTGTTCACACCGCCGGCCGGCGAGAACACTCTCCTCTTATTTATCGCAGCGACAAGAGATATCAAAGAGAAAACTCGCTCAGCGACGCTCGAATGGCGGCAGAACACTCGTTGAGAGACTCTCGCTTGGTACATACGTATACCAGCAAAGGCTGGGCATTCTGCTGGTCGCACTCGCGCACTCGCCCATAGCCCAGCGACAAAACTATCCGCTGCTCGCAAACTCGTTTCTACTTGCTAGCTCTACTCGCTTCTCGGTAATCGTCGGCGATGGGACAGTATCCTGAGGCAGGGTTTATTGAGATATCGAACTGCTTCAAAACGTAAACACACTTTAGAACTGCCTCCCAAAGTTTCAAAGTAGTAGTTGTTGAACTGTATGTAGTCTGTATGTCCTCCGCGTTTACACCCATATACAAGTTGTAATACTTGTTTACGATAAGTCTCGTATTATACTTGTCAAAAACATATCGTGTCTGAAACATATGTCATACACACTGCCTCGTTGGTGTAGTGGTCGTCAGCGCTGCTGCTGAGTATGGGGTCCTGGGTTCGATTTTTACATTTTTATCCTGAGAGTATGCGCATCTTGTAAAACTCGCTATCAAGAACATTAGTTCCACGGACGCTCACTTTGACAACATGAAAAAACGAAGACAGAACACATTTGAAGACACACACACACACATTTTGTCATCGATAGTATGAAGTCCGCTGGACTTCTTGTTTATTATAGGTCAATAGTAACTTTAGTTACACTGTGGTGCTGTAGGGTATGGGTAACAAGATATGGATGTCTTTATTCCGAAATAAATGATTATTATTATTATTATTATGGTCAATTCTGCACCCTAATTGCGTAACACACAATCAATCTTGCTAATCCATTGCTTCATAAGTTGGAAAAATTTGTCTGCCCAACACGTAAATAACGCAATGAATGTTGTTGAACTGTCAAAATGAAACCGATTCAGATTGATCGTGTGTTACGCAATTATAGGGTGCTGGACCATCAAATTGAACTTGATAATCTAGAATTGAGTTTTGTAAACAATTAATTTGGTGTGAAAGTACAGTGATTTATTTGTGAGGCTAATATCATAATTGTAGGTAGGTTTTTAAAATAAATATTAAATCTATTTACCCAAATAGTTTCAAGGCTCTTAGAATAGTATGTTTTTTTAAGTTTTCTAAAATGTATTTTATCTTTTTACAACAGTATTTCTTTTTAATTTTAATATTTTGTAAATACATATAAAACGGTGTTTTTGTACAATACGTTCAAATTGTACAAAAATTGTAAAAAAGTGGGTGCCATGAAGAGGAATATAGTCAGTAAAATATTTATTTGTATTGTATTAACGGAATCATTGTGGTTTTCAACTTAGTATTAAAACACAGTCGCTTTTCGTGTCGCTTATTTCTTCAAAATTACACAATGGATTTAGATGTGGTTTGCACAATCATTTCTAGAAGGTTTATAATTTCTTATGTATAATAATATGCTTTATAATATTTAACTTAGACATAGCACCGTAACCTCAATTTTCTGACATGTCGCCACATCAGGACACTGCACCCATGCGAATCAGGGGCGGTTCGCTAATACATTATATGTAATATTGTAAATTAAAATGATTTACCGAATGTTTTGTGAGGTTTTAATACTGATCCTATATTTATGCCCCTCCAGGATGTACAAACCCTCATCTCAGGTCGGCCGCTTTGTTGAATTCATCATCTCTTCTTCCTGCCCTTGGCACATTTATTTGGAGTCGGTGCAACACCCTCTCCTCGCGTGGTGCACTCCCTCTCACACAGGTAGAGGAGGCCTATGTCCCAGCAGTGGGATCGTTATAGTCTGATCATGTTAGGTATCCTTGCCGAGGTTGGTCTGTGGATGGGTGACCATCTTTACATACCGAGACCCCTCCGTGCCTCGGAAAGCACGTTAAGCCGTTGGTCCCGGCTGTCATTCGTGGATCTTTGACAGTCTTTACGGGTGGTCAGAAGCCCGAAAGTCTGACAACCAGTCTTACCAAGGGGTATCGTAATTTCCAGTAACTGGGTTGTGGAGGTCAGATAGGCAGTCGCTCCATGTAAAATACTGGTATTCAGCTGCATCCGGTTAGACTGGAAGCCGACCCCAACATAGTTGGGAAAAGGCTAGGCAGATGATGAGATGATGAAATAAGACGGAAGTAAGTAGGTATATTTCTAGTCTAGCATGGCTAAAGGTGCCATTAATCTACAAATCTAGGGAAAATTTCGAAAAATCGTGGTATCCTACAGAATAACAAAATACGATTGATCCGTGCTCTAGGTTTTCAATCTTTTATATGGCCCGAAAGCGTGGGGCATTGAAAGCAGCGAAAGCAGATGCTGTTTGATGCTTTTGAGATGTGCTGTTTGCGGAGACTGCTCGTATGGTATACGAACAGTCTCCGCCATGAGAACGAATGGATCCATACTGTAGTAACTCAACATCACCACGCTGCTATCTACAATATGCCAGGAGCGTGCCCTCAGCCTTTTCGGACATATTATTTCGGTCACCATTGCATGTTCTCGAAAAGATTACGACACTGGGCCGGGTGGAAGGTAAACGCGCTCAAGGCAGAGCACCGGCAAGATGGTCAGACGCGATCAAGAGGGCTGTTGGAGGCAGCAAGTACCGAGCAGTCCATACTGCATAAGACCGCATAACTTGGAAACGCGTCGTATGTGGTCGCGATCCTCAGCATTTAGAGAACGACGAAGAAGAAGACTTGTACGTCGTATCGCAAAGCTTTTTATAGTGGATGTCAACCATATCTGATTTGAGTGGTATTGAAGAGTGTATTGAAGGTCTTTTTTTATTTTATTTTATATTTAAAGAACGTTCACAGTCTGAGGGGCAATTCTCGTAGTTTTAAGAACATTCACAGTCTGATCTCTGTCTCAATCTGTCAAAAATACGTCTAATTTCCCTACATTTTGACAAGTTTTTGATGTTTGTCGCCGAGGACTGCGACTAGATTTTGATCGTTATAAATTACAAGAATAGGCCTTCTGATAAAAACAAATAAAAATAAAACTTAAGAAGTAAGCAGTACTTTTGTACTCAAATTGTAATTATGTCATATCCCTATGTATTTTACTTTGTGTACATAAATAATAAAATAAATAAAAATTCCGATGTAAAATATTAGCAGGAAAGTGTGCCTCACGGCTGCGGCAATTAAACAGGGCCTGTCAGCAAAAACGGACAACTAGTGCCTGACGCTGGTTTACGGTCCACCATTAAAACCACTACACGTGTCCGAATCACGCCGGGAATACATTGAGCTCATGAATATTCACAGAGTACAAACCTGTACCTGCAGCGTGCCCACAAATGTTCTCAGTTGTATCCATAGCCTACAGACCACAAATTGTGCGATGCTATAGTGTTGTCCACAGGCGCCACACTGTGCTAGTTATGGAACGTTACGTGTTGAAACTACGACTCGTCTGTGGTTGTTATTAGAGCTTTCAGTCTCGCTAGTCCCGGGAAAATTAAATCGAAACTCGATGCGGTCTCGAAACTCTCGGGAAAAACGAGACTATTTCAAAAGTAGGTTTCATACTTACAGGCCAAAAACATCAACTATATTTTGATTGCTGAATGCCTACATTTAGGCAGTCAAAACAAGATATTTCGATCAAGTACTTTAATTAAACATAATTAAATCATATTCTGCGCTGTCGTGCTATAGACTCACTACAAAAACTTTCCTTGAAGACCGAGATTTTCGGGAAGTCGTATTTTTTATGGTATTATTCATAGGGGCAATAAATTTCTATGGGCAATACTGTGTGGTATGGATAGAATATAAAATTAGGGTAGATTTTTGAGACGGGGTACTTGGGGGCGGCCGGTTTATTCATAATAAGAAAGTAAGTTGGGAGTCTCACTTCCTACGAAATGTATGGGAAAACGTTTTTTCCGTTTTCTGACTTTTCTATTACCTACTCAAACCTGAATTGGTCCAATAAAGTGTTTTGATCCTTATAAGAAACAGGATCGCTTGGCATCAAAAAAAAATGTAAAAATGGCCCTGAAATAAACATTGATTCTCAAATAAATAAGGACAGTTTCCTAAGACCGTTTGTCTGTAACTACAGCGATTAAGGTGCTACCTGCTCCATATCAAAAATCCCCCGTGTATATGAGGAAGTCTGAAAGTGACACCGGTGACTGAAAAGTAGTTGTCATGGTAGTTATAGATATTTGATGCGGAGGAATGAGGAAAATGTCGTGAGGAAACGTCGTTGACTATGTGTGAGTGTGTTTTGTTCTGGTAGAAAATGAGTATGGCAATAAATCCACCTCTGTTCATTTGTGTGCTTAAAGTATTAAATAAATAAATAAATGTGGATGGGTCTATAAGTAGGGAAAGAACGACTAAAGAAACTGTATGAAATATCAGGCTAGAATGGAGGTGTTTACCGATAGAGAAGAATGGAAGAAGAAGAAATTTGGGATAAGGCCCAGGGATAAAGTAATAGGTACAGTAGGTACCGGGCAACTTTGTAGATGTACGATTTTAATAAAACTTCCTTCAAAAGTTTTACAATCATATTTTTTATTGAGTTTTATTTCGTAAATGGAATGATGAAGATTTTGGGGACAACGTTAATTAATGGTAATATCTTTCCGTGTCGGTCAAAGTTTACCAAGATATGCAAGAATAGTAATAGAAATAAAAAGAAGGAAAGAAAAAACATTTATTTGCGGTAAAAATGACGCATAAAAAGAACACAAACACAAAAAACATAACAAGTTGAATGATACATGCTGTGCTGTATACTTACTATTTAGTCCGTACTTTGTTAAAACTACACGATTCGTTTGAGGTATGATGCCAAATTGAAGTGCAGTCTGCAAGCTTTGTTAACTTGTAAAGTATTGGTAGAAAATGGGCCTCTGCATAACAAAGAAATAACGCCTGTTCTTTAAATACACAAGGGATTAACAGGACATTGAGTGTGCTATGGATTGGTGATTTCAACGCCAGTGCTGTCTAAATTACAAAGAAACTAAATCAATCAATCTACCCAGCCTAGCAATTTACCCAACTATGTTGGGGTCGCGTTTCAGTATAACCGGATGCAGCTGAATATCAGTATTTTATATGGAGCGACTGCCTATCTGACCTGTACAACCCACTTATTGGTTAACACGATAGCCCTTGGTAAGACTGATTGTCAAAATTTTGGGCTTCTGACCAACCGTAACGCCTGTCAAAGATTTACGAATACCAGTCGGGACCAATGGCGGAACGTGCTTTCCGAGACCCGGAGGAGTCAAAGAAATAAACTAAATAATAATAATAATATCATCTCTGGACCTTGGTGGTTTATTTTTTGCAACCTTCTATTCCTACAACTTCTATTCCTTCGTGGGTCCTTCAAACAACAGATTTGTAGCGGTGTCTACAACGCCACATACGAACAACGCGTCATACTGACGTCACGCAAATCCTGCATCTCACAAGCAGAGTTTACCGCGCAATTAGCATATATACGAACTTCCCAACAGCAATCGTGGGTCAATTGCCCGCCAGACACAACACCCGTCTGGTCGGAGGATCCTCCCTTTTCTATGGAGGATGAGTGAACTTTAAACCCTGTTCCTCATACCTCCAAAGATTAAATATTTTTATCTAAAACATAAGAACAAAAACATAAAACTAAATCTAGCGACGAAACAGATAAAATACAAGACACACAAGTAGGTACAGACAGAACCCAGACGTCTAGCTTTTACTGTATAAAACCATAAGGTACTTGAATATATTGTCTATGTGCTAGGGACGTGGAAAATGTTTTACTACAAGAGGACTTGTAAGTATATAAAAAATGTGTGGTCATATGTCTGTGGTATAGACCATCAGAGCGGTGGTGGCCTTGGTAACGGCCGCGACTTTTTTTACGCTTTACTTTGTGTAAATAATTTCATCACCACTGCTCACAAAAACGGTGAAAGAAAACATCGTGAGGAAACCGGCACGTCCTAGAACCAAACATTCGAAGACATGTGACATCCCTGTCGGTCGTCCGGCGGCGATACAGGTGAACGAGATTGTTGCCATCGCGGGCAAAACCTGGACGAGGCTGGCACAGAATAGAGAGGCATATGGCCATCAGTGTGTGAAGTCGGGATGTGGATGATGATATAGCTAGCACAACATAACGACTGTATTCCCCGAAAGGTTAGACAGAGATGAACCTATGGTACACCAGCCAATTATGTTTGAGTCCCATGTAACAGGGGTGAGCCTATTGCCACCAGCCGGGTACAAATTCAGACTCCAGGCTGCTGCTGGAAAATTCCAGCTGGAAAATCCCAATGGACACTTTTGCATTGCAGGACCTCATGGTCAGCAGCAGGAGCGCGCGAGCACTGGACCCACGAGGCAGTCTACTAAAAGATTACTCTTGTCTGTCTAGAAATTATTACTACAGTGAAGCCTTTTGAACTCACTTCACAATTATTCATAAGTCCCTGGATGCTATTAATATGAAGATTAAATCTTATAATTAAGTGATGTTAAGATACGACTTATTGTTTGACAAGGAATAAGATCTTCGTAATTATGTTTAAATATGACTAGGCTGAATTATTTGTTGGCCTTAGCCACCTATCCCACCGGCAGCGATTAACGAGAAGCTAGTAACATAAAACGAGTTGGCGAACAACGAGCAGCGAATGCGCGACGGAGGCGAGCGATTACTTACTGGTATGCGTATGTTCAGACGCCAGCACATCAAGCTACTACAATCTGTCAAATTTCTTTAATAGATTTTTCAACTTTATCGCTAAATCATTAAGGTTCAAGGTTGATCGGGAAAGTTTGACAGTTTCGGGTAGTTTGACCAGCAGCTGGCGTCTGTACCAATAGTAAAGTGTGTTCTGCCCGCCAAACGAGAGTTGCTGAGCGAGTACTCTCTTTGATAGCTGTTGTCGCTGCAACAAACAAGCACTTACTCGCTGGCGGTGTGAACAGTCAGCGGGCAACTATTAATATTTGTATCTCTTTTACTCACCGGGAAATCTTTTGTACGTTTCTTGAGCGACGAAATTGTTGATAGCTAGTCAATTTCTCGTCGTTGCTGGGAGAGATGCCTTAGGTTTGGAAGGTCGTAAAGGTGACACCGTTATTTACTTGACTGATGGAGCAAACTGTGAATTATTAGGATACTTTCTTCATAATACCGTTAATCTATCGTCGACGGAATTGATACAGAGGCTCTAGTACGAATGCACGTCGGAAACGTAACGTAAACTAACCCCATGCACTGGTGCTGTGTGCATTGATATAGTCAGCACACATGGCTATATTAGCTCACAAGTAAATAATGCTTGCAAGGTACAAGAAAGTAGAAGGTCAATAAGATTTTAGAGGACCAGGGTTACATATTTCCCTTAAAAAAGCATTAAGTTTGATTTCAACGTATTCCCTTTAAAAAAAACCATAGTAAATCGAAAATCTCAATTCCCTGTTCTGGAATGACTCGGTCGCAAAGAAATCTATTTATTTTAATCGTATAACCGCTTTCGATTGACTGCCTGCAGGTAATTGGATTTTGGAATCAAGGCCTAAGGCCGACTTGATGGAAAACTGGATTAGTTTCAATCAATTTTTTTTTGTAATCGAATCGTAGGTATTATAGGTTTACAATTGTGATTATTGTTTGTGACAGTTTTTCTGGTTTTGTCACTGTAGAATAGAATATCTCTTTATTCTATATGTCAGAGTTATTCGTTTATTCGGAACGCCAGCGCCATCTTGTGGCGCTAGACAGAGTCTAGCCTGAGTTCGTGGAGGTGGACGGAGAGCAATAGCTACAAGAACGGTGTGAGCAGAGCTCTCGGGATCATCGAAACATTGGACATCGTACGAACAACATGTGCATAGAAACTGTCTCGCGTTCCGTATCATTGAGTGTGTGATTCGCTAGTGTGACTGATTTGTTCGTGAATTGTAATCTGATTTAAACTGCAAACCGTTTTACTATTGCGCTTAACTAATACTACCCATAGTACGCCCACAGTAATTAAATTATGCCTGATGTTAACGAGAGACAGACATACCTTCTCCGTCATATACATACCCGGTATGAATTACAGATACCAATGTGGAAATGTTTACATAGGGTAACACAATGGGCGGTCTTATCGCTAAAAGCGATATTTCAGAGATAACCTTTGGGTGAATTTAAAGAGAAAAGAACAGACAATAGGTACTGCAGTATATAATTTAAGTCTATTGTGTACAATTTACGACGATTTCAGCGTAATTTTCAAAAAGTCAGTTTTTGTGAGTCAAAAATGGTACAATAGGTACATACCTATTGTACCATTTTTGACTATGGTACCAGGTCTGTAATTTGGCGTAGCACACACTATTGTAGTTAAAACATTATTTTCACTTTTTATTTTGTGTTTCACGAACTGTGTCCAAATAAACGTTACTCTTTATTTCATTTTTGTAAGTAGGTTTGTACAAACACTTCTACACGAGAATCATATTCTGAAAACTAGATGAGGTCGGCGTTTCCTACCGACTACATTGAGAAGAAAGGCCGCACCAAACTGAGAAGTCACAGTCTCTTTTAACACGTTAAGTGCGAAACGAGGCCTAAATCACACCTCATGCAACTTCCTTGTGGTGCGGCAAGGAAAAACGTGAACATCTCTGTCGTGTGAAGGGCATAGCTTTGGTTTGGTCCAGTATAGAAAAGAGATAAATGTATATTTGCGACGCGCTTATGGTCCCGGACTCGGTGGTATACCTACCTTGGTACCGGATGTCTTAGGCCTCGTACCGCACTGAATTAATATAATTTTAATGCAGTGCGGAACGAGGCTAAAACGTTCCATATCCCCCCGGACCTCGTACCGCACCCAACGCGAGCTTCCCGCGACTAGTGTTGTGTTGCTACGCACATTTTTATCATCTCGTGAAGCTGACAAAAAATCCAAAAAGATTTTGACTCAGTGCTCTCAGTGCAAAAAATCTTATTGTCTACCCTGTTTCAATGAAAAACACTCATAAATAAGTACAAAATATATATTGCGATTTTTTATAAAAAAGTATATTGTTACTGATTTTTTTATGTTAATTCAAGTTCTAATAAGTGTATTTTTAAAGCCCGAGGCAGAATACATAGGATAGTTTCTTTTCTACTTCTGGTTTTCTTTTTTTTCTATTCTGTGAACCGCATTAAGATTTTCACAAAAAAATTGATAAACGTCGTTGCGTCGATATTATTTTTCCCATCACTAATCTTAGCGAAAATTTACCCTATTTCAGTGCGTTACGAGGTGTATAAGATCCCATATTTTGTTTTGCCAATAATTCCTAAACTAGCTATCAGATCCCGGGGCGACGGTAGATTAGGGTTCATCAATTCACTGTCTATATCGATAAGGACCAAAATGTTTCATTTATCTTTGATTTCGCGCCAGAAAATGGATTTTAGTTTGTTAAAGGAGGTGGGGTCTAATAGACCGCGTGTCGCCCTAACGTCTGGTCACGGTGCGGGCCGATAATACCTCGTGCCGCAGGAACGAAAAGTTTGCAAAAATTGGTGCCGCAGCTAACGTGTTAAAGTCAAGACATAATCTTGGCCGGATCATGTGAGAACCACGTAGATTGGTGTCTAAAATGGCCTTTTGAGGAAAGAACCACACAGATTTAAGTGGACCTATCCAGTCAGTGCACGTATTACGTCTTTATCATTAATCGTGCAGCTCAACTCAGAACACGGCTGTTTGTGTATGTGAGTTTAAATGTTTGTAAACGCACCCACGATACAGCCGCTTGATTCTGTAAAAATCTCACCGTGAAAAGTCAGGTGAAGTGAGCTTATAGTGAGCTGTCAATAGTGTCAATCCCTAGCACTGGTTGGAATGACAGCTCACTCCACGCTCACTTCACCTAAGTTTTCACGGTGAGATGGTTACAGAATCGCACGGCAGGTGAAATTCCTAGAACCGTTTTAGAGCTCAACGACTCGACGAACACTGATTCCCATTGCCTTTGAATTAATAGCTTTTAATATAAAAGGTGGAGACGACACGACAATAAACTTAAACTGCGTGAATGACGATCCCAGACTGCATACATAATTTCAATCAAATATATCCAATAGTCTAGTCAAAGACACATACAACATAGCATAGCAAACATACATGTATAGCTAGTCAAAGATTGGTAAAAGCTATAAGTAGTCGGCGCATCACTACTATTTAGTTTGTTTGAAAAAATCACTTGTTTTATTCATCTCATGTTAGGATTGCCAGTGTTTTTACTTATAATTTATTGTAGTATTGTTGTCTCCACATTGTGTACTTATAAACTAAGTAGGCATTAAGGGGTGTATTTATAAACGACGATTAAAGTTAAAGTGACCTTTAAACATCAAAAATCTATGGTAAAACCGTGTTTAACTTTAAGCAATGTTTATGAATACAGGGGAATGTCTTCAGGTAACCACGTAGCAATTTTTTAAAGCTAAGGTTTTATAAAACAATGAATTGATTTTCAAATTTTTTTATTTGGTAGTAGTATGCCTAATTCGTGTAACAGAGTGTAAATTGTAATATTATATTTTAAACCTATACCTAAACAGTTTTGTTATGAAATCATTCAGCATTCATTAATTAACACAGACTGAGTATTTTTTTTTTTAATCTTTTTACTTTAATTTAATAATAAAATATTGTTGTTCATTAAATTTATTAAAACATTCACAATTATTGTTGCTTGGTTAATCTGATATTTAAGTTCAACACAATAAAATCTATTTGCAAATCTTTTACAACTTTTCACATTAAAAACTTTACTGTAACTTAACTTTCTCATTTGGAATTAATTTAAGTTAATTTCCAATGAATATGTAAAATTTTTGCTGTCAAATTTGATTAGTCTTAAAGACTGCTCGCGCAAACCTCTGTTAAGTAGGTAGGTACCTACTTATTATTATTTTAAGTTCTAAGATCTGTGTTGCTTTTAATTAATTTTAATTCAGAGTAGGAAAACTAAAGCGCGGTTAAATGAAGTGCATTCACAAAGGGTCTGGATATGACCAACAAAAACTTTTTCTTTACAATTACATAGTTACTTTATTTAAGGCTGATGTTTCAATATTCAAATAACATTCATCTGAATAAAAAATATGACACATATTTTCCATATAAAAGCTGCTAAACGGCAATATTTATTTTTCAGTTATGAAATAGCTGACTATTGAAAAATCAGACCTTAAAGTCATTAATGACCGATTTTTCAATCGCCAATCAACTTTTGCCTGACGAATAAGTTTGTCATTTTGACAGTTTTTATATGGATAATCTGCCAAAATGTCACATGTATTCTTTAGATAAAAGTTATCTAATGATTGAAAAATCATCTCTTAGATAATTTGAACGTCCGCGAGTACGCTCCTTCGGGACATAACTTTAAAAACTATAGGGTTTAATAAAAGCACTTTAATTAGCTTATCGCACTTTAGTTCTAAGTATCTACTAATTAAAATAAGCATTACACTATATTTAAAATTGTTTTCTCTTAAATAATTGTATATCACGTACAAAAAATAAAGTTTAAAATAATACATCTAAGATAAATACTTTATTTCGTTTAAATATAAATGCACCTTTATACCTGTGTCGAGGGTTTACAGATTCAGCTCATTTCTCGCTCCGCTCAGCTTAGCTTATTCATTATTATGAGTTGTTTTGACAACATGACATGGTGTGTCATGGCGCTTATAATATGTGTTATATTCTTGTCTGTCTTTGTTAAATTAATGTGTCTATTTTAATTTATTTTAATCTGATGCGTACAATTACAAAAGTCAGAGCATTTTTTAATTATTTAATGTTAGAATTATCCATTTGACTTTTGAAAAATTTTCATTTCGTTTGTTTAGAGGGCTTTTTAAAGTGAAATGATATTATTTATTTGAATGTAACGCAGGTCACAGTCTGCCTAAACTTTGATATTGATCGTTGTTCTATGTTACACAATAATTATAAATCCAGCAATAGTCTGATGCCACATAATTATTTTACGCAGTCACCAGTGTTTATATTTAATACGTAAATTATTGGACATTAATTGTTGATCAAATTGACTACCAACAGAAATTGTCAGTATATTCAAATCACAAATGTGTCTTTTACGCTTATTTATAAGAAATGGCGTGGGTGTACATTTTCTGAAGAATTAATTTCCTTTACTTAGCATGGTTTATAGTAGTAAGCAAGTCCCCTTTTTTTCTAGATTTGTAGGTTCAGCAAAATTATGACAGAAGAACCCTCTTTAGTTACCTTTCAAAAAAATCTTTCACACTATTTAACAAAGACAGCCCTTATTCCTCTTATCACTTAAAAGTTATACATAAGAGGCTCCAAAAATCTCAGCTCAGCTGACATCTTAGACTCGTCCTTAGAGAGCTCCTCCACCATCTCCTTGGCTCTGTTGTTCGCGTACTCGTGTCCGCAGTCGTGGCGCTCCACCATCTTAGACAACGCCAGTTTGAGTTGCGCGCGCGCTCCACCACTCGATGAGTCCACCATGGCTTTCATTACGTCCGGGGAGAATCCCTGGAAATAGTGAAAAAAATGTATAAAAAATAACATTCCTTAGATCATTGGAACGTAGATACCTACAGAGACAAAACTTATGCTTTGATCTGTCAAAATCAGTGCATGTTGGTGTTATTTTGGCCAGTAAGTTTCGCCTTTGTATCTTTCCCGAAAAGTCGCATTATGCCGTGTGAAAACATATCCGTCATCAATTTTTCTGCACAAAAAGAAAAAAAAAAATGAAGCTCTTGACGAATTGATGAGCACATGACGGCACACCATTAGATTTCTTTTACGTAACTTCATCATTTCATCTGAAACATGTGTACTGCTGGACCTCCGCTAATTAGCGCTACTGCAACCGGTTCTGTCAGTGCTTCCCGTATCCAGCGGAAATACACTATAGAAAGGAATAATTTGAAAAGAATATAAACGTTTCTTTTTTTGTAAGAAGCTATAAACAGAATCCCTGTTTTTGTTTGGTTTGCAAAAGCTAAGTAAAGGATATCAGAAAATAAACTACAATCTCAAGTAATCTATTCTCTAAACACCCTTAAACAAATGAGTTGCAAACAAGATGCTTACTTATTTAAATCAAGGCTTCAGAAACTGTTTTGGCAGCAGAGGTCGAGGCGAGGCAAAACAAAAACAAGTTCTATGTCATGTTTGTGTTTGTACCGCGCCATAACTTTAGGGATTTTATCTTCTTGATTGAATTAGATCTTATCTTGTTTGTATATCCCTCTAATTACAGTGACCTTGTTTAGGCACCACTGCGAAAATTGGTTGTTTACAAAAGTCTGCTTACAACCCTTACAAAAGAGACATCAATTTCAATTTTATTGTTATGCCAAAGTCAACATTGTCTTTAGCCAAACAGACAAAGATGTACGAGTTAAACCTCCTTACAAACAGATAACCAGAAAACTTACAAAAAACCTAAAATTATGATTTGCACAAATATATAGAAATGTAGGGATAGGTCATATAGTTGCAAAGCTAAGATCTCTCTCCATCCTCCTTCAACGGCAAACTAATTGAAAAAAAAATAAAAAAAATATGTAGTTTATCAGCCATCTTGTTACCATAACACAAGCATTAGGTTGCTTAGCTTGGGACTAGATGGCGCTGTGTGAAATGTCCAGGGATATTTATTTATTTAATTGTCAATCAGGACTCAGACCACCTAAGACATCGTGTAAATAATTTACGAGTGATTCCAATCAAATTTTATATCTCTGTTTACCAAAACAAAAATAAGTCCCTAAAATACCATTAAATAAGACGAAGATTACGTTATAAAACCACCATAAAAAGGACCATATTTCAGAACAAGGTCTTTCACCCTAAACGGCTTTGTTAGTGCCATAACCTGGAAAAATCGTTCGTAAATATGTTTGAAGACTCATTTTTATCGTGACAAGACCTCAGAACTCAGAGTAGTAGAAACAGAAGGTAAACGTACCGTACCTATACGATTTATTTCAAGAATTCATTAATTTTGTACTTTTTGCTGTGCCCAGGGGCTGAAATGTTGTACCTTAGCTTTAAGCCCTTGTAACACCCGCAAACATTACGCAATGGAATGCAAATAAGAAATGTCGTGCTAAAGGCTTCCAAAGAATGTTATTTCATACATAATATAGAACGCTACTCGTCTTATAAAATGGAAATATGAAAAATAACCGCGAAAATCTGACACGCACGGTTTTCGTTAAATACAAATGAAAGGACATTAACAAAATGGTCGATAGGAATAGTAATGGAACCCCCTGGTCACCTATTGAAATACACCTTTTTTTTAGCTCTAGTATAATTAAAGTTGAGCCCCAAACTACTAATAGAAGTCTTTGTTCCATGTCATAAGGTCCTATAGTTTAAGTTTTTAGTAGTCATTC
The DNA here is from genome assembly GCA_945859715.1 of Apamea sordens. Taxonomy (NCBI): domain Eukaryota; kingdom Metazoa; phylum Arthropoda; class Insecta; order Lepidoptera; family Noctuidae; genus Apamea; species Apamea sordens. The sequence continues at coordinate 1,099,209 of OX244005.1, read as the reverse complement.
CTATCCACGTAAGTATGGTCGCACTGAACCTTCTCATATTGCACCAGAGCTCCTCAGATCTGTCCTAAAAACATGTTATTTTTATAGTGTTATAAAGATATTCATGGGGTCAATGTATGGGGAGCACAATTTAAGATCTTGTAAAAGCATAAAATTTGCCCAACAATGGCTAAGTAAAAGATTGGCTTGTTTTTGCTCGCAATATAGGGCATCATTAATTTTATTATTTTGTTTTTACAAGAATAAAGCCTTATTCCTTTTGGAGACGAGCTGGCTGCTGGTGTCCACTTGAGAATAATTATAGTTATCAAAAGAAGTCATTTTTAAATTCTGGTGGAGATTTTCAGAATTTTTGTCAGTGACTTCCTTGGACGAAAACGCTTTTAGATGGAAACGCTCTAATAAAATCTCATGGATTTTTTATAAGACTGATATCTCGAGCACTTTTTCTTAGGTATGTATAGCTTTGATCTGATGGGCTACAAGCCTTACCCAAAAAGGGTACCTGGATAGGAAGGTTTATCAAATACATAGATATCTACAAGGCAGCGACGCGGTGGCTATTTCTGAACATGAAGTCCTGGGTTCGATTCCCAAGTCGGGCAAATTATTTTTGGATTTTTCCATCTGGAATTTCTCAGTAGCAACCTGGGGCCTGTATTTGTGGCTGCTTGATGACAAAAGGCGGTACATAAACATAACTGGTGAAATGTGTGGGTGTACTTCTACCTCACCTGCAGTGAATGCAGGCGACACACATATATTATAATATACAATGGCATAGAATAACACAATAGGATTTGGAGCGAAGATAAGATTCGTAAAATATTGTACACTTTCGGTGTGCAGCCCAATTGACGGACGTCACACGACTCTAATAGGCTATTTTCCTAAAAAATTCTAATTAGTCCGTCAGTTAGATTATCAAAAAATATTGAACCCGTATGTTCTTTTGTCAATTATATAAAAAATGATGAAGATATCACCCGTTAAAGTTCCGCGTGACGTCACTTGCTTGCGGCACTTTTGCAAGCAAGTGACGTCACGACCCCCTACTCCCGAATTTTTATCTTTGTCATTTTTTGTTTGATTGACAAAAGAAAAAAAAAGGGTGTCCATTATTTTTCGATAATCTAACTGACGGACTAAATATTATAATTATTTTTTTACCCAGGCAACTAACCTATTGTCAAAAAAGGGGCGCGCGTCGAATGTTTTTCAAGGAAGATTCTAGAATGTTCTAGAAGCTTCGACTCGCTCTCATTGGCCGGACGGGAACGAGAGGCGTTTCTGCTAGAAGCGTGTGGATTGTGGCGAGAGCGGTTAGAAATAGCTTCGCGTTATAGGTAGGTAGGTACCTACAGAAAAGAGATGTTTTATAAAACTCGACGTAAAAACCTAACTCAAACTCAAACTCTTTATCGCATTCATGTGTACATTTCGTCATCATTAACATGACGAAGAAATAGTTCCCAAAAATATCCTAACGTAGCTGTAGAAAACCCAGAATCACTCTAAGAGGAATACCTACAACTCCAACAAGCGACCTAATAAAGCTAAAGTATATTTTTACGATATTGTTGTAAAAAGGTTATCGCGTCACGAAAGGCTTGTCCATTGACCGGAGGATAATTCAAAGTTATTACCTCCTTGCCGTTTCATAACTTTGGAGTTTAAAAGAGCCTTTGTTATAATGTTTTAATCAGAGCTTTGAGTAAAGTTTTTTTGGTTGTTTTTCGTCGTGTCTGGATGTTTTTTTTTATTGTTGGGAGTGGGCTGGATGTCTTGAAGAGTGAATCAAAAGATTAAAAGGCAAATATTTTAACATATAAAATCTTAAAGTCATAAAAACTTTTAAGAATATTATTAACTGATCCTTTAAAAACTTCAATGATGCACACTTTAGAATAAAATGAGTGTTCAATAATATTTTTAGGAACTCAAAATGGGAATTATTGAGGTTCGATTAAATATGAAAATGGCAGACAGGGAAAATATGACATGCATGACAAAAACAAGGACATATAAGTTAGCTAAGAATTCAATCTAAAATAAAAATACGAACGAAAAGCTACCAACGTGCTTGCTTCTGAACCAAATAATAGTTTCATTGAACACTAGCACTTCAAACCAGAACAAATAAGATCCATTTGGTTTTTAAGGTTCCGAATTACAAAATGACCGCTACCCCCACCCATAATAACTCTTGGGTTTCAAAATTTGATTTAACTGGAGTTATTTTTAATATAAATAAAATATATTTTTCTAGAGAATTATAGTGGTTTACGATACTGTAATAATTGCAAAAATAGATGCTGATACGATGCTGATAGGGCTTTAGCACAAACGCGGGGTTTTAATGTAATGTAATTCGAACGATTTTAAAATTGAATACAATCTTTTTAGGGTTCCGAACCGAAAGGGTAAAAACGGGACCCTATTACTAAGACTTCGCTGTCTGTCCGTTCGTCTGTCTGTCACCAGGGGGTCTACCCTTTATAGCAGAACTTTTTATGTCATAATATTGTTTTGCATAACAGCGGATAGCATAAACTTCATTTCGCAGAAAATCGTTTGGCAGACAGTCACTTATCATACATTTAAAATTCATAATTTTGTATGTCAGAATCATCTTTAGGCATAAATTTCATATCCATAATAATTAAAAAGTAGAACCATCATATCGCAGAAAGTTCACAGTCAGAATCGTCTTTTGGCATACATGCATATCGATAGTCATTAAAAGGCAGAACTATCATATACCAGAAAGTTTAGAGTTAGAATCATCTTTTGGCATACATTTCATATCCATAATCATTACAGAAAATTCATTCATTCATTCACTATGCATGCAGCATGCAAACAAGCATACACCATGCATGCAGCAATCATGCAGCATGCAAGCAAGCATGCAGCATGCTAGCGAGCATGCAAACATGCAAACAAGCATACACCATGCATGCAGCAAGCATGCAGCATGCAAGCAAGCATGCAAACAAGCATACACCATGCATGCAGCAAGCATGCAGCATGCAAGCAAGCATGCAGCATGCAAGCGAGCATGCAAACATGCAAGCAAGCATACACCATGCATGCAGCAAGCATGCAGCATGCAGCATACAAGCAAGCATGCAAGCATGCAACATGCAGCAGGCATGGTTTCTGTCACGGCTCCGGCGCTGCGGGGCTCCGGCGGTCCCACGCGAGCTTATCGTCGCAGATGGTTTTAAGGCTCACCACCGCAGCTTCGGCTTGCTGGCCGGCTTTGCCGGCCAGCCTCAGCTGCGGCGGCGAGCATTAATACCACCTGCTCCTCAGCTCGCGGGCCGCCTCGCCCCTCCGCGCCTACGCGGGCTTAAATTACACTCTAGGGGTAGGGCAGACAAGACTACGTGGAGTCGGTTTTGCAGCGATTCGTTTCTGTCACTAACTTTTGTAGCACAACATATTATTGACTTTTCACGACAATGTTTTAATTTAAGGTTAAAAATGCTATTGTATAGAAATGTCAATATGCCTAATAAAATTATTCCAAACGAAATTCTGCCATTTTCATAAGTATGCGAAGTGAACGTTATGCTAAACGAAATTATGCGAAATTTTAACTTTGCCAAAGGTAATTATGCCAAATAAGATTCTGCTATCTTAAAACTATGCCATTGTAATTTCGGACATATAAACATTCCGCCAAACAATAATTATATTAAATCATTTTTATGCCATAAAAATATTCGTTTATAGAAGACTAGCTTCTGCCCGCGACTTCGTGCGCGGATCCAGTCCCTTTCTCGTTCCGATAGGAATTTTGGCAAGAGTTTGAACTGTGCGTTGGTATGTCAGCCAATAAATCAGTCAAAACCGATGAAAGATTTCGATTAAGTTTGGTATAACTTAGATTAAGTGTTGTAGACTGGATAGGTTATAACTCCATTAAAATAAAAAGGTAGAATTATTTTCATTCCGAAATTATGAAGCGAAATTAATATCAATTAGTTAACATTACTATTCTAAAAAAAATCTATATAAACTATATAGTTGGTTTTTCCGTCGGGTGCCAGAATATAAAGCCCGGAAGCGTTGCTAACCCTTGAGAAAGCAACATAAAGTTGGCCATGAGAAAAACAGCCGGTTCTCAAATCAACACCACCAACTTTCAGTGTCTGTCTTCACTCGCGAGACAATGCATGACGATCACGATCAGCCGTAAGTCGCGCATCACGTTCTTCACTGGTTTCTAGATACCTATAGGTGGATGTGCGGATACGCTGGGAACTCAAGCGTGATTCGCTTTCCGTGAATGTTTCCAACTCGCGAGACAATGCATGACGACTACGATCAGCCGTAAGTCGCGCATCACGTTCTTCACTGGTCTCCAGAGATCTAAAAGTCAACGTGCGAATGCGCTGAGAACTCAAGCGTGATGTTTTTTTGTGAACGTTTCTGATTCGAGAGACAATGCATGGCGATCACGATCAGCGGCCAGTCGCACTTCACGTTCGTCACTGGTCTCTAAAGACCTAGAAGTCGACGTGAGAATACGCTAAGAACTCAAGCGTGATTCTCTTTCCGTTAACGTTTCCGACTCGCGAGACAATGCATGACGATCACGATCAGCGGTCAGTCGCGCATCACGATCCTCACTGGTCTCTAGAGACCTAGATGTAGATGCGTAAATACGCTGAGAACGCAGGCGTGATTCTCTTTGTGTGTAAGTGTCAGAAACGCGAGACGATGCATGACGCTCACGATCAGCGCTAAGTCGTGCTTCACGATCCGAAGAAGTTTCCGCCGGGCGAGATACAGCCTTATGTTGTCGAACAGCATCAAGTCTTGCCTGGCGTTCTTCATTCGATTCTTGGGATCTAATGATCTTCAATCTTTTAGCTCCTTTCGAACATTGCGAAAGATTTGACCTCTTTCGTGGCATGGTTATGGTTATTAATGTACTTTAATAACTTTGCAATCAAGATCTAAGTGACTGCTCCCCTGCGTTACCGGGTAGACCGTGTCTTATGTTAATATATTAGTATAAAGTGATTTCCACATCAAATGTTCCTGATCCTTGATTTTTATTATCTCGGCGGAAAATGCTCATCAGACCAAACAAATTTTGTTAAAATGTCATGTCTGTATATGCCATAGTTTAGCTGTGCTCTCCGAGTTCCACATCAGATGTTTCAATCTTCGAATTTTATTCTCCCAGCAGAAAATACTCATCAGACTGAACAACTTTTGCAAAGATGTCATTCCTATATATGTTATGGTTTAGCTGTGCTCTTAGAGTTCCACATCAGATGTTCCGATCTTCGAGTTTTATTCTCGCAGCAGAAAATGCTCATCAGACTGAATAACTTTTGCTAAGATGTCAAACCTATATATATTATAGTTTAGCTGTGCTCTAAGAGTTCCACATCAGGTGTTCCCGATCTTCAATTTTATTCTCTCAGCAGAAAATGCTCATCAGACAAAACATTTTTTTCTAAGGCGCCATTTATGTAACTCTTATAGTTTAGCTGGTCTGTTGCGGTTCTGCATCAGGTGTTCCAGTTTCCAAAATAAATTATAGCCTATATGTTGCCTAGGTTTAATAGCTAGATAATAAAAAAAGTTTCATTCAAATCCGACCAGTAGTTCCGGAGATTAGCGTGTACAAACAGACAAACAGACAAACAGATAAACAGACAAACAGACAGACTTTTTTTATTAGATTCGTGTTCTATTACTGTTTCTTAACCCCCCTCAATTATTATTTTTAAAATATATTCAATGTACAGACACAACTTTTTTACATTCTTATTATAAGTATAGATATAGATTATGCCAAGTGTGTTATGCCAAATAAATTTCGGAGCATCAAGATTCTGCCAGATAGAGGGAACCCGTCACCAGGCTGTATCTCAAGAACCGCGATAGCTAGACAGTTAAAATTTTCACAAATAATGTACTTATTTCTGTTGCCGCTATAACAACAAATACTAAAAATAAAATAAAGATTTTTTTGCCCTTTTTTGCTCGATATCAATAATGGCAACAGGTAGGCACTTGAAATATTCACAAAATACTCAGTTGTAAATAAAATGTAATAATAAAATTAAAATAAAATAAATATTTAAGGGGGGCTCCCATACAACAGACGGGATTTTTATAGATAATGGTACAGAACCCTTCGATCGCGAGTCAGACTCGCACTATAAATTATAGATGCTTTTCGTGTCTGTGTTGGTCGCGTTGGTCTTTTAAACTAAGCAACGGATTTTGATGCGGTTTTCACAAAAATTTAAAGAATTTATTCCGGAAGGTTTATGTCTACACACTAGCTTCGGCCCGCGACTTCGTCCGTGTGAAATGTCTTGCTGCCCCGACCCACCCCGTCGCATCACTTCGTTTTCGCTTAACGTTTTTTTAGACTTTTTTATTTCTGTTCGGCTACTAATGGACATAGCGTGATGCATGAGCCCTCAAGAATTGGGCTATCAAATGCAAAAAGAATGTTTATAATCCGACTGCTAGTTCCGGAGATTAACGCGTTTAAACAAACAAACTCTTTAGCTTCTTGAATTTAGCACAGAAATCTAGATGTTTTCATTGCGCCCGTGAAAGGCAAGTGCGGTCTGGTCTGGAATCGATGGGTATATTTTCGATTCAAAAATCGTTCGAATGATGTCGCGTTCGTGCCCGAGCCTCTACTCAGCCTCGGAATGTGAGCTACAAATTAGATCGTCTGTAACGCCTCGCAATCAGCTGGATACAAATCTAATATTTTATATTCTACAACGTTTTATTTTTATAAATTGTCTGTACAAATAGAGGAATGAACGATGTTCTGTGACGAATTACGATAACATTATTGTCATACCTATTACTGTTTTGTTACGGGTAGTCAGAGGCCCAACAGTCTGACTACACGTCCTACCAAGGGGTATCGTGTTATCCAGTAACCGGGGTGTGGAAGTAAGATAGGCAGTCGCCGACCCTAACATAGTTGGGAAAAGGCTAGGCAAAATAATTTTATTACTTTGTAATAAAATACATCAAATAGGTAATAATAGTGTTTTTGGAGCGTGCATAAGTTTTTTTAGTCTCACCTCATAGCGTGCATTGACATTTAAATGTTTAACACAGATTGTCATAGATGTTTGAAGTCAATAACATCATCAGAACAAATTACATTGGAATGACGTGTAATTTAAACGATGTTTCCGATTAACCAAAGTATATCAAATGTTTGTCTGTCCATGAATTATATAGGTCTATAACGAAAATCGGTACTTTTTATCCATAAAGTACTAATTTGTATTGTGTAAATGTAATGCGAAAGTTACCCTGTCTGTCTGTTTGTTATGAGATTTGACAGATAAGAAACCTCTGGGACCTGAAAAAGGGCATAGGCTGCTTTTCATTTAGGACGTTTTTTTTTTAAAAAAAAGAAACATAAAATACACGTACGCGAAGTCACTTAGGTAGCATCGTATCATATCACTTGGTTTTAATATCTTATTTTTTATTCATCTTTTTGATAGATTATTTTATATTTTGTAAATGTGAGGACTTAGTGGGCCTTGTGACCATAGATCTGTAGACCAATTTTTATATTTATATTACTATAATACCTGGTACCTACTTGTTGACAGGCCTACGCTGTCCTCCCAAAGCTACTGTAATTTGAAAACATTGTAAAATCCAATTATTTTTAAAAGAGTAACCGTGGAGTTTCTTGCCGGCTCTTCTCCATAGATTGGAAGTTGGAACCGTGCACCTAGCTTCTGACGTTTCATAAGTGCCCATGTAGGTTTATGTGAAATAAAATATTTAGATTTTGAATTTGCGAGCAACAGGAATATAACATCACGCCTTGTTTCCCCAAAGGGTTAGGCAGAGTTGTATCTGTACTACACCCAAATTTCGCCAGTTATGATTAAGCGGGCAACGGCAAGTATGTATGTATTTAATAAATCACAATCGATCACAAGTGTCGCGTAACGCAACGCTTAGGGAAATTAACGCGAGACAGAAAATCGATCAATCATTGGGTCCGGAGTTCGGTAACCGAAATGTTTTGGGTAAGTCGCGTAGAAACATAGCGCACCCTTAATAAAGTAAAGGCCTATTTCAAAAATTTCAACATTTGGGAAAACGTGTTTAAAGATTCAGGAAATCCGAAGTTTATACTTATTAAATTACGATAATTTGTAATAGAAAGGCAAAAATCCAATTTGGACAGCGCGTCAGCGGTCCGACTTCGACAAGTAGGTACTGGCTCATTTTATATATATTAGTCTATGGGTACTGGCACCTTAATAGTTGGGCCTCTCTAGCGGGAAGACGCGGGCGCGGGAGAGGGTGGTGTGAAAGAGACACAATTATAATATTCCCTTTAATATTATCTTTTTTCTCTTTCTGTGAAAGCCAAGAGGTAGAACAGTTGATTTTGAGCCCATCTAACACAAAAATTCTCTAAGGGTGCGATAGAAATATCTATGTGTAGAAACAGGAGCTGTGGCGGCGCAGTGGTGACGGCCGCGCCTTACGAGTTGCAGGTTTCAATATCAAACTACGAAGTTTGACGAGGAAAATTGTAAGAACCAAAAATTATGTATGTTTGTGAATACCAACACCTGAGGAGGCTCTCGTCGGGCAGCTGGATCAAGGGCTTGATTCAGAAAGCGGTATTTACTTCTGGACACGGTTCGCATTGTCAGGAGGTTCCTAGCCCTGCACCCTAATTGCGTAACACACGATCAATCGTAATTCGTTTCATTTTGACAGTTCAACAACATTCATTGCGTTATTTTCGTGTTGAGCAGACAAATTTTTCTAACTTATGAAGCAATGGATTAGAAATTTGCTTCAAAATTATTCTGATTCCGATTGATTGTGTGTTACGCAATTAGGGTGCTGACCGCCGATAGCTTGGACCCTGTTCCCGATACGTTTATATTTTTAAATGTTTATTTTTATTTTTTTGTGAATAAATATAGGCTGTAAAATAAAATCTGGAACTAAATAGTGACTCAAACAATCTGCTTAGCCTTTTCCCGACTATGTTGGGGTCGGCTTCCGAAGTCTAACCATGATGTAGTCATCATGGTTAGACTTCGGAGCCGACCGAGCCGAGCCGGGGTATCGTGTTACCCAGTAACTGGGTTGTGGTAGTCCACAACCCAGTTACTGGGTAACACGATACCCCTTGGGCCCGATACCCCTTGAGCAATATAACGCAATAGGAATCATAATAAATCATATTCTGCACAAGCTAAACCGCAGGAGTTCGCTAGTATTATATAATTTAATATCAACACATATTTAAATGGTTGTGGGTTGTCATGAAATTTGCATATTTTTAAATAATACGGCGATTGAACTAATAAATTACAAAAATAAATTGGAACGTTGACTGCGGTTTGTTTACTGATTGTGCTGTTTTAACATAACTTCACACCTGTAATCCCCAAAGGGTTAGGCAGGGTTAGGTTTTAGTACACCCACATTTCGCTAGTTATATTTAAGTCTCATGTAACAGGGGGCGAGACTATTGCCATCAACTGGGTACAACTACAGAGTCCGGGCGGCTCCTTTTTTTTTGTGGATGGGAAATCATCATATGGCCCCTCCCGCTCTGGGTGGAGCGGAAGGGAGTGTCAGACTCTTACTGACTAAAACCCACCCGTGTTCCTTCCTTAGCCCTTTATGTTCCAGGGCAGCGGTAAACCCTTTCGGATGTTCCCGCTACCCTGGCAGGATATCGGTACCCTCATCTGTGGAGTTTCCCTAGCTAGTCTGTGGAGTTTGCCAGGGTCCGGGCTACTCCTGAGAAATTCCTTTTGTAAAAATCCAATATTACTTTGTCCGACCTGGGGATGGAAAATAAGAACTCATGCAGTAGCGATTCCGCTATAAGCATTTAGGGTTGTTATAAAAGTATTTTAGACCAAACAAAGGACACTGGTAAGAAGTGATCTATTAACGAATAAATCTTTGTTGGATCATACACTATCTATACATATAATAAAATCGTAGGAAAGTCAAAACTGTACATTGAATATTTTTTAAAAAGAATACTTGGGGCGTGATCTACAATCGATATCGAAGCCAAAAATACAGTTTTTAGAATTTTTGTCTGTGTGTCTGTTTGTCTGTTTGTCTGTATGTATGTCCGGGCTAAACTCAAAAAGTACTGCATGGATTTACTTCAAATTTTGCATGAATATTACCAAGAGGTCGGGTTTACATTAATTCTACATATTATCACGCTATCACCTACGGGGGAGGAGCTGTGAATCTTTTTTTTCTTACGCATTCTGTGAGAGCGTGTAATCTATCGACGCATATTTAAATGTTGTTTTTGTGTAAGCCATGCTATTATCTAGCTTTACATTATAAAAACTACGCCATTTAAGTAACTTGGGCAGAGAAACATAGTTTAATGAATGTTAGTAGTATAATGACAATATTGATAGCAGCGCCATCTATGAGATTTCATAAAAATCAAATCAACTTACATGTTAACACTTTTGGAAATTAATAATTTAAATTTGATCATGTTGGCGAGGTTAGTAGTTAGTTATTCTTAAAATTCATAGATGGCAATGTGCATTTTCTTCATAAAAGTTGTATCCTATAGTTCGTTTCGACAAATTCAAGTTCCAACAAAATCCTCAAAATCTTGATCAGAGTTGAGGAAGACAATTTAAAAAAACACGCTCTGTGAAGTCGACCAGTTTGCGAGATCCCTTACGTATGACGAGGTGCCTTCATATTACACGTACGACAAGCAAAGGGGTGTATTTAACCGACGTCGACGAGGAGGTGCTGTGGAAGGTTTTCCGGGAATTTTCAAGGACACCGCATTGGGTAGGGTTTATACCGTGCATCCGAATAATGGCGAATGCTATTTTCTGCGGTTGTTACTTCACACTATCCGAGGCCCAACGTCTTTCGCCTTTCTGAGGACATTTGATGGCGTGGAGTATCTCACTTACCGCGCAGCCTGCGTAGCACGTCACCTTCTCGACGGTGACCAAAATTGGGATGACACCCTCGTGGAGGCGAGCGTCAGTGATAGTCCCAGCCGCATGCGTCATCTGTTTGCCGTCATCTTGGTGTTTTGTGGAGTCGCGAACCCGGTAGCTTTGTGGGAGAAGTATCGCCATCATCTGTCTGAAGATTTTCTACGAGCTTTGAGGCGTGCTACTGGAGACGAAGTCGAAGTAACTGATGAACGCGTGCTGAACACCTGTCTCAGTTCACTTCAAGATGTGGTCATTTCTATCGGTGGCAATCCACTGATCGAATATGGGTTACCAGCTCCCCAATCATCACCGCATCAAGACCGTGGAAATCGGGAGTAAAACGCTGAGACAAATTACGATCCGGGCGAAATGACCACCATACGAAATGACCATGTCGCTTTGTTCTCTTCAGAGCAAAAACAAATTTATGACACCGTCCTTGAAAGCGTTGGGTAAAACCAGGGTAAAATGTTTTTCTTGGATGCTCCTGGTGGAACAGGAAAAACATTTGTTACCACTCGCATACTTGCAGAGGTCAGGAGGCAAGGCAAAATTGCTATTGCTGTAGCGTCGTCGGGAATCGCTGCCACACTGCTTCCGGGTGGCAAGACAGCCCATGCCATGTTTAAAATTCCCATCGATTTAGAGAGCGCCGAAATGCCTGTTTGTGGTGTGTCACGTAACAGCGATAAGGGACACGTGCTCAAGGATTGCTCTCTGATCGTATGGGATGAGTGTACGATGGCCAATAGGAAGGCAGTTGAGGCCGTGGACAGAACCCTGCAGGACATCCGCAGGAACGAACATTTGATGGGCGGTGTCACAGTTCTGTTCAGTGGTGACGCGGGGATCGAGGGCTGACGAGGTGAATACTTCTTTGAAACGATCTTCGTTGTGGTCACCAGTTCGTACGCTGCGCTTGACGATTAATATGAGAGCTCGGCTTGGCGGTAATGCTCAAGAATTCTTTGATGTCCTTCTTGGCGAAGGCACTCTACCAGAAGAGAGAGGTGGACAGGTGGTGCTTCCACAGTCTCTCGGTAGAGTGGTATCCAGCTTAGAAGAACTCATTCGCTGTGTGTACGGGGACATCAGTCGTATACCGCACCAGCAGAATTCTTGGCTGTGTGAGCGGGCCATTTTGACGCCCAAAAATAATCCGGCTGCAGCAATTAACGAATGCATTCTCTCGGAAATTGAGGGGAATGAAGTGGTCTACACCTCAATAAACACTGTTGTCGAGCAAGATGACGCCACACATTATCCCGTGGATTTTTTTTTTATTGACAATGGGCTCACTCTTGACCTCAATCCAGCCCAGAGGCAGGGATGACATCTACGGTGGAACGAGCTTGCCCAGAAGAAGCCTATTCACTCTCGCCTTGAAGATTTTCTTGAATTTTCTTGATTTTTTCGATTTTCTCGAATTTCTGAACTCCCTCTCAGCAAGTGGACTTCCAGCGCATACCATCAAGCTGAAGGTCGGTGTCCCGATTTTGCTTCTTCAGTACCTATCTCCTCCGAAGTTGTATAACGGGACCCGCCTTAAAGTCATCTCGCTCTACAGACACACCATTGAAGCGGAAATTCTTTCGGGTTGTGGCGTCGGCGAGGCAGTATTTATACCACGCATTCCTTTCATACCTCATAACTACCCGTTTCAGTTCAAGCGCGTACAGTTCCCCGTGAGTGTTTGCTTCGCGATGACCATCAATAAGTCGCAGCGGCAGACACTGAGGGCAGCGGGTGTCGACCTCAGGACGAGTTGCTTCTCACACGGGCAACAGTACGTCGCTTGCTCTCGCGTCACCAGTCCTGATTCTCTTTACATTTTGGCTCCTGGCCAACGTAGTTTATAGGGAAGTGTTGTAAGGTATGATACCTTTGTATGTATTTTTACTCTTTTGTGTCCTGGAATGTATTCCTGCATTATTTTCTCTATTTCCTTCAGTCACATCTTATGACTGAACTCAGCAGGATTCCCATATAACTCTCTTCACTTGCTTTGCTTGCAAAAAAACTCATATTTTAATGCAATTTTAAAAGTTGTTTACTTATAATGCTATAGCGACACTGGCATCTTAGATATTTTTGGTGCTGTAGAGCCTTCACGCAGACGACGTCGCGGGCAGCAGCTAGTATTATAATATAATTCTAAACAACTTTAGCTAGTGGCCTCTGAAATTTATTTCACGCTATTGAAGATTACGGCTTTCCAGATAACCTTTACAATTTAGCTTGTTCTGCTTGTGTTAGGGCATGAAATGTAATTAGAGACACTTTTTACACGTCAATTTTTTTTTTATCAATATTTTAAAACTAGAGATGGTGCCTGCGTTTCCTAGCTAACTGATCCCTGAGAAGATACGCCGAAACAAACTCAGAGGTCATGGTCTCTTTTAAAGTCCAAACATTATATTATTCGGATTTATGTGAGTCTAACAATGCAGGGCTATTTCTGAAAGGGCCTTTTGAGGAAATGGCCATTACAAGGGAGATGGAGCTCAAAATAGCTTGCCTTATTGATTATTTTAGCGGAACGGCATTGATACAGTCGGTAGTTTCCTCAGAGGCATAATCATTCCTTGAAATATCGTCACACCTGTCGCAGGCTTCGACAGCTTGAGTCGTCTGTGTCAAATGCAATATCGTCAGAGACAGGCTTAGAACCAGATGCGGGAAGGGTAGGGTCACGTGATAACACGCAATTTAAAAAGAAGTGAATCACATAACATAACTGCACGCCTGCAATCCCGGAAGGGTTAGGCAGGGGTGTTCCTATGGTAACACCCGCCTTTCACCAGTTATGGTTCCGTGTGAAAATAGGCGAGCCTATTGCCATGAATAGAATAGAATAGATCTTTATTTGCACAGAAAGGAGGTACAAGTTACAGATGTTGATTTTAAAACGATCCTTATACTAACTACCTTAACTAAGGCACGCAAACAGTTTTAGCTATAATAATAAAAACTAATGAATATTTATTATTAACACATTCAATTAAATAAATATAACATGAAACGGGCACAAATCCAGACTTCGAGCTGTAACTTTGAAATTCCTGATGGAAAATCCCACTAACACCAGTGAAGTTACATTTTACTGGGAATTATACAGCCAGACCCGGAACTACTACTTATAGGCCATACAAATATTTGTTCCGTGCGGGAATCGAACCCGCGACACGCAGCGCAGCAGTCATTCGCTTAACCACTGCGCCAACCGTGCCGACAGACCTATGTTTGAATGAAGAATGAAACTTCACAGACATGATGTATATCCATATCTAATGATGATAGAACACAACAATCACGTCTATCTATAAAGAGTGGCAGCGACACGCGCGACGCGCAAACTGTAACCATCAATTCAGCACGCGACTTTAGGCCCCCTAGCGTAGAAATATTTCTTGGCTATCAAAAAAAAACCTGCTGTTTTATAGAAACGTGTATTCCCTACGCTGTCAAAATGCATAGAACAGCGAACAACGCGCAAATTTCAACGCGGGGTTCAGAATCCACGGTGCCAACCTGTATAATTATATAAGATATCAGTTACTCACACTATAATCCGACAGCCTCTGCCTCTTCGCATCCCTGCTCAACAGATCATACAGCAGCAACAGCCTCAAATTCGTCCCCGACAGCTTGGCCTTCGTCGTCACCGGCTGACTGCCATGCCTCACGCCATCCCATACATCCACTACCTTATCATCATGAGGATCTTTTGCCATCTTTATCATCTCCCTCACATCATCAGATAAATACTGCAAATTATCCTCACTGATATCTTCAATGACGTAACCATCTGACCGACTGCTAACTTTGACGTCATAGTATGGAGGTAAGTACGGAGCTGATTCTGGACTCGGTTCTACTAAAGGCTTGATCTGTTCGTGTTGGACAGAGAGGAGGGGTTCTTCCGTCCTTGTCTGCTGTGGTTGTAGGATGGTGTATTGAGCGTGGTTCTCAACTGGTAAGAGGACGAAGCGGTGCTGCTGTGGGTGCCAAGTGAACCTGCTGGTGTGTTTCGGGGGGGAGTAGGGAGCGTAAAGACCTGGCTTGTGGTGTTGGGTTGTCATTTCTGGCCTGGAATTTCAATTGGTAAAAGTTAGTTTTAGAAATAACATACCATAACGCCTGCGTTCCCCGAAGGGTTAGGCACAGGTACAGCTATTGTACACCCACATTTCTCCAGTTATGTTTTGCCATCAACGGGGCACAAATCCAGACTCCTGAGGGGCAATTCTCGTAATTTTAAGAACGTCCACAGTCTGATCTCAGTCCCAATCTGTCAAAAAAACTTCTAATTTCCCTACATTTTGACAAGTTTTTGACATTTGCTTGTCGCCGAGATGAGACTGCGACTAGATTTTGAACGTTTTTAATTACGGGAATTAGCCTTCTGGTTTCCTCCTGCTACTGAGAAATTTCAGATGGAAAAATCCAGTAACCGATGTTATTTCCGAATTATAATAATGATGGAAATTAACAACTTTAGGCGCTTTAGTTCTCTAAGATGGTTTAATAATATAGTGTTTTAAATAAATAATAAAGCAGATATATTTCGACTTGGTGATTACGTCGGTATTTATTTTTATCTATTTTCATTTCAAATAAATGATTTTGTCATGGAATCAATTAGTGACTTTTGAACTAAAGCAAATGAAATAAAATAACTTTTTAAACTTAGACTAATTTACTTCGATCAACAATACCGTTGGTATTGTTGATCGAAGCTAATTTACAAATAACTTATTTACACGTAAAACTAAATTTATAAGTAGTTACAGTTCAACTAGACGAATCTACGACACACCTACATTACTGTAAACTGATACCATTAAGTAAAAGAATAATATTAGATGACGAAAAGTGACGTCATGATCTACTTTGATAATAGCTACCTGTTCACTACCACCGTTACCATTGCCAAAA
Source organism: Apamea sordens (assembly GCA_945859715.1). Lineage (NCBI taxonomy): Eukaryota > Metazoa > Arthropoda > Insecta > Lepidoptera > Noctuidae > Apamea > Apamea sordens. The sequence goes on along the minus strand of OX244005.1, from coordinate 1,083,262 downwards.
CGTGATGCGAATTTAAAATGTAAAACACCGTATTATCAGGTTGTCAGTGTTTTGTTTTTTCTTCTTGTGAGAGTAGCGGAGACCGCTCATTGACAATTTTTTCACGTATCGGTCTGTAGTTCTTGTATTAATATTTACATTTATACAAATTACTTTGTTTGATAGTGACACTAAAATGGATTAGTCTAATAAATGTTGTTATTTACTGGTTTTTGTAGAAAGGTAAGCAGGTTGCCCACAGGCCCAGGGTAGGTTGATTGGCATAGTTACAGCCGTGAAAACTAATTCTTTCATAATCTATGGGTACACCAAATATGGTTCGCAAAGGAACGTATTTCCACATCATTTTTTCTATAATCATATTTTAGAAGGCCAGATTTCGGGTTCATATTTTTTCAAATTCTAAACAAAGATAATGTTTTCAAAAAGCCCACGCAAACTTTCGAAACAAAAATTAAGCCTTTTATTTAATTTAAGTGGTTTATAAGGTCATTGTTTAATAAATTTATTTTTATTATTTTACTTTATTTTTAACCGTATTGTCAATCCTTTTACACGTGCATCCTGTGGGTTAGCTACTTGCAGAGGGCATACAGTGACCTGCGAGTGCAGTACAACAATACGGTCAGGATGCTGATGGGGCTACCGTGGTTTTGCAGCGCCTCCAGCATGTTTGCTGAGGTTAACGTAAATAGCTTTGCAACAATTATGCGCAAGCGTTGCACCTCCATCCTAACACGCATGCGTACTAGTTCCAACAGCATCTTGCGCGTATTGGCAATCAATGGGACTCTCCGATGCTTGACCACTGGATACGACTGCATGCAGTCAAGTAAACAGGCGTACTGGTGTCGGATTGTCCGAAAACTTGTTTTTAATTTTTAAAATGTTTAATTTTTATTTTTAATTCTTTTTTGTTCTGTGTACTAACTTAGTTTATAAGTATTTTTGTGCTACTAACAATAATATGGATGAAAGTCCGAAATAAATGATTTATTATTATTACAAAAGCCAGAATTCATAGCTTCCTTGCGAAATAAAACTAGTTTAGTTTACTTGCCCCACGTCCTGAAACAAAAGTGCCATTCTCCCAGTTAATTATCCTGGACATTATTCCTTTTTTCATTATTGCGAAAAGAAATCCAGGCCAGACATCAGTTTATATACTTAAATCAAATTGAAATAGGTGTACTGTTACCGAAAATATTACTTTTGAAAGATGAAACTTTTGTTTTTATTACGTAAAGTTATTTTCAAGGCTAAATGAAAACCTGATTCTTTTTGCTACCGAAAAGACAATTTAGAACCCAATATTACCTTAAAAACCCACATTTTTTGCCTTCCATTAATTATAAATTCGGTGTAAAACCTACCTACCAGTGCCCATTGTCCATTCCGTTAATCCCATCTAAAAATTATGTTATAAATATGTACTTATCACACAATTTATGTACAACACTGACTATGAAAAGGACCGTTTATCAAAAAGAGAATCTTACTTGAATTTCATTAAAAATAATTTTCTTCTACCTATCCCCTACAAATACACTGCAGTGGTGGTCTAACCCCTGGGTACGAAGTCCGTAGCTTTTCGTCCGAAGTTACGAGCGTTTCGACATAAGATTAGTTCGATGCTTAGAATGAATGACAACACGATTTGACAGATGTCCCTCTGTTTTTGCCCGACCGAAAAATTTAATTTGACACTTATTTTGACGATTCATCTACTATCGGACGGATCCGTATTTTCGTTGACCCCCAGTTGTGGGCAAAAGAAAATTATCTTTCATAAACCAGCCTCTTAGCTAGATATATGGTCGAAGTGCATAGTACATCTAATGTAGTCTAGCCAGGCTTTAATAAACTGTTCCTTTTCAGTCAGTAAAAAATAAAGCCTTTTTACAAAGCAACAGTAACCTCTTAGTGGTAAATCCAGTCCACCAACTATTAGTAGGCTTGAAGGTCACATACGGCTTCGAAGTTGTGAACCAATTTGTAGGCTTGGTCGTAGGCCTCGTCGTGGTCCAAGCCGTTGGCCTCGTCGTGGTCCAAGCCGTTGGCCTCGTCGTGGTCCAACCCGTAGGTCTCGTCGTGGTCCAAGCCGGAGGCCTCGTTGTAGGCCTAGTCGTAGGTCTGGTCGTAGGCTTCGTCGTAGGCCCAGGGGTAGGTTTAGAGGAGGGCCTCGGAGTGACGTCGTTACTGACTTCGAAGGCCATCTGGTCAGTGAGATGGGCTATGATTTGCATTGCCACCGGGAGGTAGGAATCTGATAGTTGGACCTGCTGTTTTGCCGAGTCTACCTGCAGAGAGAAGAAATTGGATTATTATCTTTGACTCAAAATCAAGTCATTTATTCATTAGGCTGAGAATCAGCACGTTTTGAACGTCAAAAACGTCCGCCCATTACCACTTCCTATATAGTGCTTTAGCTGGGAAGAAGTGGCGCAACAAACTACCCCAGCAGTACAGCTGTTTGTTAATTTAGAAAAACTTGATTCTATACAATGATATGCAAAGTAATTAACATTACATAACATTATTATTAGAAGAAGTCTGAAAGTAGCACCAGTAACTGAAAAGTTGTGTGGAAATCGGTTTTCATGGTATGGGTACATAGAAAGAAAAGAAAAAAGTAAGAAAATACGTTTATTCGCGGTAAATATGACGCAAAGAAAGAACACAAAAATAATAACAACTTGGGGGAAATATGCGTCATATCCACGCAAAACGGCCATAGTGGATGATGCGGAGGAATGAGGAAAATGTTGTGAGGAACGTTTTGAGTATGATTGTAGATGGCTATAAGAGTAAGAATACCAAAGAAACGATGGATAGACTGTGTGAAAAATAATATGGCTGAAAGTGGGTGACTACCGAGATGACAACTAGTAGAGAAGGATGGAAGAAAAACACGTGTTGCCCCGACCCCATATAAATTGGTAGAGATTGATGATGATGTTAGGTAGCACACGCCAATACAGAATATTATGTGTAGCCAATACAGCCTATTACCGAATATCTACCTTGTCAACGTTTTTAGAAATCATTATAATTGGTACGGTTCTTTTGCAAAGAACGAAAACTCGTACCAGTTATGGTGCAGTTCACAAAGCTATCATTTTGCGATAGTGCCTATCTGCAGGTATCCTCATAATAAATTTTATTAGAATACCTACAGGTTGTTGCTACCACCACCCACTTCATGTCACTCTTTTTAAAATGTAGGAGGTTACCCAGATTGACTGAAAAATTACACAGAGGCGGATGCAAATGGAGAACAAAAGTTATTTCTAGGCATATTATAAATCCAAACAAAGCCACAAACACAAACCAATTCACAAATGCTTAAAGCTACCTCATCCACAATAATTTAATCCTGATAAATTATATCTATATCTGTAAATTGGTTAAAAAAAATCACTTTCAGTAGCGCCATCAGAATGGAATTTGGTGTGGACAAATGTGCGATCATGCATGTAAAGCGAGGGGAGATTGTGGAATCCGTGGGAACCCAAATCTCAGATTCCACAAACCTTAGAGCCCTCTCCGCATCTGAAACCTATAAGTATTTGGGTATATCGGAAGCGTTGGGCATCAATGTTATTGACATGAAGCAATCGTTGAAGGAGCGTTTCTTTGGCCGCCTGAAAAAAGTATTTAATTGTCTTTTATCAGGCGGAAACAAGGTATTAATATATAATATTTCCTAGAAACCGACGTGGGGATGCATCGAGATTTGGTCGCGGTGGACAACTGCCTCACCCCGCTCTCCTTGGCTAAAGAGAACTGGCGCAAGCCAGTTAAATAGTGCTTGATACTAATGACAAAATTAAATGATGTTTTTTAAAACTAGATCCGTCTTATTACGAAACGAGTTCTAACTTTAGCGCAAGCTCAAGTTTTCGAGCCAGTTATTGCATTTTGAACTTTATTAGAGATCACATTAAAGTTCTTAATACAAAATTGACAACTTAGACTCGAGATTGACGCGAGTCCGAAAATAAAAATGGCTCGATGGTTTAAACCTGGGTTTAAAGATAGACCTTGTTTTGTAATAAAGGCGGAGTTCGGTATTTCCTAACTATTTTGAGAAGAAAGATCAAAACAAACTCACGAGTCACAATCTCGTATAAAGTCCAGACATAATCTTGGTCCAGCAATATAAGAACCATGTAGGTTAATGTCTTAGATGATCTTTTGAGGAAAGAACCACACAGATTTGAAACCTATAAGTATTTAAACAACAAACATTAATTAAATACGCTAACTTACGTGTAAAAATAAGTGTGTCACCAGTAAAAGTGAAATCATTGTGGCGTGCAAAACAATGGCGATACATGAACGAAAGTGTCGTTTAGTAAATAATTCATTACCTCTAACACCTAAGTATTGGATACCTAGAAATCCAGCATTTTTTTTTAATACAGCTTTTTAAAATTATTGCTTAGCGCTTTCTCGACCGTACCTATATGGTAGGTACCTACTTAAAACTAACAAAATCTGCCCAACTATGTTGGGGTTGGCTTCCAGTCCTACCGCATGCAGCTGAATACCAGTATTTTTAATGGAGTAATTGCTAATCTGACCTCCACAACCCAGTTATTGGGTAACATGAAAAATTGTCAAGTAAATAATTTAATGTCTTTGATGAAAAACAAAAAAAAAATTAGATAAACTTAAAAGGGGAAGATCGATACTTGACCACAGCGTGCGGTCCGCGGTCAACTATGAGTAGGTATATTCACAGATGTGAGAGAATGGTTGCATGTACCTAGTTGTGCACCGACCCCAGGTTTAGTGATTGGGATATTGAAGCGTAAGAATTGGTGACTGGAAAAATTAAAATTCAACTTACCTGACTCAGCGAAGATAACGAAAGCACCACAAGAACCGCGGGCCAAATCATTTTGATATCTGAAACAAAACAAATGGATCAATAACACCCACAATCCAATTAAAATTGTGCATACTTTTTTTCAATCCCGCCAATTTATGTCCTGTCAAAAGTCAATTCATCGTCTGTTTATTTTGAATGTGGCCAGTGGGCCAGCCAGTTACATTCTATTTTCAAACAGGTAAGGCTGCAGGCATAGCTGTTACTTAGCTATGGAATTAGTAAGTACTATGCGTAACACACAGTCAATCTTAATCGGTTTCATTTTGACAGTTCAACAACATTCATTGCGTTATTTACGTGTTGAGCAGACAAATTTTTCGAACTTATGAAGCAATGGATTAGAAATTTGCTTCAAAATGATTCTGATTAAGATTAATTGTGTGTTACGCAATTAGGACGCTGAGAACACAGATGCTTTTTCAACCGTATTGGCAAATTTGCAAACCTAATTAAGTAATGAGCCTTTATTTTTACCAACACTAATGAGCATCAATGCTCCTTACTGCTGTAGATACCTATCAAAGTACTGCCTGTAACTCTTTAACTTTCACTAATATCTACTACAAAAAACATTATTTTAACCTACTTTTCCAGACAAACTCCTTTCCTACAAGTCCGCCCTAAATCCTCGCTTTGGCAGAGTTAACCTGTTCTTGTGCCGACATTGTATGTACTTGTACAAGGAGCTCGTAAAGCTTCGGCCATAAACTTTACAACCCGTAAAGAAGAACGTAAAAATCAGACAATGTGTATGTGAGAGTTAGGACGGCTCACATTTGTTGTTTTGGTTAGTTCTGTTAAAAGGACTCTTTCCGAAATATTCAGTTTTTAGTAGAGTTTTTTTCTGTTTTGTGTGTATCCTGTGAACATGGGTATTCGTATACAGAATAAAATATTTAAAGCAATGTCAGAATGAAAGATTGGTTAAATTGAACGAGAATTGAGAGTGAAATTTCAAGGATGCGTGACATTTTGTTATATGAGAGAAAACAAATACTGTATCTGTCTCACTTCTATTTATCTATTGAAGTTTCACTTCTGTTATATTTAGATGCACGTGCATTTTTTTATAAATAGAAAAGTTTCGCGAGCTCAAGCATTAGTATTTATTCTAAACAATCTCATTAATTATAATACATATAAAATCCATTTAAATTCCCTTTTAAAATCAGTTGGACAAGGACCGTTGATCTATTAATAAGCCTCATTTATTTTCACATTATTCTATCTTACAAATCCCTAAAGATACTAAAGGTCGAAAGGTAATGTGAATTGAATCAGCCATGTTCTCGCTAATTATCTCGGGACCAGTTACAGGAATCTCTTGATGTAAAGATTTTCGTTAAACTTGTACAAAGTCAAGTTGCTTCGTATTCCCAAAATATCGGGCACAGTCGTGGAATTAGTATGTACTACCTGTATAGGACATGGTCATGGAATTAGTATGTACTATACTAATTTACTATACACCGTGACTTTTTAGTCGTCTGACAACGGCAGCCCACTTCCTGTATCCAATGACTGCTACACATTCATAACAAAAAAAATAGCATTTAAGAGAAAAAAAAAGAAAAAAATATTCATTATTATGATGCATAACGTAGTTGAAACATTCTGTTGCGAGCGAAGATCTATCTACTCGACTCGTGCGATGGTTAGGTATGTTCTACTGTTTGATACGTAAACATTATTAACAGGATGTTTCATAATTCTAATGTATTAATTATTTTTCCTTGTACCTATTATCTTAATTAATGGTAAAAAAAACACGCCTAGAGGTATTTTATGTCGGATACATTGAGTGGACCACCTTTGTCAGACGACTTAAAAATCACGGTGTATAGGACACAGTTATGGAATTAGTATGTACTATATAGGACACGGTCATGAAATTAGTATAGTACATACTAATTCCATGATCATGTCCTATATAGTAATAGTACATACTAATTCCATAACTGTGTCCTATATAGTACATACTAATTCCAGTAAGTAGTAAATATTCTTTAGAGTTATTATAAAAAAGGTATTATTTGTCCAGCACGTCTGAGTCGACACAATCGTCCGCTGGGCGAACTCTGAACAATCCTAATGTGATGAAACGAACACATTTATTGTTGCCCTTTATTTGTACGCAGTTAACTCAGTTTTCATGTTTATATTGTTACGGAGTAAGTGCCTCATAACAAGGAGAAAATTTAGGCCCTCTATGCGAGAGGCCAAAATATCTTAATGAGGTGTTTGCCAAAGGAAAAACATTATAACTTTGCCAAGTTATTTCCATTTCATTGCTTAATTTATACATACTTTATCACCCCCCTTACCTGCTCAGGGGAGGTAGAGAAACCTCAAAATGTATCTCCTAAATAGCAGTACTTTAGAGGGTGACTAAAATATGGTACACTAGCTTCTGCCCGCGTCTTCGTCCGCGTGAATTTCGCCCCCCGACCCATCGCGTCGCATCCCATCGCTCTGTGCAATTTCTGACTTTTTTTCATTTTGCTTGGCTCCTATGGGTCGTAGCATAATGTTAGATAGCCTATAACCTTCCTTAAAAATTGGACTATCAAATGCAATAAGAATTTATTAAATCTGACTGTTAGTTGCGGAGATTACCCCCTACATACATACAAACAAATATTTTACCTCTTTATAATATTAGTATAGAAGTATAGATACTAATTCCATTCCCGGATGTTAGCATGACACGTAGAAAGAGACATTGTGACACCAGTATTAGTGCCAAAACCGGCCAAGTGTGAGTCGGACTCGCACATGAAGGGTTCCGTACTACAAAGCAAAAAACGCTGAAAAACACGTTTCTTGTATGGATCTGGTATACATTAAAGGAAAGGGAGAACTTTAATTTCTAACTGTATTATGTTTTTCTTAGTTTTAGCGACAATAGAAATACACGTTCTGTGAAAATTTCAACTGTCTTTCTATTACGGTTTATGAGATACAACCCCCTGACAGACAGAGGGATGGACAGCGGATGTTTAAAACGACCCTATAATAAAGCCACGGTTTTTTAAACTCGGTAGGCCGTTTTCACACCTTTATCAACATATTTAGTATACACCTTTTTTATTTTCCGATTTAAGTCGTGTGTCTGTCTGTCAGGCAAGGTCTGACAACCAGTCTTACCAAGGGGTATCGTATTACCCAGTAACTGGGTTGTGGAGGTCAGATAGGCAGTCGCTCCATGTAAAATACTGGTATTCAGCTGCATCCTGCATCCTGGTATTCCAGACTGGAAGCCGACCCCAACATAGTTGGGAAAAGGCTAGGCAGATGATGATGATGATGATGTCTGTCTGTCAGGCAATAACGGAAGTATATTTTCCCATCTATATCTATACAAGGTTAAAATTAAAGTTGCTTTGCGTTTCTCCGTCTAAGTGACCGCAATGTTCTTCTAAACTACGCAACGGATTTTGATATGATTTTCACAATCATTTACAGTATTTGACGGCACGGTTGGCGCAGTGGTTAAGCGATTGACTGCTGCGCTGCGTGTCGCGGGTTCGATTCCCGCACGGAACAAATATTTGTATGACCTACATGTACATATTTGTTCCGAGTCCTGGGTGTTTTTCTATCTATAATATGTATGTATTTACAAAAAAAAAATGTATATAAGTAGATTATCAGCCATCTTGTTACCATAACACAAGCATTAGGTTGCTTAGCTTGGGACTAGATGGCGCTGTGTGAAATGTCCAGGGATATTATTATTATATTTATTTCGGAAGGTGTACAGTCACGAGCACCAATATGTCAATACTTGGCAACTTTCAATTGCGATATTTTCGTGAAATAACGAATGCAAGGTTGAAATACAACACATTACATAAACCTATGGGTTCGAAAATGCTATGTTCGTAACAACATAAAATTTCATTAAAGAATAACGGAGTAAATCGCTTTTGAATAAAACCGAGCGTATACATACTTTTGCACGTGACTGTGCGTGTACAAAACATCATTATTTAACGAACATAATAATTTTATTATAATAAAGAAATCTCCATATTTTGTCAAGTCGTAAAAACCGTACGAAGCAGGGGCGACTCACCAAGAAATAAGCTCATTGAAGTCAGGATTTTTTTATTCTATAATGCACTTTTACCTGCGGGGTAATTGCGTAGCACACTTCAAATCAAATCAAATCAATCATTTATTTGCTATAAATATGGTACATGAATTGTTAGTGACAGTTATAGACCAAGACATATTTCACCTAAGTTACAGGTATGCAAATATCTATACTTATAATAAATCTGTAGAAGTGAAAATTCTGTACATTGAAAATATCCAAAAAATAAATGGCAGGGGGTGTTACTCGACCGACACCGAACCCAAAAATGTGATTAAAAAAATTTTTGTCTGTCTGTCTGTCTGTCTGTTTGTTCAGGCATCACGCAAAAACTACCGGTTCGATTACGATGAAACTTGGTATAATTATTCTTTAATATCCTGGGCACCACACCGGGTACTTTTTATCCCGGAAAAGTATATACAATAAAAAACAAACTTAATTTTGCGGTTCGATCCCTATACCCGATTACCACTGTCTGTACTGTACCAACCGCAAATACTAAGTTTGTCGTAGGTTGGGTCATCCGCAGTGGAGTTCATTTTTATTCCTTTTAGTTTTTAGAGTTATTTAGGTTTATTTTTATATGAGTCGTAGGTATAGATTTTAATTTTAAAGTATAGGTAGTATATTTGATAGTGTACGTAGTGACCGTAGGTTATTTTATAATACTATTAGGTAGGTTTAGTCATTCGTATAGATATTAGTTTTTAGGGATTTTGCTTATTTATTGAGTTTAGATTAGTTATCATCAGAAATAGGTTTATTTAGGTAGGTAGGTATTTAATTTTCTGTTATTGATCTTTTTTTTTTTTAATTAGTTAGGTACTTAGGTGATTGGTGGTGATTAAGAGGGTACCTATATGATATCTTTATATCATATAGGTACCCTCTTAATCACCACTAATGAGACACAATTGGTTTTCTATTGTAATTAGCCACAAAGGGCCCGCGACATAGATGGCATTCTGGGGAAGCACATACATTTTATCCTGTTAGCACGTTCCCGTGGGTAAATTTCCGACATCCACGCGGGCGAAGCCGCGGGCAGAAGCTAGTTAAGGAATAAAATTTATAAATACATGAATTAATGAAAATTGATTAAACAAATAAATTTAAGTTTACATTATTGATTATATTACAATGTCAAAATAGATTAAAATGAAATATGAAATAAATTTATGCATCCTTAAAAAAATTGTAGCAGCATGAGCTTTTCTTCGCTTACAATAGCAATGGCTTTCATTTTGACAGTTCAAAGACATTCATTGCGTTATTACGTTGCTGGCAGCATTGCCACGTTGTATGGCGATGCTAATTCTTTGGCCAAGAAACAGGTCAGCCCTCTGGTCACGTGAAGAGTCGACTATCGCTTGACGATATCTCGAAAAACCAAGTGGGCACTCGGACCCCATGACCCCACTCTTCAAATTAATTCAGCCGATCAATTCTGTAAAAAAATCACCGTGAAAAGTTGGGTGAAGTGAGCTTAGAGTGAGCTGTCAATAGTGTTAATCCCTAGCATTAGTTGGAATGACAGCTCACTCCACGCTCACTTCACATAAGTTTTCACGGTGAGATGGTTACAGAATCGCATTGCTGATTGTGGTTGAAAGTGTGTTACGCAATTAGGGGTGTTGGATCATGATTTATTTAGCAAAACAACAATTAATAAACTAAGAATATCCTATAGCTATCAAATCAGCGGAGAGCAATTCCGCACAAACTACGGCCATATTCTGGGTCATATTCTAAAACAAGTTTGTATATAAACAAGGCTGTATCTAGCGATTCCTGTGCCGACCGTTAGCTAGATCCGGTTCTACGGTGAAGTGGGCCAGTCCTTGTAACGCCATTATTGTACAATGTGGCTTGTTTCCGATAATGTTTATGGTCATCTGGACTTTGTTGGGAATCAATCCTTATTTATGGGGTGTGTTAAATGTAGATTTAATATAGTAAGTTTTAAGAAATACACTGCACTTTGTACGAGTATATTCGTAATTTTGATTTAAAGTGTCATAATAAAGTGTCTTCATAATGTCACTTAATTTCGTTTAGTATGTTTTTATTTTTTGTATGTTGGCACCTTGTTTTCATATATTGGTTGGGGAAAAAGTCTTTTCGCATTATAGTATGTATGAACTTGTAATAAAATCTATTTGTATCTGGCTGGTTTTGGTACCATCGAAAGTTGAAATTTTAAAGAACATAATTACAAATTCAAATTAGGAAAATGTGTGATTTTCATTTGTTTTTCGTACTGTCAACATACTTTCCTAACAAATGTGTAGGTACTTAGGTAGGTACTTATTTTGATATGAAAATACTTTTGAAAAGTTAATTAATTGTTAAACCTGTCAATCATAGACGCCTTATGTAACGTAATTAATTCAATATTAATTTTACGACGACTAATTAGCCTAGAAATCAATCTGAATAATAGGTACCTATAACATAGATTAACAAATCTGAAGGCCAATTCCCGATCAATGTCAAAAATGTAGGGAAATTAGAGGTATTTTTGACAGATTGAGACTGAGATCAGACTGTGAAAATTAGGAGAATAGGCTAGATGCCTAAAAAAATCTAGTTAGTCCGTCAGTTAGATTATCAAAACATATTGGACCCATATTTTTTCTTTTGTCCATTATATAAAAAAATTATAAAGATATCGCCCGTTAAAGTTCCGCGTGACGTCACGCCTTGCTACACTTTTTAGCAAGGCGTGACGTCACGACCCTTTTTTTTTTTTTTTTTGAGGATGGGAAATCATCAAATGACTCCTCCCGCTCTGGGTGGAGCAGGAGGGAGTGTCAGACTCTTACTGACTAAAACCCACCCGTGTTCCTTCCTTAGCCCTTTATGTTCCAGGGCAGCGGTAAACCCTTTCGGATGTTCCCGCTACCCTGGCAGGCTTCGGCCCTGTGGGGCCCCGTCACTTTGCTGACATCTCTTTGAGGCGCGCGTGGAACACGAACACGCCGTCCGGCACGGGCCTAGTCCTGATCGGACGGAGAGCTACCCATTACTCTCCGCCCGCAGGCCCGCGCCTACGGTGGCCGGGAGTCGTCACGCGGCTCCCGACGCCCGGAGCGTCTCCCGCGGCGGCTGAGGCGTGAGGTGCGCAAGGCGCGTTCCCTCGCCCACCCCGCCACCTCCTTCGCTAGCATGACTGCTTCGCAGAAGGAGGTGACTGCCTCCCACTCCCTCTCACCCCGGACCATGGCTTGAACCAGGGCCGGACGCGAAAGGTCGCCGCCGCTGCCAATCGCCTCTACGAGGACACGGCGGTGCTCTGCCCAAGCAGGGCAGACCTCCACCGTATGCTCCACCGTGTCCTCTGGGCGATCCTGACAGTGGTGACACCCGGGCGTCTCCTCCCGCCTGATGATGTGCAGGAACCTCCCGAAACATCCGTGTCCGGAGAGGACCTGCGTCAGGCGGTAGGTGAGAGCGCCGTGACGTCTCTCTAGCCACTCCTCAAAGAGGGGTCTTACCGCCGCTATCGTGGCGTGCCCTGCGCTTGGTTGCGATAGTCGCTCCTTCCATGCCACCATGAGATCGCGCCGGAGGTTCGTCCGCTCCGCCGCGGTTTGCCGCGGATGTGGAGTTTCCCCCCGGCGTAGTGCCTCCGCGCGCCAATCATATAGGCGCGCGAGGACTATCGCCTCCAGATCCCATGGTGGCAGTCCGGCAAGGAGGCTTGCTGCCTCGCCCGAGATCGTGCGGTAGCCCCGGATCAGCCTTACGGCTACCACCTTTTGGGGCGCGTTCAGGTAGTGTGCGGCTCGAAGCCGCAGTGAACGCGCCCATACCGGGGCCCCATATAGGGCCATGGACCGCACGACCCCCGCGTAAAGCCTCCGGCAGGAGGCGTTTGGCCCCCTCAGGTTGGGCAAGAGCCGCTTTAGGGCGGCCCCGGCCCGTTCCAGTTTGGGGGCCAAACGTCGGAAGTGCTCGACGAAGTTCCATCGGCTGTCGAGGACGAGACCCAGGTACCTCATCGTGGTCTCGACGCCGATGTGAACCCCTCCTACCACTAGTTGGGATCCCGGAGGTGGCCCGTACCGAGGCCCATGAAAGGACATGGCCTCAGACTTGTGCAATGCCACCTCGAGACTCAACCGCCGGATCCTTTCCACGACTATCGCAACCCCGCGTGTCATCGCGTCGGCCGCCGCCTGATGCGACCTCCCCTGCGCCAGGACCAGCGTGTCGTCAGCGTAGCAAACTACGCTGACGCCTTCAGGGAGGTCGGCCCGCAGCACCCAGTCGTAACCGATGTCCCACAGGAGCGGCTCCAGAACCGATCCCTGTGGGACACCGCACGACATCTCTCGCCGGTTCCAGTTCCCGTCGCGACCGGGGTAGATGACGGCTCTATCCGTCAAATACGCCCCGACTACTCGACGGAGGTAGGTCGGCACCCGGTGATACCGGAGTGCCTCCCCAATGCAGCTCCAGGGCAGGGTGTTGAACGCGTTGGCGATGTCGAGTGACACCGCCACGACCACCCCACCCCGGGACACCGCGTCCCCCGTCGTGAGGGCTCTTACGCGCATGATGGCGTCCACCGTAGAGCGCCCCTTGCGGAAGCCACGTCACGACCCTCTACTCCCAAATTTTGACGCGCTTTATTTTTGTCATTTTTTGTTTGATTTACAAAAGGAAAAAATACGTGTCCATTATTTTTCGATAACCTAACTGACGGACTAAATATAATAATCATTTCTTTACCCAGGCAACTACCCTTATGGCCGAATATTGGTTGTTTATAGGTGGTACTTAGCTGGTGATAATTTTATATTTTATACAGGGTCGATTTTTGAGATGGCGCAGGGCAGTTGCCTAAACCGTTTTTTTTAAACAGATGGATCCTGTTTTGATAAAAATCAAAAACCTCTATCAGTCTAACTGCGTTTTGAGTACTAGCATAATCAGCCTATAATATTCCCACTGCTGCGACACAGGCCTCCTCTCTGTGAGAGGGAGTGGGCCGTAATCCACCACGCAAGCCCAGTGCAGCTTGTTGCATGTACCACGTCTTTAAAATTTTACTTCTAGGATTTTTTTCTTCTTTTACTCACGATTGTTACCTTCACCGAATTAAATACACAAAGTAAAGTGCCTATCTGGGTTCGAACTCACGAACTCGGTAAGTCGGTGTCGATACCACTGGCCCACCACTAAAAGTCGAAACTCACAAAAAATTCGTAGAAAATAAGGTTCCAATTTTTTTCATGGTGGATAGGCTTTGGGCTGTTGATTTCATGGCATAAATAGCTCAAACTTTCATGAGATGATAGCAACAAACCACCGCACATAGTTGACTGATCCATCAATCTCTTAAAACAGAAGTAATTAACAGTCATTAATGAAACCTCCTTTTAAAACGTTAATAACCAATTTAAAACGTGAAAGTAAGTACCCTAAACCCCAGAACCAATCCTTGATCCTTCCACAGATTACCAAAACTAATTGCTGGGTCGTTGACAGGCTTTTTATAAACCAAAATGGCGGTGGCGAATGCAGACAAATTTACCAGGGACCCCTAATTACAGCCGCCAGACGACCATATTAAGAATACCTTTTCCCTGTCCCAAAATAAAATGCCGTATAATGTCAATCTATATCTATATCTATATCTATACTTATAATAAATCTGTAGAAGTGAAAATTCTGTACATTGAAAATATCCAAAAAATAAATGGCAGGGGGTGTTACTTGACCGACACCGAACCCAAAAATGTGGTTAAAAAAATGTTTGTCTGTCTGTCTGTCTGTCTGTCTGTTTGTTCAGGTATCACGCAAAAACTACCGGTTCGATTACGATGAAACTTGGTATAATTATTCTTTAATATCCTGGGCACCACACTGGGTACTTTTTATCCCGGAAAAGTATATACAATAAAAAACAAACTTAATTTTGCGGTTCGATCCCTATACCCGATTACCACTGTCTGTACTGTACCAACCGCAAATACTAAGTTTGTCGTAGGTTGGGTCACCCGCAGTGGAGTTCATTTTTATTCCTTTTAGTTTTTTGAGTTATTTAGGTTTATTTTTATATGAGTCGTAGGTATAGATTTTAGTTTTAAAGTATAGGTAGTATATTTGATAGTGTACGTAGTGACCGTAGGTTATTTCATAATACTGTTAGGTAGGTTTAGTCATTCGTATAGATATTAGTTTTTAGGGATTTTGCTTACCTATTTATTGAGTTTAGATTAGTTATCATCAGAAATAGGTTTATTTAGGTAGGTAGGTATTTCATTTTCTGTTATTGAGTTTTTTTTTTTTTAATTAGTTAGGTACTTAGGTAAAGATATCATATAGGTACCCTCTTAATCACCACTAATGAGACACAATTGGTTTTCTATTGTAATTAGCCACAAAGGGCCCGCGACATAGATGGCATTCTGGGGAAGCACATACATTTTATCCTGTTAGCACGTTCCCGTGGGTAAATTTCCGACATTCACGCGGGCGAAGCCGCGGGCAGAAGCTAGTTAAGAATAAATATTTATTATGATTTCGTTGGCAAAATGGCGGAGTGCCGATTTATAATTAATTTGCCAGGACTGATAATTTCGTTTTGCGGAATACTGTCAGTACGAAATGTATTTAATTTTGCTTTTCATAAAGCTTTTAAGGCTTTGTAAGGGAAAATTGTTTTAATTTACCAACATGTTCATTAAACAATATGTTGCTACCCCGAAATATGTTGTGAATTTTCGGTTAAAATCAAACCGAACTTACCTAGCCTTTACCCAGAGTCGGCTTCCAGTCTAACTGGTTGCAGTTGAATACCAGTATTTTACATGGAGCGACTGCCTATCTGACCTCCACAACCCCGTTACTGGGCAACACGATACTCTTTGGTAAGACTGCGTCATCCGACGTTTGAGCTTCTGACGACCCATAACGAATGTTAAATGTCCACGAATCGCAGCCGGTTGTGAAAAGGCTACGTAGATGATAGCGTGTTATAGTTAAATATCTGGATAAGTAAAGCATGGAGTATGTTTTGTCCCCTCAATGATAAATTTAGAGGTAGTCAGATTGGATTGTGTAGATAAATGCCCAATTTCCTGACTTCCCATGTGAAAAACAGGTCTTCAGTTGTACCTAAACATTAAAGAGCACTACCTTTCCTCTATACCGTGAGTATTTGTATATATATATATGTTTATATATTTTTGTATTATGTATTTATTTAAGTATACTTAAGTATTTATTATTTTTTGCGTTATATGTGTAGGTATATTTAATATTTTAGTTTTAGACTTCACACATTCTTATTTTTCTCTTCTTGTTCTCACACACTATTGTCTACATTTCTTTTTTACTTCTCCTTTCGCAGGTCTGCTGGAAGAAATTTCTTAAGAAATAAGCAGTACCTTTGTACTCCTAGTATGATTATGTTATATCTATATGAATTTTACTGTGTGTACATAAATAATAAAATAAATAAATAAAATAAATAAATAAAATAAAGTCAAGTCATTTCCGAGCTATTTATCCCGTGTGTTGCACCTGCCATGTTTTGTCTCCGCATCACCTTAAGGTTGACTGGTAGAAACTACCTCAGGCATTAAGTCCGCCTATGTACACACGGCTACACGTCAAGCTATACAAAACCAGTTTATCTTGGCCTCACTTTGTATGATATTTTCTCACAATGAACGGTCAGCTAATACTGGTTTTGCATAGCTTGATGTGTAGCCGTGTGTACAGTATTTTTTTTTTACTTGTGCATAAAGTTTTAATAAATAAATTAAGCATTTTAGCGGAAATACTTGGCTTATGCCAAATCCTTTAGCTAAGTATTTAGCATTTAATAATGACTTAAGTAGGTAATAATTCCGAAATCGCCAACCCGTCTTCAACAAGCGTGGTGATGAATGCTCATGCCCTCTGTATGAGAAGTGACCTTTGCCCTTCAGTGGGACAGTAATAATGCTATTTTAATGACTTTCAGTTAGAAATCTTCATTAGTATGCACCTAAAGAGTGTTTAGTGCTAAAACGTGCTTATGAATAGTGCTAGAATGTTTAAGTACCTACTTTTACTTCGAATATTTATTTCTAAGAATTCTTCACGGAGTGGTGTTTTATAAGAACACTAGCTGACCCGGCACACTTCATGTCGCCTCAGAATCAATAAATAACAAAAGCCGTTCCATACAAAATGTATGACAAAATTAATTCTATTCATTATTTTTTTCTTGATTTTTCCCCAGGTTCATAAATATTCTTCTATTCGGGGTGGAGAAAAAACAAGAAAGAAGGAAATTATTACGTTACTTTTATGATTATAAAAATTGTATGAGTCATAAATGGGTTTTTGAGTTATAAAGGATTCTTGGGTTATAAATGGTGTACTTAACTGACCCGACTTTGTATTATTTATATAGATTTTGAAGTGTCGTTTTGCTATTAGTACCATTTGCTTTAGGACTTTAATACGAAGGCAATTTTGCTTTCGTTCTTTCAAAGGCTTTTTGACAATAATCTCTGATCGCTCTTCCAAGGCACGAAGCCAATTAAAGATGATCTAGAGGTTTTTCTGGACAAAGATACAAATGGAAAAGTAATCTTAGTAAAATTCAAAAGCTTATGTCTTTCTTTTTTTATATTTTACTGGTGTGAGCTGTTTTTCTTCACCGTCAGTGCTAGAAATAAATGAATTAGAAAAAGTCAAAGTGCTACCTACTTGGTCAGTAAGACGTAAAGCCTGTCTCGAAATTACCCTTTTTTAACTGATTTTCTCAAACAAAACGTCTTTCTAGTACCTAATTTAAAAGTTCATACAGTGATATACAACACCAGCTGTATTATGTACACTATCCTATGATCCACAATAAAGACGAATTAAATTGAATTGAATACCTATATTTATTAAGGTGACTGTAGGACCTATTGTTCTTCTGCTCCAACTAGCTTCAACTTTCTGACTAACTGACCGACTATTTAATTTTGACAATTCAAAAGTGCCTGTTTAGGGTTTAATTGAAATAAATGATTTGAGTTTGAGTTTCTGATTGAATTTCTGCGGAGTACTCGCTCGTCCCTTTGTCTCATAGGCCGATGGGTCGGCAACCCGACGTGACCAGAGACTAGAGAGAGATTAGGCGAGGACCAACAGCCTAAAGTGCTTTCCGAGGCGCGGGGGTGACACAGCGCCAACTTCAAAAGTCTGGGCTTCTACTGAGAAATTCCTGACGGAAAAAGCCGATGACAATTTGCCTGACCTGGGAATCGAACCCAGGACCTCACACTTAGCCGTAGCGCTTGCGGAAACGAGACCAATGGGGTAGTCAAACCGTGACTGTAGGTACGTACAATTGGACATACCTTCATAACACAAATCCTGACTCCAACAAAAGAAAGTCTCATTAGAATTCGAACAGCATTTTAAAAGAATGTGCAAAGAATAGAATTTTACTTCTTTGCCAATATTACGTTTAGTTGAACAATACTTATTTGCATACATTCCTGCTTTCTTTCCGTACTTAATGACATCAGCAGAAATCCAAGTTGTTTTATTTTTTAAGTAGACTTGTTAAGACGTACGTACTTAAGTCAAAACTGGAACATCTTTGCATTAAAATTAACTGCTAAATAAGTAAGTATACCGGAATTGCTGATGATAAATGATAGTAGGTCTGTAAATTGGTTCAAATAAACAGTTTTTGACGTCAAAAATAAAATCTAAATAATTTCGTCGTTCGTCCTGTCGGACTACTCTGAGAAGAAAGACCGAATCAAACTCAGAGGTCATAATCTCTCTTAAAGTGCAGACATGTTGTAGGTCAGGTCCCTGAACCGTCTCTGGACCCAAGTAGGAAGACATAACTCCAACCTGGTGAAGTGGGGCTTCCTCGACAGAACAGCAGGGTGTGGATGTGGAGCTATGTCACAAAGTATGCTCCACCTCCTATCCTGCCCTCTGTGCCCCAAAACATGATTTGAAATACTATCGTACCAGCGACAAGAAGAAGAGGTGTCGAAATATACCTTTTCATGTCAACGTGAACAAACACGTGTAGGTTCTTTAAATAAACACCTCTGTCAAGTGTACGTTGAAATCTTCCAGTATTTAAAAAAATAAATTACTCGTAGCCATGCCAAATATACTAACACATAAAATTAGCACGATCTTTGTCAGTCATTTTAAAACCGTTAGATATTTCAATTCACACAACTGACATAAATGAAAACGTAAACAAAAACGCGATGAATCATGCAAAATAAATTGATTCATAATATTCTATTAACATTAGAAAGATTTATTATCATTAGCATAATATTATCATAAATCAATAAATGCAAACACGTAATCAATTTAACGTTTTACTCAATTCACAACAAAATCCCCAATAAAAATGTAATTTATCAAAAAAAAAACATACAAACCTTATTTGTTACACACAAAATTCACTCAAAAATTTCGAAAACGGAAGGTTTGCGCACGTGCGTCTTGCGCCGGCGCAGCTCCGCACTGCGCAGCATCCCCGGCTACTGACCCCGCCCCGATCACTGTATGTATACAGAGTTGATGATACCGATGACGTCGATCATTTACAACCTGTTTTTAAGAGAGTTTATAATGTTTTTTTTTTTGGAGATTTCTTTGATTGGTTGTAAGTTCATTCTCGGTAGGTAGGAACATATTACGAGTTTCAAATGTGTAAAGTTACAACATAAAGACAATTTATTTTGATCAGGGAATGGCATTATGTAGCAAATAATACAAAAATGAAATATAATTTGTTGGCAGATAAGTTGATCGAATCCAATCCGGAGGTGGTAGAGTGGGCAATAAGTAGAATGACATATGGTTGCAATAAATCTAATTCAACATTAATTTAATTTGACACAAAGTTTTTATCCAGCATAAATATATTATTTGTTGCAGTAGTGAGGTTTTACTGTTTATATTTTCAGCGTCAGTATTCATCATCATCATTAGTTGTTCCACCCACTTGCCTCCTCCTAATTGTGACATGACTTGATCATCCAGGTCATCCCTGCGATCTTTACTCAATTATAAAGTAAGTCCCACAATTATACCATAAACATTAAAACCTGGGGTGGTACTAACCACTCTATAACCAATGAAGCACAAACGGTTGGTCAGTTCATCGACCAAGTATTAGCATACAGGTAAAATTTAGTCGTCTTACACTTTAGAGGCACAGATTAGCGAGAAATATATTAAGACTGACCATACTTTTGTTATATTTATTGGTTAGGTAAGGTTAAAAACCTAAAGGTGGGGCTCGTGGCTAAATAATAGCAGCCACACGGGTCGAGCGAAGGTTAAGCAACACCTGACGCGGTCGGATCGTGGATGGGTAACCGTCCATTACCTATCCCTCCGTGCCTCAGAAAGCACGTTCAACCGCTGGTCCCGAGTGTAGTTCCTGGATCTTGTGAGCGTCGTTACAGGTAGGTACCCAGAAGCCCAAAAGTCTGACAACCAGTCTTACCAAGGAGTAATTAAGTGTTACCAAGTCGCTTGGTTGTGGAGGGCAGATAGGCAGTCGCTTCATGTTGCGTCCGGTAAGACTGGGACCCAAACCCAACATAGTTGAGAAAAGGTGAGGCAGATTGAATTTAAGGTTATAGACCTGACACAGTCGACCAAAACAACCTGGAAACGTTATCAAAACCGAGAACCGTTTAATATGCCATTAACCCCAATAACACGAAGTCCTAGACCTTGTGTTATTACTTATTAGGCAGTTGAATCATGGCACACTTTAAGTCTATATTTAATCATCTTTGTATGTTATTTTATTGGAACTAGCTGCGCCCCGCGGTGTCACCCGCATAAGTTTCGATCCCGTGGGAATATCGGGATAAAAAGTATCAAACTCAAAAAAACTCAAATCATTTATTTCAATTAAACCATTTACAGGCACTTTTGAATTGTCAAAATTAAAAAGTCGGTCAGTTAGTCAGAAAGTTGAAGCTAGTTGCCCATTCCAAAGCGTAGATCTCTATGGAGAAGAACGGGCAAGAAACTCCACGGACACTCTTTTAAATCAAGACATTTTTACAAAATCCTGGTTACATTATTCTTATTGCTTCTATAAGTGAGAACGATGTAAAGAAACAAATTAAAATATAAAATTAAAAATATAAAATTAAAAATAAGCCCTGGCAGTTAAGAGATGACCAGTCTCAGCAGATGGCGCCCGTTCACGAACATGACGCGTGGGTCAGCACCACCCAGCTCAACCATTTCGTAGGGAACCGAATGATCCAACACACGCGCCACCACCAGTGAGACATTTAAGTGAGCATGACATATTCTCAACTGCCATGCTCTTTCAAGTCAACATCAAAATATCATAAAAAACGGATCCATGGTTCTTACATTTACAAAATTTTCAAAAATGCTTCTAAATTATACAAAACTATAGTTTGCAATTTAATTAAGAGATGAGAGAAAAAACTATTACTACCAATCATGAAGAGGTATTTAATACTGAAGTATTAAAAATTAATCTTGATTAAATAAAATAAACACTAAAAAAAAACAAAAACGGGAAGCATCTCTTCCAAATATTGAAATTGTGATCAACTATTATTGTTATTATTATTATTAACTTGTAAGCCCAACTGCCTGTGGAGCAGGACCAGCATTAAGCCAAGCATTTTTATCTACTATATAGGTACTCGTCCAACTTATAATATGCTTGTCTACATAGTGTGCGTTTAATGCATGTTTTAAATTTCTTCTCATTTAGTTGAAGAATATCGAGTGGTATTTTATTATAACATTTTACACAGTACCCCATAAAAGAAGTTTTTACTTTAGACAATCTGAAGCTCGGTTGATCTAGTTTGTTCCTATTCCTAGTGTTAAAGTTATGCCTGTCACTTATCTTACTAAAAAGATGTAGATGTTTTCGAACGTACATAATGTTTTCGTATATAAATTGACAAGGAACCGTCATGATGTTAATTTTTTAAACAGTTGCCTTAGAGTTTCGCGTCTGCTGAGATTGTAGATGGCTCTGACAGCCCTCTTTTGCAGAATGAAGATAGAATCAATATCTGCAGCCCGTCCCCACAGCAAAATACCGTAAGACATGATGCTATGGAAGTAACTAAAATAGACCAGTCTTGCGGTTTCCACGTCTGTTAATTGACGGATTTTCCAGACAGCGTAAGCGGCTGAACTTAGCCGCCCTGCAAGTGATGTTAGGTGAGGACCCCACTGCAGCTTTGAGTCAAGCGTGATACCCAAGAAAACCGTACTTTCGACGAATTCAAGTATCTCCCTATTCAATACAACGTGACATTCACTACTTCTAACATTCGGTAAAGCGAATCTAATGCATTTAGTTTTTTTCTCATTTAATACTAAATTATTTACAGTAAACCAATTATGGACCATAAGCATAGCATTATTTACGTCGTCAAGCTGCTCTGCACGTCTATCTACTTTAAAAATCAGTGATGAGTCATCAGTGATGAGTCATCAGCAAATAACACCATTTGTGGTCGGATTTTTAGTATCCTGTATGTTAATCCTGGTTATAAACCAAGTGTGTGCCAAATTTCACCCAAATACGTCCAGGAGTTTTTGCGTGAAAGAGTAACAAACATCCATCCATCCATCCATACAAACTTTCACGTTTATAATATTAGTAGGATTTTCGTACGTTAATTTGGTATAAAAAAAAACTTATTTTATTCTTTTATTTTATTTTACAAAAAAAAAATGTATCTAAGTAGTTTATCAGCCATCTTGTTACCATAACACAAGCATTAGGTTGCTTAGCTTGGGACTAGATGGCGCTGTGTGAAATGTCCAGGGATATTATTATTATTATTTAGAGCTGATTTTTCAATCGACAGATAATTTTTATTCGTGGAATAAAATTGTTGTCTCACAGATTTTGTATGGAAGAACTGTTAAAAATTCAAAATGATTCCTCCGATTAAATAGTCTGGGGTTGGAAAAATCAACCCTAAATCGGTTTCCCATTAAATGGCATAATGCATGAAAATATCGAGAATATCTGAAATCAGCCCAGATTACGTTTTCTATCAAACTTAAATCATTTATTTCAATTAAACCATTTCAGGCACTTTTGAATTGTCAAAATTAAATAGTCGGTCAGTTAATCAGAAATTTGAAGCTCTTTGGAGAAGAACAGAAACTCCAAGGACACTCTTTTAAATCAAGATATTATTACAAAATCCTGGGTACATTATTCTTATTGCTTCTATATGTGAGAACAATGTAAAGAAACAAATTAAAATATAAAATTAAAAATAAGCCCTGGCAGTTAAGAGATGACCAGTCTCAACCGACGGCGCCCGTTCACGAACATGACGCGTGGATCAGCACCACCCAGCTCAACCATTTTTTTTTAATATCATAACCAAGCTTACATTTGCTGCATCAATAGACAATCTTCCAGTTCAAGATCATTGTCATAGAGATCGCGAACCCGCATATTAACTTGACTAACTATGTACAATTAGAAAGTTTGTAATGACACACACCCGTATGGGGCACTATAATTGTGTATTCATGCCATCTATTTTATTGGTGGTACCTATATTATTGGATACTGCTGGCTGAAAACCAGCGCTGGGGCCCTGTCTTGCATAGGGTCGCAGCATAATGCTGAGCGATAGCCGTTTTGCGTGGATGTGGCGCATGTCAACCATTTCTTATTGTTTTTTTTTCTTTATTTGTTTTTATGTTCTTTTTTGCGTCATGTTTACCGCATATAAACGTATTTTCTTTCCTTTCTTTCTTTTCTTTCTTTCTTTCTTTCTATACTGGTGACTTAGATCCAAATTTAGGCAGATAAAGGCAACAGAGGTCATAATCAGTCTATACCGTTTCCACTGTTGGGAAACATAGATAAAATAATTTAACCAAAGTAAAGCGCCTGTTTGAGTTCAAGCCTTCATCACCACTGCTCTCAAAACCGTGAAGGAAAACATCGTGAGGAAACTGGCATGTCCAGGAACCAAAAATGCGAAGACATGTGACATCTACTTACCCGCACTGGGCCCGCGTGGTGGATTACCGCCCACTCCACTCCACTCTACATCTATGAGGTTGCTATATACGTAAAAGGCAATAGGGAAAAGTTTGGTAACCTGCACTCCCGTCAGCATGCCGACAAAATAGCAAATAATATGCCCTCAAAAACAGCCCTACTTTCTAAAAGTTTCTTCGGAATGTCAAAATAAGCCTCAAGCAAATAAGAGAAATTGAAAACATTAAATTTTTTAAGAAAAAATTAAATGATTGCTGAGTAAACAGACTATATTATACAGTAGGTACATGAATTTTTGTCCGACAGATTCGTGATGAGTTATTGCCAAACTGTTTTTATGTTTTGATGAAAAATATAGCTCTATTACAATTGTAATAGAGCTTTATTTTGCATCAATAAATTTCTATTTGAATTAATATAATATAATTATCACATAAACTTAGGTCTAATATAACAAACTGTAAACTATTGTATGCCTAACATGGTGGAGCAGTGCAAAAGCACACCAAATAACATAATAACAACTCTGTAACCACTGTCTCACAATAAAGATCTTTGACCTTGACTTTGCCTTCGACTCCCTCTTACAGAGACTTGTGTCCTAGCACTGAGAACATTATGGTCTGATTACGTAGCTATAAGACTTGTTATTAGCTTGGAGCACCCAATCCCACAACCGGCATGTAGCTGTCGGCTCGGCAACCTTAACTTGGGTGTGTTGTTCATACCACACAGAGGAAAGCAGTAGAATCCTCCAGCTGTTCCATCAGTCATCTTCTACGACATCCATGGGATGACATGAGTTGTTTCTATTCTACTACCGGGAAACTACCAGATGGTTTGATCATGTTGAAAGAATGAATGAAAGGCGATTAAGTAAGAGTATTTTCAAGGCAGATGTGAGTGGAAACGCCGGGAACGCCCTAGAAGGACATATTATAGTGACCTTATTGGTTCTTCAGGAAGGTCAGGTGCGTAGTACTCGCAACCGCCGTGCGTGTATGACCAGATGTATGAACGTAAACGAAGCAAAAGGAGTCTGTAAGGATCGTAGCAGGTGACGCTCTGTAATTTCTCCCTTCCTCCATGAAAAAAGGAAACATGTTAAGGAAAACAGTATTAAAAATTAATTTGTCACGTAATATGGCGCCTCATTATCAAAAGGTACTAAGTAAATAAAAGACGAATTCTGCCCAAATTGAAATAGCATAATCGCATAATCTCTCGCATGTATCATAATATCAGATATTATGATACATGCGAGAGATTATGCGAATAAGAATAATTTCAGACTAAGTTCATAGATTCTATGAACTTAGTCTGAAATAAAGATTTTATTATTATTATTATTACTAAAGTATAAAATTTGTTTACTAACTCTAAAGTAATGTCTACAATACACCCGTACACTACGACAGCACAACTGTCGCATCGGTCGATATCGTTTACTAGCATTTCTAGAACAGAGACAAAGAAATTGCTTTAAAGAAAATACGAAAACGTTTCCTAGAACGCTTAAACGTTGGTCGATAAAGTCAGTAGTTGATACTGGGGTGTTTGACAATATACACACACCCTCATACATCACTCACGCCTTCTCCCCATGGCGGTAGGCCAATCTACAAAACGCCACCTGTTACGACAATTTTTTTTAATTATGAATATTATGTTTTCCATAACTCAAATACATTGTATTGTCATATCTGTATGTGCTAAAAGTGTTAGCAGAGACAATGAGATGCAAATCTAAGTCATCAACCGAGCCCAAAATCTAGATAACGGTAAGGGCTGCTGATGTAATAAAACTTGCCCAGCCTGGGAATCGAAACCAGGACTAATCAATCATAATCTGAATCATTTTGAAGAATATTGCTAAACCAATGCTTCATATGTTTGAAAAATGTGTCTGCTCAACAACGTGAATAACGCAATGAATGTTGTTGAGCTGTCAAAATCAAAGCCATTGCTACTGTTAGTGTGTTACTCAACTACCCCGCTGGCCACGAACCGTAGATCGAATTGAAAGCCAACAGTGGCACTGACAAGCACTAGGCTGATGTGGTAGTCGGCACAAAAATCAATCTCTCTAGCCTTTCCCAACTATGTACATTGGGTTCAACTTCCAGTCTAACCAAATGCAGCTGAATACTAATAGTATTTGCCAAGATAATGGCAATAAACAACACCGAAGCTGTAAATATTTTAGCCATCGCTTCCCGTTACAGAGATAGTCTGTAACAGGCAGACGTACAGATACGGTAGGCCTAACAAATGGGTGTAGGTGGCACGTTTTGTGTTCGGAGCTCTGTAATTCAAGGTTGATCTTATTTAACGGGACGACTATCTGTCTAGCCAGTTTATTGTTATATAACGTTGCCGTTGTTTTTCGTTTCGTTTAAGAACTCTGTTTATATTAGCTGTAACTTTCCCGAATAGGATAAAATAAAATAAAGAATATTAACTAGCGACTCACCTCTGCTTCGCGCGATTTCACAATTTTACAAACATCGAGACACGTTCCCGGCAAGGACATCGACACGAATTCAATGGAAACCCTCTCAGGGGGTGAAAATGCTGAAGAATATAAACGAAGACGGAAATATCGAAAAAAAAATACTGTTTCAAATAAAATTCCATACTTTCTTAAAATGTAAGAAACCGTTGATGTATTTTCGCTGTTCCCACTCGAAAAGTTGTCCATAATTATTGAAGAATACACATACATCTGAAAATGCCAATGATTACAATCACACCTAGTACTTAGTTATTTTAGAAAAATAAGCAAAATTGAACATTTTTCATTTCTCATCCATTCTATACCATCGTTTAATGTAAGTTATTACATTTCACTAGTTATGACCGTACCTCGGAAAATAGCAATGCTTCCATTTTAATACCGATCACAATTAAATATAAAATATTCATTCAAGTCTTCCAGAACTAGTCCACGGAATTTAATTTTAAAACGATCTGTATTCTACTTTGACAACTAGTTTATGAACTTCTGAAATGACATTATTTATTCTGGAACTTGGAGGGAATGTTTTAACTACTATTACATATATGCTAGCCAGTTAGCTAACTTTTGTAAGTTAATTGAAAATTTTCTTCATCAGCATAAAGATTTTAAGGAAATTCTCTACATTAGCTTTGACTGTGTTTGATAAGATTATTTCAATCTATGATAAGACCCTATTTATTTATCTAACAGTCTATGTAATGCAGAGGCTGTGACCTGACATGGTTGTAGCATGCAACCTCCGCGAGTCCGTAACAAATATATGGCAAAATTAAGAGACAGACATTAATACAAATTAAGAATAGAGAAAAACCAGTAGTAGTCAGATTAATTGACATGCGTATGTTACAAGATAATACAAAATATAAAAATGTATTTAACGTAGAACCATTCTTGAGAATATAGAAGTTATTCAACAAATTTATAAGGGACAAGAAGAAAGGAACAAAAAAATATGTACAAAGGTGATGCATATTTCTGGAGAAATCTCGTCCAGCATACATGCGATAGGAGAATACATGAAGAAGGATGGAAGGATTGATTAAAAATGAGGCGTAGACTTGTGTAAGAGTAGAAGAGAAAATAAAATACATAAACCAAAAATCGACTAGTTATTTAAGTCAAACAAATAATATAGGTACTTACATATTTCGAAATAAAATAGCTGGGACACACGCCTCCTCTCTGTAAGTTTGGAGGAGTTTTGAGAGCAGTGCTGATGAAATAATTTATAAAAAGTAAAGTGCCTGCCTGGGTTCGAACCTACCGACTCGTAAGTCACGGCCGTTTCCACTGGGCCACCACTGTTCCTAATAATAATAAAATAAACATCACTAAAATATAACAAACTAGCTGACCCGGCAAACGTTGTTTTGCCACATAAATTATTTCTAGCTGCCCGGCGCTACTTCGTTCGCGTGGTGTCCTACCCCTTACCCTACTCCTACACTACTCCTACCCTACTCCTACCCTACTTCTACCCTACTCCTACCCTACTTCTACCCTACTCCTACCCTACTTCTATAAGTAAAACGCTGATTGATTGATAGAACCTAGCGGACCCGGCAGACGTCATCCCACCCGAAAAATCAGCGCCACCTACTGGGTTCAATTATGTATACAAACCATGTCCTAACAATATCTAACCAACACAAAAAAAAAAAAATATCCAATCTGGTGCAGTCGTTCTTGAGTTATAAAATAACAACGAAAAGTGGCATTGATTTTTATATATATAGATGTAAAAAAAATACATACGTAAATATGAAGAAGTGGAAAAATTGTGTTCTTTCACTCTACTTTAAAAACTGCAACAGTTTAACTGTAATAGTTTGCTTATTACTAATAACAAAAAGATTTTTTTTTCATGGGCAATCAATAAAACAAGAATAAACTTTGAACAAACAATCAATATAATAATAAAACAATCACGCCATACTAATATGTCGTCGATGTACATTAAACATACTTAGTTTTATCTACATTTTGAACACCATTGCTTACGCCACGACCCTCATGATCAACAGCTCTTTCAAATCTGTCCCAATGATCATGATCCTCGTCTTGATGTTTATGGAAAAGGCTGCGGATACCATTAACGATACCTCTTTGGAAACTATGGATATATTCCTTTATCCCCTTGAAAAGTCCATCAACTTTGTTCTCATGTATTTTATGCTCTTTGTTATCAAATTCTGCGTTGATGTGCAGTATGCTTAGATGATTCTTTTTTGCTTTTATATTAGCTTCTGTGACTTTATCTGTTTCTGTTTTCTTTGTAGGCCTTGCAAGATTAATAATAGGTGGATTATGATTGTAGTTAGTAACTATAGGTCCAGCTGGTGTTCTGTTATCAGGTATATCAACAACGTTTTCAGTTACTTCATATGGAGCGTACGGTGGGTATGAGTTAACTATTTGAGAACTTTGCGTTTCCATTCCTTCTTTGTCTGTAATGGGTTTCTTCGTTGCTGTTCCATTTTTATCTTGTTCCTTAATTATTGGTACTACAGTGATACTATTTGTACCGTTTGTTTTATTTTTTGTAATACTTATACTTTGTGCTACGCCATCTGGAGAATCATTTAAACTATCTGTAACCAGTATTCTGGTATTTCTTTGATTTAAATTTATGTATTTTGATGAGGTTTCATATTGTGAGGTAATCTGGAAGTCGCTTGCTACGATTTTCGTTATGAAAACCTGTGAATGATAAACATTTGATTAATTTTATTATTTAACTTTCTTCTGCCCGCGACCCGCCCGCTTGAAATTTTTTGTTTTAACATAAAACATATCTTATGTCACTCGGAAATATGGTAACTTCCCATTAGTGACAAAAAAAAACCGGATTCGGATCACTAGTTCCGGAGATTACCCCTTACATATAGACTGACAAATACCTTTAATACCTCTTTCGATATGTACACTTAATGAAGATTGTGGAGCAAGAGGCATTTTTTTGATAAATATGATAAAATAGATTTCCCTTCACTAGACTGGCTAAAAATAAAAAACAAAATACATACATCTAAACTTATATTTGGAAGACTACACCTTAGTGGTGTTACTGTATTATTAACCTTAGTAATCAAAGGATATTGATTACTAAGGTGAATAACATCAGGAGATCGTTGAAGAGGTATAATAACTTTTGAAGTACGCTCAAAGGCGGTTCTATTCACGATTTCTTATTTTTTCTCACATGAAGTGTACGATCTTTAATTTCATCATTATTTATATAAAGTATATACCTACTGTAGATATTTACACATACTTTTACTATTAGTCACAGAATGTAATAGTAGGATCTCTAATATTATATTATGATCTTCAGCAGAGTTTTATCACTTTGAAATCTTTCTTTTGTTTTCTGGGGGCTGATTTTTCCAACGCCAGATAATTTTATCGGAGGAATAATTTTGAATATTTGACAGTTCTTCCATACAAAAACTGTCAGACGTCAATGTTATTTCCACGAATAAAATTTATGTGTCAATTGAAAAATCAGCTCTAAGTTAAATAAAATCCAACTTCTATTCCCATTGATAAGGGAGAAAAGGAGAGAATATATACAAGTCTAAGAATATTTTATTTTTGTAATGTTATGGAATTGGAGAAATAGAACCAGAGTCAAAGTCAAAATAAAATTATTTATTTCAAGTAGGACATTACATTAAAATGTAGTTTTCAATGTCAACACGAGAATAAAATTGAGAAGAATGAGCGAAAACCTTCATAGGTATATATAGGGAACCTCTTTTAAAATATTTTACAATATTTTGTAAACATTAATTATAATTATATGTGAAGACGCTGTACCCAGAATAAAATTACTATAGATACTACAAAAGGTACAAAGTATTAAAATTAAGCAATGATAGATCACTTTGTACCTATTTAAGGCACCTTTAAACGTTCACTTTCATTTTAAAAACTAAATGACTGATGATAATACAAATAAACTCACCAAACAAACAAATAATCGCACAGACATGTTCCAGAAACTATAAACAGACCAGACAACTAGCAAGACCTACAAACGAATTAAACTGATACAAACTACGAGTAAATATACGTTCACAATAAAATATACGTATTTCAACAAAAAATGCGGGCGTTATCTCTGAATTAATACAAATTCACTTTTCACTTTAGGCTAGGGAACGAGGACTGAGGTCGCTTTAAGTCGTGACATGAGACAAGCGTGAGTTAAATAGCCTGCGACTGTTAAAGGTAAGTTCCAATGCACATGACTTTAAAAATCGCAAAATCTTGTCACACGAACTACATAACAATATTTATATCAGTCAGCTAAGGTAACATATAACTATAATAAAGTGTAATTATATAATAAGTGCTTCTTATTTTGCCAAGGATTGCGTACGAACAAGATAAAGACAGTTTAAACAATGTTAGGTTAGAAGTCACGACGAGCAGTCACAAAACTACGGACAAAGCGTTGAAAAAGTTGAGCTGATCAATTGACTGGGTCGGATATAAAAAGAAACAGTTTTTTTAATCGCTTACATTGAAGTTTTTATTAGAATAAAAACTGTCTTGGTTATTTAAGTAAGAATGAGGTTTGTTGTTCGTAATATCTCTATTGTAAAGGAAAAATTTAAATTAAATCTAGATGCTTCCAATGCTTTTTTTTGCCAAGTTTTGAGTATGAACGTGGATGGTCTTCTAGACCAAAGAAACGATGGATGGACTGTGTGAAAGATGATATGGCTAGACGACGTGACTACCGAGATGACGATTACAAAGTATGGAAGAACAAGTATATATAAATAAATAATAATAACAAGGCATGTTGCGCCGACGCCAACTAAATTGGGATAGGGGAGGATGACGAAGGTTCGACCTTTTTGATCTTGCTATGGGTTGTGTGATGTTGATGGTAATGATGCCATCTCCATGATCGTCGGTCTCTACTACTCTACTATTAAATGAATATGTCGCATGTATGAAAACAGCACCTTAAGTTTTACTACAAAAAATGCATCAGTCACAGCGTGGGACCGCAACCGGGAAATCCTTTAATTTGTATTATTTTATTTTTTTTCATTCCATTGTTGTGTCTCAGTGTGGATGACCTCATCTATTGATACTATCAGTAAGCTAAGGGCTAGCCAGGGGTTAGTTAATCTATCATAATGGGTTATGGTAATCCTTGATACCCCCCCACCATAGTATGCCTACGGGTTATCTAGACTTTTAACAACACCTTTGTCCTCAGCATATGGGAGTTCAGGGAAGATACTGTTGTAGGTACGGAAAAGGATTTTGCAAAGGATAAAGTCTTCAATGTATGCCAGCAATATAGTCACTTCTCGGATAAGAACAAGGACATTGCAAGAAGAGGTTTAATAGCCATAAAAAGAAATGTCGATCTTTGTCAGTTTTTTCCTTAACCTTCCTATAACCGCGCCTTGATCTGTAAAATCGACCAAATACTTTTTCGTGTTTTTTTTTGTCATCAATGCTGGCTGTTTATATTTCCTGTTAGCTGCCTGATTCGTTGCTACGTTTATTCCAGGGCGCAAAGTGCGTTCGTGCGAGATGCACGTGTGGCCGTATTTGGCGACAATTGATCTGTGAGACCGAATCAGGTCTAGAATAGAATAGAATATTCTTTATTATGTACACCATATATATTACACATATATAAATGTTGAAATTTTACAATGGGTGACACAATGGGTGGCCTTATAGCTAAAAGCGATATTTTAAAGACAACCCTAAAGGTATAGGACCCAAGGTTTACTTTTATGAAATGATAAAACATCTGCCTTAAATTGTGTTTAATGTTCCTTAAGAGTTCCTTTTGTTGAAATTTGTAATTTGGCTTTTGTTTGTGTTTAACGCGACGGGGCGCGGGAAACAGAGTTCAACTCCCGGCGCGCGTTTTTATTGAATTTATATGTAAAAAATCACGAGCGTTGTAAGTGTGTGAACCGCCTTAGAAGAAAACATAACTGAAAATCAGACAGAGACTGAAATAAAAGACACTGTTACTCAGTGAATTTGTAACACAGTATTATACTTGTTTATGATGTTCCTTAGTTTCTGAAAACATCATTTCACCACAATTTTTTTTCAAAATATGTTCTGAGATTGGGTGCTAAATTTTCGGTCTGTGAGACCGCGCGCGGGTGTGTCACAAAGGTATAGGAAAGTTAATCATTCTTTCCTTATATTTAACCAGTCAGCTGATTATTTCGATTGCGATAAAGTAGGACGCACTAGGCAGGCAAACTGCTGAAGCATTGCGAACAGTGGCGACAGCACGCTCATGTCTTGTCATGTCACGTCACATTGACTAATGTTGTTTTATGGAGTTCAGTTCACCAGCGCTCTGTTTTATAGAGAAGATGACGTACAGCTCATATTTATTTTATAAATAGACTAGTTTAATCTCGATTTGTTCGCTGTATTGGGTTGGTGCTTTAGAGAAGGCTAATCTCAGAGTTAAACTCGCCTGTTTTGTAGCCCAGTGCGTTACACAGGGCACGTACTCGTACAATGACTCATTGGAGGCTTCTGGCTACTTTGTA
Organism: Apamea sordens; assembly: GCA_945859715.1. NCBI lineage: Eukaryota > Metazoa > Arthropoda > Insecta > Lepidoptera > Noctuidae > Apamea > Apamea sordens. Next base: position 1,050,145 of record OX244005.1, on the reverse strand, counting down.
TGTGTGTATTTTATGTTTGTGAAGAATTTAAAAAAAATCTTATTCTTTCTTTATTGGCAATTTGAAGAATTGTTCAAGCCAGTTATTCCCTTTTAAACAGGGTCTTGGATGGTTGGTCTCATGAATATGATAACTTACGTTGTTACTACTACATAGTTCCTTTTTCTAATAATTGTTTCTAAATCCTAACTGTTTTCAACATAAAGGTCATGAGTGAACACTGATGACGCAGCGGGATCGCAGCGTTTGTGAAGCGTAAACTCTAACACGATTTTCATCGCTTTAGATAGCTTTACATATCACTTTTCTTTCAGTTAATCTATATTGTCCCACTGCTGGGCAACGGTCTCCTATATTTTCCCACTTTTCTTAGTGCTGCGCCTTCCCCGTCCAAACGGGTAGGAGCTAGTCCAGATCGTCAGGCCAGCAGCGTTGCCATAGTTTTTTCTATAGACCGGAAACACACGACATGACACATAACCACACACATCAATACCGACTATAGTTTGAACAAATCGTGACAAAACATAAATTCCAGTTACTTAGATCCGTAACTTTTTATATATAAGTATCGAAGACAAAGTTTTGAGTTATGAATCATTCGGCTTTCTGTGGTCATACTTACGGTGTTGAAGGCGTCATTACCTTCGACAGTAATGAACGAATTAAACCACTCGGGTGTCTTTGACCGCCGAGACCTTGACTCTGAACAGTATCTTATTGATGGAATCGGCCGAAGAAATTCTTTGGATTAAATTACTAAAACATCATTGGATTAAATCAAATTATTTATTAGTATAATATATTATATATTCTGACAACCTGAAATGAATTCATCTATCTATCTTATAAGGGCTGAATTTTCCAACGCCAGATAATTTTATCTTCCATAGAAAATCTGTCAGACAACAATTTTATTCAACGAACTAGCTTCTGCCCGCGGCTTCGCCCGCGTGGATGTCGGAAATTATCCCACGGGAACGTGCTAACAGGATAAAATGTACCTATGTGCTTCCCGTACGATAATTTCCGACATCCACGCGGGCGAAGCCGCGGGCAGAAGCTAGTATAAAAATAAACCTAAATAACTCTAAAAACTAAAAGGAATAAAAATGAACTCCACTTCGGGTGACCTAACCTACGACAAACTTATTATTTGCGGTTGGTACAGTAATCGGGTCTAGGGATCGAACCGCAAAAATAAGTTTGCTTTTTATTGTATATACTTTTCCGGGATAAAAAGTACCCAGTGTGGTGCCCAGGATATTAAAGAATAATTATACCAAGTTTCATCGTAATCGAACCGGTAGTTTTTGCGTGATGCCAGAACAAACAGACAGACAGACAAAATTTTTTTAAATCACAGTTTTGGGTTCGGTGTCGGTCTAGTAACACCCCCTGCCATTTATTTTTTTGATATTTTCGATGTGTACAGAATTTTCACTTCTACAGATTTATTATAAGTAATAGATATAGATAATAATGACCTATCGATTGAAAAATCAGCCGACAAGCCGATCAGCCGAGTTAGTTACACCATTTAAGTATAACTCAAGAACGGCTGGACCGATTTATATAATCTTTTATTTGTTGGATTTGTCTCTGCCCGAATAGAAGATTGACCATTAAAACATAGGAAAAAATTACGAAAGAAAAAAAAAAGATAACTAATTATCTTATATGGAATGGTTTTTTGATGACATCTCGAGAACGGATTGACTGATTTCGATGCGATACGAAGTTCGCCGGGTCAGCTATATATAAAAATGGTTGTTCGTTAGTAAGCGCATCACTTGAGAACGGCTGGACCAATTAGGTAATAGTCTGAATTTGGTTTTATATGGAAAGAAAAGTTGGAAAAGTGTCCCGGAAAAGGTGTCACTGCTGGGTGCTGGGAAGCAGCCTCCTCTCGATGAGATCTGTTCCGTAATCCACCACGCGGGCCCAGTGCGGGTTGGTAGATATCATATGTCTTAGAATTTTTGGTTCTAGGATATGCCGGTTTTCTCAAGTTGTTTTCCTTTATCGTTTTGAGAGCAGTGGTGATGATGTAATTTACTCAATGTAAAGAGCCTGTCTGGGTTCAAACCTATGACCTACAACTCGTAAGTCGCAGCCGTTACCACTGGGCGCCCACTGCTCTCGTATATCAATAGTTTTAACTCACACATAAGAAACTAGAAATCCTTTTAAATTAAAAGTAATCGCACTTCAAAACTAAGAAAATTATGAAATAAAAGAGGCTTTTAAATTAGGGCTATTAAACTTATTATTTCTTGTTATGTATTTTTGTGGTGTACAATAAAGTATATAGGAATAAATCTATCTATCTATATAAATAAAAGTGAATCATCGAAATGTATGGACGCGCATAACTTCCGATCGACTGCACCAAATTCAATAATTCTTTTTTTTTGTGTTTGTTATTGTCAGGACTAGATTTGTATACACAATTGGACCCGGTAGGTGGCGCTGCTTTTTCGGGCAGGACGACGTCTGCCGGGTCCGCTAGTAAATAAATAATAAATAACATTAATTTTTCATATACCTACTTATCACCTAATACATCCCCCTACATTTCACCCCCAGTCAAAACTAAGATTTCACCCCAAAAGTACGACATTATTTTCACATCCAAGTGCCAGATAAGTTGGTAAACAACGTCGTTACGCTACGCTATGTAATGTTAGAAGTGGTTGCGATGATATATCCTCCTGGATGCGAAGATATATCTTATTCAATGATTAACAATTTACCTGATGTAGGTAAATCTGTATTACCTACTTACTTTAATTAATGAACTTTTTGAACACAGTTTCGTCACCTCTCAGTGGCGCGACATTTGCATCGTACCTATTCCAAAACCTGGCCGAGACCTTAATAACGCTTCTTCACTACGACCCACATACCCTTGTTGTCATGCATATGAAAAAAAAATCCATTATATATTATTTCGAAGTATAGAATGGTTTCTGGAAAAAAGCAACACATTCTCTGCGAATACAGTTGGCTTCCGTAGAGGTAGGTCGTGTTTGGATGGTCTGAGTTGCTTAATATCTACAATACAAATTGATTTTTCCAAGGGTTGTTCCACCATCGGTGGTTTTTAGACATAAATAATGCGTATAACAATGTAAATAATACTGTTATAATTAATGTTTTGGATAACCTTGTAGATATCTATGGAATTTTCTTCATAGAAGAGTACTTAAAATAAGATCTGGTAATAGCGTTATTAGTAGACATTCAGGATGTGTTTTGGCTCAGGTGTTCCGTTACCTCCACTTTTATATTTAATGTAATAAAGTCGGATATTTAATTTTGTTTGTTGATAAACGTTTGCAGAACAACATTTGCATATCCCAGTATGCGGATAATTGCGCTATATACGTACAGTGTTCTTCTGTAATGATGGGCAATCCAAAATCCAGTCTACTCATAACTTAATCAACAGCATGTTAACGCATGTAGGTTAAGACATTTCCCCCGTAAAAGTAAAGTCTGTATATTCAGTAGAGGTTATCGTAGGCCAGGAAATTCGTCTTAACGCGACTTTGTTAAAGTTAGTAGACCATGTAAAGTATTTAGGACTGTGGCTGGATAAGGGTATTCGATGGAAAAAAAACATATGGCTTATTTTTAATTTTATATTTTAAATTGTTTCTTTTTTACATTGCTCTCACATAGGTATAATAGAAGCAATAAGAATAATGTACCCAGGATTTTGTAATAATATCTTGATTTAAAAGAGTCTCCTTGGAGTTTCTTGCCCGTTCTTCTCCATAGAGATCTACGTTTTGGAATGGGCCACTAGCTTCAACTTTCTGGCTAACTGACCGACTATTTAATTTTGACAATTCAAAAGTGCCTGTAAATTTTTTAATTGAAATAAATGATTTGAGTTTTAGCATATTGATGAGGTTCGTGAACGAGTAGGTACTTAAACTGGTTAATATTTTTAAGGTTTTAGTAGGACCTGAGTGCGGTATTCACCCCAACCACTTAAGACGACTGTATATCTCCCTTATTCGTAGTCGTATAGACTATGGTAGCTTTTTACTAGACAATAGCGCTGACACACATTTAACTAAACTAGATTACAAAACATTTGTCTGCGTTTAGTAGGTGGGTGTGTCATGTGTGGTTATCAAAAGCACTCCGATTCACATGATGGAATCTGAATTAATGATTCCTCCTCTTTTTATTCGACGCCAATACTTAGCTGGAGAATTTTACTTAAAATCGTTTTGATTTTCCTGTAATAGGCATTCTGGATAAGCTACATACTTTTTGTTACAATAATGGTTACTGGAGAAAAAAGAAAAAGCCACTATAAGTTTTGTCGCACGATGTTCTAAAGGAAGAACATATATATGTACTGTTGTAATAAAATGGACATGTTCTCCTTGGCTACTTGGGTCAGCAATATAGACTTATCGGTTACTGTAAAGCCCAATTTAGATTCTGTAGATAAACTTAAGCATTGTTATAATATACATAATTTAAGATCAACAATCCAAAATCCAGTCTACTCATAACTTAATCAACAGCATGTTAACGCATGTAGGTTAAGACATTTCCCCCGTAAAAGTAAAGTCTGTATATTCAGTAGAGGTTATCGTAGGCCAGGAAATTCGTCTTAACGCGACTTTGTTAAAGTTAGTAGACCATGTAAAGTATTTAGGACTGTGGCTGGATAAGGGTATTCGATGGAAAAAAAAAAAATATGGCTTATTTTTAATTTTATATTTTAAATTGTTTCTTTTTTACATTGCTCTCACATAGGTATAATAGAAGCAATAAGAATAATGTACCCAGGATTTTGTAATAATATCTTGATTTAAAAGAGTCTCCTTGGAGTTTCTTGCCCGTTCTTCTCCATAGAGATCTACGTTTTGGAATGGGCCACTAGCTTCAACTTTCTGGCTAACTGACCGACTATTTAATTTTGACAATTCAAAAGTGCCTGTAAATTTTTTAATTGAAATAAATGATTTGAGTTTTAGCATATTGATGAGGTTCGTGAACGAGTAGGTACTTAAACTGGTTAATATTTTTAAGGTTTTAGTAGGACCTGAGTGCGGTATTCACCCCAACCACTTAAGACGACTGTATATCTCCCTTATTCGTAGTCGTATAGACTATGGTAGCTTTTTACTAGACAATAGCGCTGACACACATTTAACTAAACTAGATTACAAAACATTTGTCTGCGTTTAGTAGGTGGGTGTGTCATGTGTGGTTATCAAAAGCACTCCGATTCACATGATCAAAATCAAAATCAAAATCAAAAGTCATTTATTCAAATTAGGCTGAGAGTCAGCACTTTTCGAACGTCAAAATTACAAAAGACAGTCCCCCAAAAACGCCCGCCCTTCACCACTTCCTAGTGCTATCGCTGGGAAGAAGAAGTGGCGGAACAAACTTCCCAGCAGCACAGCTGTCTGTTCAGTTAGAATATAGTGCATGTATACAATACTAGGAACCTATGTTCAGTCATTAACATTACAAGAAACTTAAATAATTTGCCATAAAATATGTCAGCTAGCCACGCCAATATACCAACAAATATAATAAAAACTATACGTACTCAAGCTGAAAAATAATTAATTCAAATGGAAATAAAAACTTACTACCTAAATAAAAGCCTCCAGGCATAAAGGGCGTGACAGCTTACATATTTATGCATAGCTGGGTACTGGTCACATAGCTGTCACTTGAGTCACAGATGAAAAACTAGGACCATTGAAGTAAAATAAATAAATAAGTTAATACTAATAACAATAACCTGTCAGTAAGCTGATTCTGGAGAAAGAACATGAACATTGTCTTGAGTTAATTAGGGCGACCAACTATTCTTATCGTGTAAGTAGTCGTTGATGGAATAGTAAGCCTTTGAGCAAAGGTTAGATTTTACTTGAGCTTTAAACGCATTGAAAGGCAAGTCTAGCAAAGAAGAGGGTATCTTGTTATAAAAGGTTATACCAAGCCCAACAAATGAGTTATGAACCTTATGAAGCCGGTGAAAGGGGGCACGTAGTTTGTCCTTATTTCTAGTGTTAACACTGTGAATATCACTGTTTTTAGTGTACAAGTGCAAATTTTGCCTAATATATAAAATGTTGGCGAAGATGAATTGTGATGCAACCGTGAGAATACCAATATCTTTAAAAAAATCCCTTAGAGAAACTCTGGCACCTAGCTGGTAAATTGCTCGAACAGCTCGTTTTTGAAGGACAAATATATTTTGTATATCAGCGGCTTTGCCCCACAGCAGAATACCGTAGGACATAACACTGTGAAAATAACTAAAATAGACTAAACGAGCTGTATCAACGTCAGTGTATTGTCTTACTTTCCTGACGGCGTAGGCAGCCGAACTGAGCCTTCCTGCTAGACTTGATATATGAGGTCCCCACTGAAGTTTGGCATCTACTGTTAGTCCTAGAAAAATTGCCGAGCCTACTGTTTCAAGCACCTCTTTATTTAAGACGATGTTGGGTCCTAGATTTCTGACATTCGGTAAGGCAAACTTTACACATTTCGTTTTCTTGGCATTGAGAACTAGGTTATTTGACGTAAACCAATCTGTAACTATTGAGAGTGCACTGTTTACGTCGTCAAAATCTTGTCTATTCCTGTCTACTTTAAAAATAAGAGAGGTATCATCTGCAAACAGTACAACGTCACAGATGCCCTTCAAATGGAATGGTAAATCATTGATATATACTAAGAACAAAAATGGACCCAGTATTGAGCCTTGCGGAACACCTAACTGAACTGGTAGCCCGGAAGATTTCGCGCCATTAACATCTACACATTGGACCCTATTATGTAAATAAGAAATTATTACGTTGAGAGCCACGTTTCGGACACCGTAATGACGTAACTTACGCAAAAGCGTGTCATGGTGCACGCAATCAAAGGCTTTGGAGAGATCACAGAAAACTCCAATAGCATTTTGTGATTTCTCCCATGCGTCAAATATGTGTCTCAGCAGAGCAACACCCGCGTCTGTAGTTGAACGACCCTTTGTAAAGCCATATTGCTCATTATGGAGGAGGCTGTTTAAATTAAAATATCTTTGCAACTGCTTGAGTATTAACTTTTCAAATATTTTGCTAAACGCAGGTAAAATAGAAATAGGCCTGAAATTGCCAACGTCATTCTTATTACCTGATTTAAATAATGGTATGACTTTGCTACTCTTCATGAGGTCAGGAAAAGTTCCTAAATCAATACATTTATTAAAAGTAACAGCTAGATAGGGGGCTACGATGTCTATTATATTACTTAAAAGTTTAATGGAGATGCCCCAATAATCACCGGTGTTTTTAGACTTAAGTGTATTAAAAATATTAACTACATCACGCGGGGTTACATGTTCGAAACTAAATAAAGGACTACATTTAGGTACACTACTATGCAAAAGGTCTTCAGCTTTAGACGGGGACGAATTTAAGGAGCGAGTCGTAGTTATCGGTATGTTGGCAAAAAACTCATTAAATGCCTCAGCTACATCAGCTGCATTATTAACTAATTTGTTGTCGACCATAATCTCAAGTTGTTTTTCTTGTTTAACAGATTTACCCGTTTCATTGTTAATAATTTTCCAAGTGGTTTTTACTTTATTATTAGAATTTTTAATTGTATCGCCTAAAAATTTTGATTTAGCAAAAGCACTAATCTTTTTGAATAATTTTGAATAATTTTTGACATACTCTAGGAAAGGAGTATCAAACCTGTATTTTTTCAAACCATATAACTCGTATAGTCTCGCTCTACTTTTATAAATTCCCGGAGTAGCCCATTGATTAAAGCCAACAGAGGAACCATTAACGTTAATAGTTTTGGTCTTAAAAGTGGATTGGTACTCTTTTTGCACAACATCAAAAAGGGCACCATAAATTTCATTGGGATTCTCGTATTCTAATAAAGATGGTGTAATTCTATGAGCTATATTATTTTTAAACATTTTGCAACGACTGGCTGTATAAGGCCTGCATTCAAGTTTATGCGGTTTTTTATGTACTGGCATGGGGAAGCTAGCTAATAAACCACAGTGGTCGGACGTTAAATCAGTTAACACTAATTTATGTTTGGCATCACAATCACTAAATACATTATCAAGACAAGTTGACGAAGATGCTGTGATCCTAGTAGGTTCAAAAAACAAGTTAATTAAATTATAAGACCTAAAAAGATTGAGAAGTCTAATACTTAATGGAGTAACATCTAAAATATTAATATTGAAGTCTCCACATAATATAATGCTTTTGTTACTTGATTTCAACCTATTGAGAGAATCTTCCATTACCGATTCGAAACTAACAAAATCCCCAGAGGGGGGTCGATAAACGCAAATTATAACATATCGCTCAAGTTCAACACAAGACAACTCTATAGTGCGCTCGATTGAAAGATTAACTAAATCTAAACGTTGTTTACATTTTAACTTGTTTGAAACAAGAACTAAAGAGCCACCGCGAATAGCACTTTTTCTTACAAATGCACTCTGTACGGTAAAGTTTTCATCATTAATAAACACTACTTCATGTTCCTTCAACCAGTGTTCAGTCAAACATAACACCTGAACATCATAGAACTCCATAAATAAACTTAATTCTAGCTCTTTGCCGGACAGACCCTGCATATTTTGATGTACAACATTCAACATATGCGGCTGACCCGTTGTCTCACCTAATAGTTTAAACTACAAGGCGTATCAAAAGTAGTGTTAGTATCAGTACTAACAGTAATCAATGGTACACTACAAGTACCAGTGTCACTGAGTATATTGTATGCTAAAAGATTAGCAATTTGTCTCCTACAACTAGGTGGCAAATACATAGTATAATTTGTCAGTTTGTAATCAGTAATGAATTGATTACAATCAAAATATAAAATAGCATCACTGTGATGACAAGTCCTATTATAAATGAACATATTTAAATTATAAATATGCTTATTTTGCTCATCAGTTAAATGATAGGAATAAGGCAAGGCACAAAAAATAAATTTACAATTATTAGTCTCATTAAGATGCAACATCAAATGGACACATTCAATTAAGTCCTTTTTCCTTACATTTAAACTATCCCCATATAATAATATAACAGTTGAACTGGGGTTTATTTTTGTCAATTTGATATTACTAATTAATTGGCTAATACTGGCACCGGGTAAACAATTATTAATTACATATTGTTGCGAACACTGATTTAGTAAGCTACCAAAACCTTGACCAAATTTATCAGAAAAAATATAAGTAGTGTTAATCAAATTATTCAAACTATTGCTATCATCACTAATACAGCTACCTACTGGCTGAGCCACTGAGGGAGTGGGTGTAATAAGCTGGGGTCCCACGGAGCAGGTACAGCTAAAAGAGAGGTTATTTGTCAAAGACTCATACCTCTCCGCATTATACTTGACCAGGTCTGCCAACTCATTAGCCTCCTGCATGCGCTTACTCAGGTCTTGTTGATGGAATCTGAATTAATGATTCCTCCTCTTTTTATTCGACGCCAATACTTAGCTGGAGAATTTTACTTAAAATCGTTTTGATTTTCCTGTAATAGGCATTCTGGATAAGCTACATACTTTTTGTTACAATAATGGTTACTGGAGAAAAAAGAAAAAGCCACTATAAGTTTTGTCGCACGATGTTCTAAAGGAAGAACATATATATGTACTGTTGTAATAAAATGGACATGTTCTCCTTGGCTACTTGGGTCAGCAATATAGACTTATCGGTTACTGTAAAGCCCAATTTAGATTCTGTAGATAAACTTAAGCATTGTTATAATATACATAATTTAAGATCAAAAAGGTTGTAATTCTAAAAAATGGTTTATGTATATACCGATACCGTACCTGGCCAATAAGACATCTCTGGGTCATCTTTTATTTAGAGTAAAGATTTGGTTTCAAAAACCTACGTTTTTGATGCCGTGGCCGGCTGATGTAGCTAGGGGTCTAGATATCTTAGTTATATTTTTTTTGTGGCTACCGTATACTGTCCCACTTCTGGGCAAAGGCCTCCCCCAAGTCCTTCCCCACGCCACCTCGAACCAGTCACGTCCAGGTCACCTCGCCACCTCTTTCTGGGCAGACCTCAGTAGCGCCGTCCATCTTCAGGCACATCATCATCTTCATCTTAATTGCAATATGGTTGTTTTTTTATTGTGACTTTTCTATTATATTTTGCGCTAAAAACGTGGAATGTATCAAGAAAGAAATAATAAATGTTGCCAGTAGTCAGAAAACTTTCTATTTTGTAACGACTGATTCTTTAAGTAGGTAAGAAGGACTTAGTAGATAAATATCAAACAAATTAGAAACTCCAAAAACCGGACACAATAAGAATCTGGGACTTAAAACGTAATGAGAATTCATAATCCGCTTCCATTTTAATAATGAAAAAGAGCCCTAAATAAAATATTAAAAGAAACAACCCAGGAGAGGTATTATTACTTCGAAAACAACAGAAGGTCGTAAACTTAAATAAGTAATACAGAGCAACTCATAACGTCGACTTTGCTATAATTTTTCTGTAAGGCGCTCCAAACTAAATAACTCTACGATTTTTGTTCTTCTTATATTTTACAGTACAATTTGCTAGGAGCTGAGTGTTTCTATAAAAGGACTAATGCTTCATTTATATTATAGAAACGCTTACTTAGATACAGCAATCAGGGCCAAGGATAATGTTCCTTTCTATTTAATTATGAAAAAGATTGTTGAAAAATGTTTCAAGAAAAACTAAATAAAAGCTTGTAAAACGCAACGTATTGTTATGGAGTTCAATTATAAAGATTGGTATTAATAATTAATGCCTGTCGGGGTGAAAAGGGAATACAGTTTGCATGAAAAATCTCATTCTTTTGATGTAGAAACTGCTCAAATTCTACTTATCTAGGAAAATAATAAAAATTGTAATGATTCATTTACCAAAACTACCCATTGAAGGGGATGGAATTCAATTCAATATGTGAAGGGAAAAGTACGAAATCCACGCGGAAATGTGGATTATATTTAAGTGAATACAACGTGCTTTCCATGTCTCGGAAAGCACGTTAAGCCGTTGGTCCCGGCTGTCATTCGTGGATCTTTGTCAGTCGTTATGGGTAGTCAGAAGCCCGAAAGTCTGACAACCAGTCTTACCAAGGGGTATCGTATTACCCAGTTACTGGGTTGTGGAGGTCAGATAGGCAGTCGCTCCATGTAAAATACTGGTATTCAGCTGCATCCGGTTAGACTGGAAGCCGACCCCAACATAGTTGGGAAAAGGCTAGGCAGATGATGATGAAGATGATGACATTGTGCATACCTGGAATAAAATTATAATAATGAAATAGGTACAAACTTAAACTTACAAAGTATTACATTTTTTTCTAATGAAACATAACATCACGCCTGTAATTACCAAAGGGTTAGGCAGAGTTGTACCGTATTGTGCATCTACATTTCACCTGGGATTACGGAGCGAGCCTATTGTCATGGACCGGGCACAAATTCAGAATCTATTCCTACTATATTTTAACAATTAGTAAGTAATACAGGATAAATTTATAACCAGTGCGCCAACTGTAATCATGAATTCAGCATATTTTATGATCCTAGACCCCGGACCCGGACCCATTCTAATGTTAATGTTTCGACGTTTTTTTTTTTTAAAAAAACATGAGTCGTTCCATACATTTTGTCCGCGTAGGTTATTGCACTTTTCTATGAAACAGATGATTTCTTTTTTGATAACCGATGAAATTTTTTTACCAAAAATTTCTAATCATATGCAGAACCCATGGTTACAGTTTGTTTTCGTCTAGAGCCACGAACCTGTGTCCCCGAGCTCAACTCCCCGCAGCCACCACCTGCACCACTGTGTTAGTCACACAGTAACCCTGTTAGCACAAAGTTTGTTCGCTACACTTCGCTAACTCAATTTTACTTCGCCCTCGCCAAAGCTTTGCGTCGTGAATGCTGCGACGAAGGAACTGTCGATTTTCTTTTATTATTTACTGGATGTTGCTCCGAATTCGTTCGTATACTAACTTTTAGCCAACGTTTAGCCTGAGGGAGGAGTTTCGAAAAGCCATTTCTTAGTGCACCTTTGCAGCTTCGAAAATATTTACGTTTATTTTATGTTTCTTTGAGTGTCCGTGGAGTTTCCTGCCGTGTCTTCTCCATAGGAACCTAGGCTACTACGCTTTGGAATGGACACTTTTTTTTTTTTTTTTGAGGATGGGATATCATCAAAATAAATGACTCCTGCCGCTCTGGGTGGAGCAGAAGGGAGTGTCAGACTCTTACTGACTAAAACCCACCCGTGTTCCTTTCTTAGCCCTTTATGTTCCAGGGCAGCGGTAACCCTTTCGGACGATCTCGCTACTTGGAATGGACACTTAGCTTCATCTTTCTGAATGACCGATTCCTTTGACAGTTCAAAACAGTTTAGATAGACCTGTATTTCAAAACAAACAGTAGTATATCTAGAATAATAATAAAGCTGAAGGGTTTGTTTGTTTGAACGCGCTCATCTCTTCACTTACCAGTCGGATTAAAAAAAAAATGCATTTGATAGCCCGATTCTTGTGGAAGGAAGTAACATCACGCTAGGAGCCGAGCAAAAAGAAAAAAAGTCAGAAAAAACGCTAAGTGAAAACGTAGTAATAGCGCGGGCGGGCCATGTGAATGAAGCTAGTTGAATATAAACAGAAATAACTTAAGGTGTATATAGGGCTCGCTGACCTTGCGCATGTGGGCGGAGCTAAACGCTCTACTCCCGAAAACGTAAAACGCGCGCGGTGGCGCGCTGAACTAAAACGACGATCAAAGAGTATGCAGAGGCACAGACATGCCGCCCGCAGGTCGCTATTTTTGCCTACGATTCCAGAAGGGAATTGCGGATGCAAGTCTGATATATTTTGTATAGATTGATACGTATGTTACGTATATTTTAAGCATTTTTCATTTAGAAATTTCGATTTTATTTAAAATCAGAACTTAGTTCCTGCGGGGGTAAAACTTTAAAAATTATTTCGAGTATTTTCTTAGGAATCGAATAACATTTTATTTGCATACTGTAGGTAGGAGGATTTATTAAGTACATAAAAATGAGATTTTATAAAAAATGTGATCCTGTTTCACCAATTTGAATTATTATAAATCAGTAATAAACCTACCTAACTAGCACTGTACCTAAATAGCATTTTAGGGTTCCGTAGCCAATCGAACGATGTTATAGTTTCGGCAGTGACCTTGAAATAATTACCTACGGCCGTTTAGTAGATAAACCTCGTCATGGGTGTCATTTTCGTGGTTTTCGAGGGTGCTGGAGCCGATTATAAAGTCAAAATGAAAATCCAGGATGGCGGCTACAAAACTTTTCCAAATTTTCGTCATGGGTGTCATTTTCGTGGTTTTCGAGGCTGCTGAAGCCAATAGTGAGGTCAAAATGAAAATCTAAGATGGCGGGTGCGAAAATTTTCCAAATTTTCGTCATGGGTGTCATTTTCGTGGTTTTCGAGGGTGCTGGAGCCGATTATGAAGTCAAAATGAAAATCCAAGATGGCGGCTGCAAAACTTTTCAAAATATTCGTCATGGGTGTCGTTTTCGTGGTTTTCGAGGGTGCTGGAGCCAATAGTGAGGTCAAAATGAAAATCTAAAATGGCGACTGCAAAAATTTTCAAATTTTTCATCATGGGTGTCGTTTTCATGGTTTTCGAGGGTGCTGGAGCCGATTATGAAGTCAAAATGAAAATCCAAGATGGCGGCTACAAAACTTTTCCAAATTTTCGTCATGGGTGTCATTTTCGTGGTTTTCGAGGCTGCTGAAGCCAATAGTGAGGTCAAAATGACAATCTAAGATGGCGGATGCGAAAATTTTCAAAATATTCGTCATGGGTGTCGTTTTCGTGGTTTTCGAGGGTGCTGGAGCCAATAGTGAGGACAAAATGAAAATCCAAAATGGCGGCTGCAAAAATTTTCAAATTTTTCGTCATGGGTGTCATTTTCGTGGTTTTCGAGGCTGCTGAAGCCAATAGTGAGGTCAAAATGAAAATCTAAGATGGCGGGTGCGAAAATTTTCAAAATTTTCGTCATGGGTGTCATTTTCGTGGTTTTCGAGGGTGCTGGAGCCGATTATAAAGTCAAAATGAAAATCCAGGATGGCGGCTGCAAAACTTTTCAAAATATTCGTCATGGGTGTCGTTTTCGTGGTTTTCGAGGGTGCTGGAGCCGATTATAAAGTCAAAATGAAAATCCAAGATGGCGGCTGCAAAACTTTTCAAAATATTCGTCATGGGTGTCGTTTTCGTGGTTTTCGAGGGTGCTGGAGCCAATAGTGAGGTCAAAATGAAAATCTAAAATGGCGACTGCAAAAATTTTCAAATTTTTCATCATGGGTGTCGTTTTCATGGTTTTTGAGGCTGCTGAAGCCAATAGTGAGGTCAAAATGAAATCTAAGATGGCGGGTGCAAAAATTTTCAAAATTTTCGTCATGGGTGTCATTTTCGTGGTTTTCGAAGCTGCTGAAGCCAATAGTGAGGTCAAAATGAAAATCTAAGATGGCGGCTGCAAAACTTTTCAAAATATTCGTCATGGGTGTCGTTTTCGTGGTTTTCGAGGGTGCTGAAGCCAATAGTGAGGTCAAAATGAAAATCCAAAATGGCGGCTGCAATAAATTTGGAATTTTGCTTCATAAGTGTCGTTTTCGTGGTTTTCCAGTGTTATAGCCAATAGTGAGGTCAAAATAAAAATCCAAAATGGCGGCTTCAAAAATTTAGTTTTAGTTGTAACTAATTATTCAGTCATCAATTTGAGGTGTTGGTTACATATAAAACTAATTTTCCTTCTTAAATATCTAAATAAAGAACTGGATAAATAGATAATCTTTCAATAATAAGTTATCTGTATTAAATCAATTGAATTTTAATACACAATGATACAGTATTCTTTTGTCTTAACCGTATAGGATATTGTTTTTGCAATCTATCTGTCACTCACTCACTCATGCGGTCTCGTGATAAATAACATTGTTTATTTGGCAACTCATCACACTATATTGTTGTCAAATAAGTATCGTGTA
This sequence comes from Apamea sordens, assembly GCA_945859715.1. Lineage (NCBI taxonomy): Eukaryota > Metazoa > Arthropoda > Insecta > Lepidoptera > Noctuidae > Apamea > Apamea sordens. The sequence goes on along the minus strand of OX244005.1, from coordinate 1,035,053 downwards.
CCTAAAATCAAGTAATAATTAGTAAATTTTAGTTTGATCGGAATAACTTAGGTTATTCGAAGTTCCTTATGTATGATTTAAAAAAAAAAACAATTTTTTGTAGCCGCCATCTTGGATTTACATTGTGAGCTCACTATCGGCTGTAGTACCCTCGAAAACTATGAAAATGACACCCATGATGAAATATTTGAAAATTTTTGTAGCCGCCATTTTGGATTTTTATTTTGACCTCATTATCGGCTTTATCACCCTCGAAAAGTGGGAAAACAACACCCATGATGAAATATTTGAAAATTTTTGCAGCCGCCATTTTGGATTTTTATTTTGACCTCACTATCGGCTTTATCAACCCCGAAAAGCATGAAAACGACACCCATGATGAAAAATTTGAAAATTTTCGCAACCACCATTTTCGATTTTTATTTTGACCTCACTATCGGCTTGATCACCCTCAAAAAGTATGAAAACGACACCCATGACGAAAATTCTGAAAATTTTCGCAACCGTCATTTTGGATTTTCATTTTGACCTCACTATTGGCTTCAGCAGCCTTAAAAACCACGAAAACGACACCCATGATGAAAAATTTGAAAATTTTTGCAGCCGCCATTTTGGATTTTTATTTTGACCACTCTAGCGGCTTTATCACCCCCGAAAAGCATGAAAACGACACCCATGATGAAATATTTGAAAATTTTCGCAGCCGCCATTTTGGATTTTTATTTTGACCTCACTATCGGCTTGATCACCCTCGAAAAGTATGAAAACGACACCCATGACGAAAATTCTGAAAATTTTCGCACCCGCCGTCTTAGATTTTCATTTTGACCTCACTATTGGCTTCAGCAGCCTCAAAAACCACGAAAACGACACCCATGATGAAAAATTTGAAAATTTTCGCAACCGTCATTTTGGATTTTTATTTTGACCTCACTAGCGGCTTTATCACCCCCGAAAAGCATGAAAACGACACCCATGATGAAATATTTGAAAATTTTCGCAGCCGCCATTTTGGATTTTTATTTTGACCTCACTATCGGCTTGATCACCCTCGAAAAGTATGAAAACGACACCCATGACGAAAATTCTGAAAATTTTCGCAACCGTCATTTTGGATTTTCATTTTGACCTCACTATTGCCTTCAGCAGCCTTAAAAACCACGAAAACGACACCCATGATGAAAAATTTGAAAATTTTTGCAGCCGTCATTTTGGATTTTTATTTTGACCTCACTAGCGGCTTTATCACCCCCGAAAAGCATGAAAACGACACCCATGATGAAATATTTGAAAATTTTTGCAGCCGCCATTTTGGATTTTTATTTTGACCTCACTATCGGCTTTATCACCCTCGAAAAGTATGAAAACGACACCCATGATGAAATATTTGAAAATTTTTGCAGCCGCCATTTTGGATTTTTATTTTGACCTCACTAGCGGCTTTATCACCCCCAAAAAGCATGAAAACGACACCCATGATGAAATATTTGAAAATTTTTGCAGCCGCCATTTTGGATTTTTATTTTGACCTCACTATCGGCTTTATCACCCTGGAAAAGTATGAAAACGATACCCATGATGAAATATTTGAAATTTTTTGCAGCCGCCATATTGGATTTTTATTTTGACCTCACTATCGGCTTTATCACCCTCGAAAAGTATGAAAACGACACCCATGATGAAATATTTGAAAATTTTTGCAGCCGCCATTTTGGATTTTTATTTTGACCTCACTATCGGTTTTGTCACCCTCGAAAAATATGAAAACGACACCCATGATGAAAAACTTGAAAATTTTCGCAGCCGCCATCTTGGACTTTTATTTTGATCAAATCCAATCTTTTCTCATTTTAATATTAGTAGAGACTACTTGTTAGGGCATCGAGAACCGGCCCTATTTTAGGAACCGGTTCTTTCGGTTCTAAACTCAAGCCGGAACCGAGTACCCGGTTTTTTCGGTTCTTTCGGGTTTTTTCATAAATTCAAGTTGAAAAGGTATGCTATCTTTATATAGAATTCCTACTATCAAAACGAATATAGGGAAAGGATCTAAATAAAACACACTTTATTGGTAAGCATATTTATATATTTTTTTAATTATACTCAAATTACAACATCGTTTTTATCGTGTTCTACCAAGTGCCCAAAACTGAAATATTACCTACCTTGATTTGTGTTGTATAACTCAAATAACTCACAATAATTATCAGATTGGATGCCAAAAGACAAAGTAATGTGAGAAAAGAGAAATAAATTAATAGATGTAACAAACTTTATCATGTAAAGTTTGTTACACCTATTTATTTATTTTTCATGTCGCTGTCCAGCCAAGTCTGGCCTAGTTATTATTCTATCTATTCCGTCCAATATGTTTCTCCCACAAGAGTGAAAGCGTAATACTTAACGAATTGCAATTAAAAGAAGTATTCTCAATTGATTGATAAAAATAATAATAACAATATGCAATAATATTCTGAGTCACTTCCTTGTAAAATCGGCGTTAAAAACAATACACCCACTGAGTTGCCAACCAGAGATTGTTACGGTGAGAGCTCTAGGATTACCCCCCGAAATTCAAATATTCGTACGTTTTTTACAAATGCCAGCTCACTATCGGCTAGTATGTGTCATTACCGCGAATACCACTTTTATTACCATACTATCCGAGGCTGAGCTGCAAGTTGCAAAGCAAATGTCAAAAATTTGAATGTCGCGGGGTATCCTGAAGCATTTACCTTAATGTTGCCGAATCCCTTTAAAAAATCGTTAGTTTCTTAAAGATTCATCAATAATATAAAAATAATTACGTTATTTATTAATTTCACAGTGAAATAACAGTTTTTGTTCTGTTTTGATAATAAATTTGGATAATAACTTGATATTTAGCATAAAGAGTATTATAGATTTATAGAGATAATATTATTTCTAAATTTATTTTAAGAGAGAACCGAAGGAACCGAAACGACCGGTTCTCCGTTTTACAGAACCGGTTCTTTCAGGGACCCTCAGAACCGGGAATTCCCGGTTCTTTTGGAACCGGGAAAAACCGGTTCCGATGCCCTACTACTTGTATTACTATCGTAAGTATTCGTAAGCGTCCACGCGCACAATAGCAATGGGCCATCTGCAGCGAGCTAGTCAATAAACGCACACTGATACAATTCGTTAGTAAATATTTGCACTAACACAGATAGACGCGCATAGTCGGTCGATAGCCGGAGCGTAGCAGCGAGCGACACAGCCACCCCGTCTCAATGCTAACGCACGACTGCCGCCCGCGCCCGCGCAGAGCCCCTCTGAAGCTCGATCTCAAAGTGGGGACATTTCCTTTGCAAATGTTAATTGATTTACATAAGCTAAGACAAATCTGTAGTACCTCTAACCATCGATTTTTCAGTGTAAAAATATTTCCAAACATCAAAGCCGTTTAGAAGTAATATCGAATATCAGAAAAAAATAGCGTGTTGGTAAATATTTTTTGAAGGCAAAAGTATTAGCCATACGAAAAAATCCTTCTACAGAAATGTTGTTCATGAATCTATAGCAAACATATATTTTTTACAGATCTTTTAGTCAAGCCGTTAATGAGAAATATTCTTCATAAAGTGACCGTATTACGGTACTAAACGAGAGTAAGGCCCTTAACACATTACCCACTACATTTCCCACAGATTACAACTTTTTGAACTAATATTAAGTTAAATTATTATAATTAATGGTGACTAATAATGTTGTGACCAATGTGGAATGTATTATCTTTTTCTTCTTTTTTTCTTTTCTCATTTCTGGCTTGGTACTTAATTTTGTGTTACATTTATTGTTATTTTTAAAACCACTGTTCGACACAAATGTAAATTTGTTGATGAATGAAAAAATAAATAAATAAAAAACTTAAATATTTACTAACTGATGGCAAACGTAATTGTAGTACATCAGGGCAAAAATTAATTTCAATTTATGAACAAAAGAAACTAAAAATAACAGTGTTCTCTGTTATCAGCCAGTCTCTTTGTGTCTTCAGCCTAGAAAGCCATATTTACAAAAAGAGCAAAAAACAACGAGTTAGGACATTTTCGTGATGTCTTGTTTTACAGACCATAGTTCAGATGATCGGGAAAACCTTTCTACGTCACAATAAAAATACTTGCTGACTTTATTAGGAACTCAATCAATATTCGGTTTACCTAAACCGAATATTCCCTGTAAACTGCTGCAATATTTGATTCCTATAAAAGGATTGAAAACATTTTTTGGCCATGGATGAGGCTTTTTCTAGAATCTAGAGTAAAAGAGGATTACAAACAAGGACAGCACCGTTGTATCAGACACTAGGTTGTGCCGGCGACTTCGTCCACGTGACATTTCTTTTTTAACATAAAATATATCGTAGGTAAAATAATTCAACAATATTTAAAAAAAGTGCGTTAGAAGCGCAAAAACATTTCGGAGGTTCATTAATTGTAAAAAGGGTCCATCATAAGCAGGTCAATAAATTTTTAGAAGATAACTTAAATATTTCCCTTTTATTAAATCAATCTTTTTTCCTCAAATATCTTTTATCTCCAAGTGAATTCATACATGCTTTCTTAGGATTCATTAAACTACTCCCTGAGGGCGTAGAAGATAGACATAAAGTTCATAATGCTACAGTAAATTTTTTTTTGGTTGCGGGGCCCGTACAATATTATTTACCTATTGATCTTTGACTGGTAGCTCCAGAGATTAGCGTTTTCAAACAAACAAACTCTTCCGCTTTATCATATTAGTATAGATGTAATGAAGGTAGCTTGACCATATAGATTGTTACCGCGATCGTCACGCGACCATCGTGCAATTATTGTTAACCTCAATTTGTACGTTATTTATGGTAGTTATGTAGAGGGGCTCGTGGCTAATGGTAACAGTCGGACGGGTCGGTTGAGAGTTATCTAAGCTATGCTTCCTGCGGTCTTTTTTCGTGGACATCCATAACATAATGAAGACGCTTCTGTGCTTCGAAAAGCACGTGAAGCCGTTGTTCCCAGCTGTCATTCGTAGGAGCCCAAAAGTCTGACAACCAGTATTACCAAGGTGTATACTGGGTTGTGGAGGTCAGATGGGCAGTCGCTCTATGTAAAATCCTGGTATTCAGTTGCATTCAGTTAGACTGGAAGCCAACCCCAGCATAGCCGGGAAGAGTAATTGTTTTTCTTTACTAGTATCCCAGTTAAAACTATTGAAACCTTAAAATCCTCGACCTCGCGGTTTATTGATTTATTAAGAGCAAACGTTTCATCCTGCCTGATTGAATTTAAATTCAAGCATATAAACCGCACAATAGTAATAAAAGCTTTCAAGCAAATCAAGATCAAACTAACCGAAGATCTAGGAGAATGTCTATCAAAATTCTCTGTTTTTCTTTACCACAATTTTTGAGACCATAGCGCCGTCCTTAGTCTTGTGTGAAGGGCGAGCGTTTTTGGGGGACTATCTTTTGTAATTTTGACGTTCGAAAAGTGCTGATTCTCAGCCTAATTTGAATAATTGACTTTTGATTTTGATTTGATATTTTGTGAGTGGGTTAAGGAGTCTTCCTGCGAGGTAGTTGCTTAACACACTAACAGTCAGGCTTTCATTTTGATAGTTCTACAACATTCATGTCATTATTTGCAGAGGTGCGTTACGAGCAGAGGTAGAGGAGGTAGGCAGCGGTGGTAGCGGCGCGACTTAACTACAAGTTGTAAGTTAGAACCCAGACAGGCGTTTTTTCAAAACGGTGAAGGAAAACATAGTGAGGAAACCGGAAAATCCTAGAAACAAAAATTCGACGATATGGGACATCTACCAATCCGCACTAGGCTCGCGTGGTGGATTACGGCCCACTCCGTACATAGGCCTCCTCAACGAGAGCAGGCCTATGTTCTAGCAGTGAGAACATTATAGGCTAGTCAGCCAATAATGTAAACAATAACGTAAATAACGCAATGCATAGTCATGCGTTATTTACACTGTTGAGCACACAGATTTTTCGAACATATGAAGCAATGGATTAGCAATATCCTTCAAAATGTTTCAGAATGTGATTGATAGTTTGTTGTACAATAAGGATGTACCGGGTCTAATGGAATACAGTAAGGTAATACCACTTTTAAAATCCGGGGACAGTAAAGATATCGATTATAATTAATTCGCAGTCGATTTAAAGGTCTAAAGATTCCTGCAGACAGGCGCGACCCCACGGTGCTACGAAATGCTGGTAGAACATGTCCATGAAGTTTTCATAGAAATTGTGTTCAACTAGAGTCGAATAGCGCTGTCGACTCACGCCTGTTTGGAGCAGTGGAGTATTGAGAATGTAGGTTTCGGGTTAATATTAAGGTTTGTAAGTGCGCGGTTAAAACTTTAGTTTTGCGTGGATGTGACGCATATTTTCCTCCAACTAGTTGTTTTTTGTGTATTTTCTTTGCATCATTTCTTACCCGAAACTAACGTATTTTATTTCTTTCTTTTACTATTTTTGGGTTCATGTTTTACGAAAAGGTGGATTATAAGACGGGAACTTAAGTTTAAGGAACTGCCCGACAATTATTGATATCTATCATCATTATTTCTGTGCTGGTATCCCGATCAATTTGGGATCGCACAAATACCTACGCACTTTATTGATTTTTTAATTAAAAAAATCGGTCAAGTGCGAGTCGGACTCGTGCACCGAGGGTTCCGTAAAAATATGTACCTAGGCATACAAGTTTACGGTTTTCGGATTTTTTCCTTTACTTGTGCTACATGGCATCGCTTCTTGCCAAATTTCATGATTCTAGGTCAACGAGAAGTACCCTATAGGTTTTGATTCCCTTGCAAGTGTCAGAAAAAGCCCGCCCTGGCCCTCTACGGGTTCGGATCTGTGCCGCATGCGCACTCTACTCCGCGCGTGGCTGTCGAATTTACCTGCCTCTCCTCGGCCTCCATCTTCAGCTCCGCCTCAGTTACCTATCACACATCGTCATTCATACCACACGTCCAAATTCTACACACCACTGTCCAGTCCATCTCCATCCTTCTAAACTTTGTAAAAAAAAACTTTAATGAAACTTCCCTTAATTAAATCCCCTAGTTCCCCTAATTCCCTTAGTTTAATTTAAAGTCAAAGTTAGGATTTTCTTGTCGCTACACGACAAAGTCTCGTGTAAAAGGGTGCGGAGCCTGTTGCCATCTTTCATTTTTCTGGTTGTTTGTTTTGTGTTTTTAACCGACTTCTAAAAAAGGAGGAGGTTCTCAATTCGGATGTTTGTATTTTTTTGTTTGTTCAGTTTGTTCGCGCATAACACCGTCGTTTGCCAACCGATTTGAAAAATTCTTTATTTGTTGGAAAGGGTATACTTTTATTTCATCAAACACGGTTCAGTAGTTTGGTTTTTAAACCAAAATTACTGGTAAAAATTACAACTTAAAAGTGAAAAATAAAAACTTTTTTGCAAAAAAAAAAAACTAAAATTTAATTTCGGAAGTCGGTGGCAAACAACGAAAATGCGAACCCAACGACACCGACTTCCGAAATTAAAGTTATTTTTCACTTTGTAGTGTCGTTTTTGGAAGTCGGTTGTTTTTTTTTTTTGCAATAAAGTTTTTTCTCAGTAGGAGCTCGAACCGAGACAGGCACTTTATTTTGAATATTTAATTTCAGCACCACTGCTCTCAAAACAGTGAAGGAAAATATCCTGAGGAAACTGCACCCTAATTGCGTAACACACGATCAATCGGAATCGGTTTCATTTTGACAGCTCAACAACATTCATTGCGTTATGTGTTAAGCAGACTAATTTAAAAAGGTAACCTTTTTCGAACCTATGAAGCAATGAATTAGTAATATCCTTCAAAATGATTCAGATTGAGATTGCCGCCGGCATGTTCTAGAATAAAAAATTCGACGACATGTGACATCTAGCAGCCCGCACTGGGCCTGAATGGTGGATAACGGCCCACTCACTCTCACAGAGAGGAGGTCTGTGTCCCAGCAGTGGGACATTATAGGCTGATGATACGTGTTAAAATACCGTTCTAAAAATACTTTAACAAAAACCATTGCTCAGCACAATTACACAATAAGCGCCCTCACAATTCTCCCCTCCCGTGTAGTACTATCAGCAGAGTAAGCGCAAACACGAAACAGGCACGATCCCTTTTATTTTTTGCTGACCCTATTCCAGATAGTTTTTATAGATCTCCTTCTTTTTATACATAAATCGGAATTGTTGCCCCAGCTTCCATTTTATTAGAATACTGACTTCTTCCCGCGACTTTGCCCATGTGAAATTTCTTTGTTTATTAAATAGCTTTTCTCAAGAATTGGGGAATATTTTTCCAAATCCGATTGATAGTTCCAGAGATCAGCGCGTTCAAACAAACAAACTCTTCAGCTTTACTATTAGTATATAGATTCTTTCAGTATTTTTTCTTTGTCCAAGTATTTTATTTGTTTGTTGGGTTTATATCCAGATGAAAGGATCTATATTTGTTGTATGTTCTAAAAGGCTTTTTCGATGCCAGGAAATATAGGGTGAATGTCAACAATGTTATAAAACCTACTTAAATGGAAAGAAATGGCTTTTGTGGTCGATGTTGGTTTAGAGGCATGAGGAACAGGGTGTAAAGTTCACTCATCCTCCATAGAAAAGGGAGGATCCTCCGACCAGACGGGTGTTGTGTCTGGCGGGAAATTGCCCAACGATTGATGGTGGGAAATTGTATCTATGCTAATTGCGCGGTAAACTCTGCTTGCGAGATGCAGGATTGGTGTGACGTCAGTATGACGCATTGTTCGCATGTGGCGTTGTAGATACCGCTACATTGGTTACAGGCCGAAGAATCCTCTGGTAGAAAGTAACAGGAACTTATTTGAGCAGCTAGGGACATCTACCTCTAATACCAAATACCATAGACCTGATTTCCTGTTCTAAGAACTGTACAAAATCAAAAAATCAAATGTCATTTATTCAAATTAGGCTGAGAATCAGCACTTTTCGAACGTCAAAATTACAAAAGACAGTCCCCCAAAAACGCCCGCCCTTCACCACTTCCTAGTGCTATCGCTGGGAAGAAGAAGTGGCGCAACAAACTTCCCAGTTCATAACATCACTCCTGTAATCCCCGAAGGCATAGGTAGTGGTGCACCTACACCTAATACTCCCACATTTCGCCAGTCATGTCAGTCCCACGTAATAGGAGGCGAGTCTATTGCCACGAACCGGCCTCAAACCCAGACTCCGGGCTGCTACTGAGAAATTCTAGACGGAAAAACAAAATACCACTTTGCCCAACCCGGAAATCGAACCCAGGAATTCATGCTCAACAGCTGTCTGAAAAGTTCCATGTGCCTTAAACCTCTTCTGGTGTGAATACATCCACTGCTGGATATAGTCCTCTCCCAAGCACCGACCGGTTCTGTGCTTCCCGCATCTAGCGGATTCCTGCAGCCTTCACAAGGTCATCGGTCCACCTTGTGAGAGGCCTCCCAAGACTACGTCTTCCGGTACGCAGTCGCCACTCCAGTACCTTTCAGATCTTTCTCCCTCACCTGAGTTATGACGTCGAGTTATTTTAAGAGTCAGTGGCCGTGAACCGCCATGAACTGGATACTTATCTCAGGTATTTCTCAGTAGCAGCCCGGATTTTGGGAATTGGCGGTGTTTTACCCCCAAGCCGTCAAGCCGTTGGTCCTGCGCCTGATCTCTCTCCGCTCGTGTCTGACTGCCGTCTCATTGGACTATGAGAATGAGGGACGAGTGAGTGCACTTGTGTCTGCGCACATACTTGTGCACTACAATATCTCCCGCGTATGGCTAGTCTCGGTTGAGATTGCCTGCACTATACTACTCATCATCATCAGCCTACAGCAGTCCACTGCTGCACATAGACCTCTCCTATTGCACACCATTCAACTCAATTCTCGGCAACTCTCATCCAGCTACTACCAGCCACCCTGCGTAGATCGTCGCTCCATCCTAGCCTGAGGGCGTCCTAACTAAAGTTTGCCGATTCGCGGTGTCCACTCAAGAACACGGCTACGCCAACGGTCATTGGTTCTGTACACACTACCCTAAATATGTTACTGAATCAGTGTGCAGATTCGACAAAGTCGGACCTATCGCGATTTTCTCTTTTCTAGTTAGGTTACTTTTTGGGAGCTAGCGTTAGTGTGATTACAAATGCTGCATTCAATAACATAGCCATTATGATGACTGTTAGCCAAGCGGAATAAGCCCTTAGCTTTCTTCGTTTCAATGATAGCAACCCAGCGCCAGTCACTTCTCTTGATTCTTCGTGACCTTTTCAAGTCTTTATAAAGGATCTTTATTAAGACTTGATAAAGGTCACGGAAAAAATTAAAACTAGATGAGTTCAGTGTTTCTTATCCGACTACTGTGAGAAGATAGACTCTTGTAAAGTTAAGACATACGTAATCTTGTTATCTCTGAGAGGACATCACTCTTTTTCGTTACGTGACGATTTCTACCAGTTTACTCCTACTGCAAGCCGCGTTAAAGAACTTCGTTTCAAAAATGTCTCAAATAGTCCTCACATTCACAGTTATTAAAATAATAATAATATAATACTTTACAAATTAATCTTAGTCCATCTAGCATTATGCCAAGTTTCTTTATAAAAAACAGATAGTTAAGCTGACCTTAGCTGAGCAGGATAGTCTATTGTCCCTGTGACAGAACAATGAAAAGCGTTTTACTAGAGTACCTACGTTAAGTTGGTTGAGATACGAAAGTTTTAAAACCAGAATCTGGTAGAAGACCAGAATCCAGCAATGGTGAAAATGTTATGTTCTAGCTTCTATTCTTACAAGTCATCACTTTTAATAGCAGTTCTTCGTAATGATAAGCCAATAGTTTTATCATTTCGTAGCGCTATACAAAAATTTGACGCTACAGGTATTTACATTAGTTTACCACTTTAAATAATATTTCCAATGCAAAACGCTGCTACCGCTGTTGAAATCAAAATAAAATCCAAGCGGGAACCTCACGTCGCGTCGGCCCCACAGATCAGTTTATGCATTCCGCCGAACTTAGCATACATAATAAACATCCCTATTTCGCCTACAAGTAAAGTTTTCCATCAGACGGGACTCACTTATTATCTTCTCAATGTAGGCACCGTACGCAAACCTGCGTTTCCATGGAAACGGCAGCAGCGCGCGCACCCAGTCCCCTCGACGCCCCGTCGCCGACTGGACGCGTCGGTTCCAATTTCGGAAATAAACATTCATTTTCCGAAACGCGATTCAAAAAATTCGTTGCACGGCCAGTGTTTTTGGAATAATGACGGTTGGATTTGCGTTCCTTTTTTGAACGTGTGTGTTTGTGTAGTGGTATGGTAGTGACAGGTGATTGGTTATGGCCGAGGACGTTAACTGCGGGGGAGGCACGGTGAGTTAGTGCAAAGTTTTTTTATCACATGTGTAAGCAACACGTTTTTCGTCTGTCTTGTTAGGCAGAAAAATGATTCATATTTCGGGGCACTTTTTACCAGTTTTTCGGCTCGGTACATAAATTATTCAGAATGTAAACAAAGGCCTTTGTTTTTGTTTATATCTTGTTCTGAAAGCTTTTGTTATGTAAATTATCGTTATTGTTCACACACACATTACAGGATAGTTTTGCAACACAGAAATTCAGGACTAAATGAAAACACAGTCTCCAAAATTAATTTCAGGAAACTAAAAAAAATGTCATTATTCTTTTTTGGCGTCAATGACGTGAAAAAGGACTGTAGGTGTTCCAGAAGACGTAACCTCCAGACAATATAAACAAATTAAGTTATCTCCAAGATCCACGAAAGAATAATGGGCTAAACTAAAGTGAACATCGTTTCTCTTCCTTCCAAATTCCGAAATTGATCTTTTTCTTATGGGATCTTTTAACACTAAAGCTCACATACATGAACAATAATATGTTTATTTATGAAGTCACTACCCTCGAGACTTCGTTTAATAATTAATGTTAGTGAATTATTTCGTTAGTACAGCTGATGTTCAAAGTAGCTCTTAAGTCCACTAGGAATACTTACCACCACATATAATATTCTGGCTAATTAGGGTTCACAGGAATCCTGTAAATGTATAAAATAGCCTCTTCGTCTTTAATGTATGTAAGTCAGGCACTGCCTGGTAATACAGCCCTATTGCCACGTTGCTAATTAGCTTTATTATTGATATTGGGCTTGTGGCTAAGTAATAACAGCCTCCCGGGTCGATTGATCAGGTTAAGCTACGCTTGCCGAGGTTGGTACGTGGATGGATGACCATCTTTACATATCAAGACCCCTTCGTGCCACGGAAATCACGTTAAGCTGTTGGTTCTGGCTGTCATTCGCGGATCTTTGACAGTCGTTACCTGTCGTCAGAAGCCTTTCGGGCTTCTGACAACCAGTCTTACCAAGGGGTATCGTATTACCCAGTAACTGGGTTGTCAAGGTCAGATAGGCAGTCGCTCCATGTAAAACTGGTATTCAGCTGCATCCGGTTAGACTAGTAGCCGACCCCAACATAGTTGTTCCATTTCTCAGCAGTAGCCCGGATTTGTGTCCGGGTGATGGCGACAGGGTCGCGTCCAACTTAAACAAAACTGGGGACACGTGGGGTTACTACAGGTGCTCCTCTACCTGCCGCTCTGGGGATTACTGGCTCACGCCTGTGAAGTTATGTTAATTGGCTTAAATTTCTACCACGGCGTAACATTTATGTATTCAGAGAATTCGAGAGACGAAAAATCTCTACAGACTGCTGCATCATGTAGAAACCTGGACTACATGATCAGACATTGCAATCACTGCCTGCTCATTGTAACTGCCTCGGTGGTTTACTGGTCGCAAGCGGTACTACTGAGCACGAGGTCCTGGGTTCTTTCAAATCAAATCAAAGCATCATTTATTTTCATCAGGAATTTCTCATTTTCAGCTGGAAGTCTGGATTTATGCCCCGTTAATAACAAAAAAAAATTCTTCGGCACTCAAAACGGTGAAGGAAAACATCGTGAGGAAACCAGCATGTTCTAGAATAAAAAACCGGCCAAGTGCGAGTCGGACTCGCCCATGAAGGGTTCCGTTACGTTACGATTTATGACGTATTAAAAAAAAACTACTCACTAGATCTCGTTCAAACCAATTTTCGGTGGAAGTTTATATGGTAATGTACATCATATATTTTTTTTAGTTTTATCATTCTCTTATTTTAGAAGTTACAGGGGGGGGGGACACACATTTTACCACTTTGGAAGTGTCTCTCGCGCAAACTATTCAGTTTAGAAAAAAATGATATTAGAAACCTCAATATCATTTTTGAAGACCTATCCATAGATACCCCACACGTATGGGTTTGATGAAAATAAAAATTTTGAGTTTCAGTTCTAAGTATGGGGACCCCCAAAATTTATTGTTTTTTTTCTATTTTTGTGTGAAATCTTAATGCGGTTCACAGAATACATCTACTTACCAAGTTTCAACAGTATAGCTCTTATAGTTTCGGAAAAAAGCGGCTGTGACATACGGACGGACAGACAGACAGACAGACATGACGAATCCATAAGGGTTCCGTTGCCATTTGGCTACGGAACCCTAAAAACGGGTTGCACTCCGGGAGTGCCGGCAGAAGTGAAAACTTGAATATTAACGTTGTGCATTTTTGATATGTGGGAATGCGGTCTACTCTCCCTCCGTCTTACGAATTTTCGATCAGGTCACGTGTCCTGACGCGAGTTTAACATTTTTTACCCATCACAAAAAAAGTGCACAACGCCGCTAAAGAAGTTTTCACTTCAAAAATTTAAAGACGTGCCATCCACCAACCTGCACTGTGCCCGCGTGATGGATTACGGCCCATTCCCTCTCACAGAGAGGAGGCCTGTGTCCCAGCGGTGGGAACATTATAGGCTGATCATACTAATGGCAAAAGGCTCGCCCCCTATGGGATACATGGGACTTAAGCATACTGGCAAAATGTGGATGTACTAAAGGTACACCCCTTTATTCTTCGGGGTATACAGAGTGTGATGTTATGAAATTCCCATCACGGTTGGAGCCAACAGCCGTGGTGGTCGATGCTCATTTCTTCACCGATTCAAAAGAGGTCTTAGCCCTGCAGTGGACCGATAATAGGAGGGTAATATTAAATTAAAGCAATAGGCATGAAAGCTTCCGTGGCGTAAGGCCAAATAGAGACGGTCAACCCGACTGTCTGGACCAAAAATCCTACTTTAAACATTTTACATACAAACGTAAACTTACGCCTTCATCAAGCTACTTAACGCCACCTGCTACGATCCTTAAATTAATATTATGTACGTACGAGTATTAAAAAAGGAGAAGAGGTGAATTGGGCATTAAAAAATTAGTCCGCATCGCTGTCAATGGGAACAGTGTCCAAAAGACTGGCAGCATTGCTACGTTGGGTGGCAATGCTGATTCTTTAGCCTAAAAGTTCAATCAGATTTAATTTACAAATTATAGTTCAAAATATAGTTTTGTATGGAAATCAGTAGGTAGACAGAATTAACCTTTTTGTAAACTAACAGAAACATAATCTATTATGAGAAGGTTTCCCTTCGGTGCATTTCCAAAAAATGCAGAAAATTCTCATCACCTACAGCTACAGAGGTATTCGTGGAGATTGAGGAACCTAGTCAATATGCATGGACAACTTCTAGCTACGGGATTTAGGCCAGGTCCCACCGCGCACGAGGATGCGACTACCTATCAACGAATTTCTCGCTCAAGAAACGTACAAAAGATTGTAGGTCCCGTGTAAGTAAAAGAGATACATATATTAACAGTTGATCGCTGACTGTTCTCACTATTCGTTTGTCGCAGCGGCAAGAGGAGGGCACTCGCTGCTCGTTGCTCACCAACTCGTCCTTAGTTGCTAGCTCTACTCGCTTCTCCTTAATCGCCGGCGCCCGGCAGAGAGAGAGAGAGTTTTAAAATATCAAAATGGCCGTCTCACCACTTCAATTCCGTACTGATTGCATGTCCCCGGACGAATCTACTATTTTCAACTCATATCTACAAAAGCTTGATTGGAACTCGGAGTATGCTAGCTAGCAACTAAAAATGAAGTTGGTAGCTTTACTCTCTTCTTGCTAATCGCCAGCGGTGGGCCTATCTCAAGCTGTCATTTACTAGAAACATTCTAATTTTTGATAAAGGGAAATCTACATAAATAAAAGAAAGTCGGATTAGTTAGGTACACCATTTTTATAACTGAAGAACGGTTGGACTGATTTTTATGATTTTTGGTTTGTTGGATTTGTCCCCGAATGGCAGAATAGCTAGTTAAGTTATAATAAAAGCAAGAATACCTAGCCTTTTTGTCACCATAATAATTAGGAAATCTGTGTTCTGAAAGCTTTACTTTCCTTCTGTAACTCAATAAATATAAATCCTCGAAGATTAATATCAGTTTCAACTCTGACCAGTAGCGCATAAATACAAAAAGTCAAAAAAATAACCCACTCTGCTAAAAAGCAGCTGGAACTTGAGTAAAATTAGGTATACATATGATACGAAGCAAAAGCTTATCAACACTCGATAGTCGCAATACGTGAACTGATAACGATATGGAATCCTTTGACAATGATAACACCCGGAATGCACAGTATTAGTAACGCGTGGAAATAATAAGGCTTGACTACAACAAGTTTCCATAACAGTAGATATACGGTAGCGGATTCGGAAAATTTTATTTAGTTGACATCCACAGAAAAAAATGGTAGCATACATCGACGCGCAACCTGAGGAGCAATTCTCGTAATTTTAAGAACGTTCACAGTCTGATCTCAGTCTCAATCTGTCAAAAATACCTCTTATTTCCCTATATTTTTGACAAGTTTTTGACATTGATTGTCGCTGAGATGAGATTGCGGCTAGATTTTGAACGTTTTTAATTACGGGAATTGGCCTTCTGTTATACCGTGGATTCACTACATGATTCTAGACCGTTGAAATTGTCAGTTTCTTATAAAAAAAAAATATTGCTATTCTATAAAAAAAATATGGAACAGCATTTTTTTCGCGATGGCGTCGTGCATTTAGTGGGACACAATCGGTGGTTCTCTTAGCCCATTTGTCATCTAAATCTTTCGCATCTACTGAATCTGGCATTCATAAAACACTAAAAGCTTTTATCATAAGGTTTTTTTAGGGCTAGATAACAGTTTTTATGAACAGGAGAGCAGATGTTTCTGTAGTTCGACGTAGCCGCTTGTATGTCTAACGCAACCTTACCCGTGTTGGTAGAAAGTTTATTCTTTCTAAGTTTCTTCCTTAATTTAATCACAAGGGAGCAGTAAAGGGTGGGCGATCATGGGTAGTATTTTGTAAGCCGTACCTACGTTCAAAAAAGGTCCAATTTTAGACCATCTAAAATGCAAAAGACTTTTTGTCTGTTAAGTTATCAAAAAAGTCGGCAAAAAGCATACATAGCTAGAACGCAGAAAAAGGCCAGAGGGAAAATAACACCAATCCCTGAAGGCGAGAAATAGTTAAAGTTGTTATAGCAAAATCCGCCAAACACCCACTCGAAGTCGTGGGAGAAGCGCAAGTTTTCAGCAGAGCTTTTTGTTAAAAAGCTCGACAGTCGGGAATGCGAAATAAAAAAACTAATTGTTTCTGATTTCGCATTCTCGTTTGTCGAACTTTTTAACAAAAAGCCCTACTACGCCCACTGAAAATCTCTTCTCCTTAAAAACTTTTAAACTACCAAAACATTATGTAATCCAAACTAGATTTTTTCACCTCAACAATTTCCAGCTCTTATTTAGCTCATACAATCATGCTGAAAAATTCAGCAAACTGTTTACACAATACAGTTTGAAGTAAATAAACGGATCCGCTCGTGCACTGTTTATTTTGAGATCTCCGGCAGACGCTACGATTGTGTACCTATGTATATGTGAGCACCTATGTAAATGGGAGTTGAATCCGGGTTGTGTTATCTGCTTTCATTCTATTTTCTGGCTGTTAGATAACATTCCAGGAATAGAGGTTCGAGTTTAAATTGATTGTGGATTGGATGATCTGTGCCCTTTGCGGTTTGTCTGTACCTAAATGGGTGACCGATTACGGATAGGCAAAATCGAAAATCTGACGAGAGTCTTAGCATTAGGCTATCTACATAATGATAAGCGTATAATGTTTCCACTGCAGGCTGGGATACAGGCCTCCTCTCTATGATAAAGAGTGGTCCCTAATCCAGCCAGCGGGCAAAGTGCCGGTTGATGGCTATCACAGGTCTTCGAATTTCTCTTCCTAGGACATGCCGGTTTCCTTACGATGTTTTTCTCTTTAATAGCCTTTAATGTTTCCACCACGCTCCATCAGGGGGCGTCGGCCTGTCAGCCAATATATTACACTAATAGTTAGCATACACGAGGACACAGCCCGACACAATCTTGAGGCTCCATAGATGTTTCTAATCGAAGGACCTGGACTGTTATCGCTTATTTTCGCTCCACTTACGGATTATTCGAATTTGTGGTTCTAGGGCATGCCGGTTTCCTAACGATGTTTTCCTTGACCGTTTTGAGAGCAGTGGTGATGAAATAATTTACACAAAGTAAAGTGTCTGCCTGTGTTCGAACTCACGATCTACAATATATGGATTATCATTAAATTCGAATATTAAGTTCTTTTAACTGAACAGACAGCTGTGCTGCTGGGGAGTTTGTTGCGCCACTTCTTCCCAGCACTAGGAGGTGGAGAAGGGTGGGTGTTTTATGTAGATAATATTGACGTTCAAAAAGTGCTGATTCTCAACCTAATTTTGAATAAATGACTTCTGATTTCAATGCTTGCTTGACTCTTCATCTTCTCAACTATCTTGAGGTAAGCTTCCAGTTAGACCGGATGCAGCTGAATACCAGTATTTTACATAGAACACTACCTATCTTACTGACTAGTTACTGGTTACACGGGACTTACAACATACCCCTTGGAAAGAGTGGTCTGGTCACATTATTATATTATAATTCAGGGTGATTTAGTTTTGGATGTATTCAACTATTTTTTGAAGTATCCATCATCAAAACGAAAGTACAAAAACAAAATTAAAATAATATTGAATACAGTTTCGAACATTGGATGGCTGTAAGAGCAGGGGAAGACCAAAGAAACGATGGATGGACTGTATGAAAGATGATATGACTAGAAAGGGGGTGACTACCGAGATGTCTACTACTAAAAAGTATGGAGGAAAAAAACATGTTACTCCGACCACAAATAAATTGGCATAATTGCAGGAGAATGATGATGACTGTTTCGAACATTCAGATTTAATGACGCTTCATTCATGTATGGATGCGCTGTGAGCTGTGACATCGCTCGGAAGTGATCGTGTCTGACGAATCTTTCCGATGGAACCTTTAAGTTGTGTCGTTCCGTACCTATCGTGAACAAAGCGTAGCCGACCCCAACCGTTTAATAAGCTCAATAGAAAGCAAAGTGAAGTTCAGTAGAATTCTATTGTGAACTAATTCTATTATTGAATGAGTTCTGTTCTATTCAACGTTTGGACGGGCTTAATTCCTGTTTGGAATTAGGTTAAGGAGTCTTTGATTTATTTGGAAAGCGATAGTTTTGACCAGACTATCTAACCGTTATAAGCCACAAGCTTTATTAACATTGTGAAATGTCCAGTTTTACTTGCGTCAAGTATGGCAGTGTCTAAATTAAAGAGCGGGGTGATTGCGTAACACACTAACGGTTGGAAAGATATTCATTTTGACAGTTCAACAACATTCATTGCGTTATTAACTTTGTTGAGCAGACACCTTTTTTTAACATATGAAGCAATAGATTAGCAATATCCTTCAATATGATTCAGATTGTGATTCATAGTGTTTTACGTAGTTACTCCTGTTTCACCATTTATTTCCTAAGCAACTCGTTAGCTACAAAATCAAAATGTTTGTCACTTGCCTGTGGTTTTATAAGTCAAGTCCAGAGGGGTAATTCTCGTAATTTTATGAACGTTCACAGTCTGATCTCAGTCTCTATCTGTCAAAAATACCTCTATTGTCCCTACATGTTTGACATTGATAGTCGCTGAGATGAGACTGCGACTAGATTTCGAACGTTTTTAATCACGAATATTGGCCTTCGTATCTCTCAACATTGTAAGAAATCTGTTGCTAGGCAACCCGCGAGAGTTGTCTAAGCATTAGATACGCATCAACGAATCGGTGTCATAACTCAAAACTTTAGTGATCGACTAGAGGGGCATTAGTCTATCAACGTAAATTAATGAGTGCGTAATGTCCTTTTCCAAAACATAAATTCGTCAGAGCTGTCTATATTTATCTTTCAAAACATCAATACTATGGAATATATATATACACCGTCTGCCTCGTAGATCGGTTCAGGGAGTTCGAGCGGTTCAGGGTTTGATTCCCAGTGCGAAGATGCAGATGCAAGTCTGGATCTGTGCTCGGCTGGCGATTGGCTAGTCCCCGGACATGGGACGTTAACATAACTCGTGATGTGGGAGTACTGTTATGTACAGACAGCCAGCACATCAAGCTACTACAATCTTTCAAATTTATTTAATAGATTTTCAACTTTATCGCTAAAGGATTAAGGTTCAAGGTTCAAAAAAAAAGAAAATATAGGTTGGGAAATTTTGGCAGTTTCGGGTAGCTTGACCTGCTGGCATCTGTACATGTCTGCCTAACCCTTCGAGAAAACAGGCAACAGTGTTATGGAAAAGTCAAATTTCTACAGTGTGTTTGATTATACAGCGTGTACCGTATTTTTATCTCACGAAGCAACGCGTGCTTTACTCGTGGTTACCAAATATGTACAAACACGCTGTGAATATGTGTGTAAGTGCAGGAGCTCACGGTACCCTCCTAGACAATAGCGAAGTCGACACTGTGTGTGTGTGTGTGTGTGAGAGAGGGCGTGTGTGTTATGATTGTGCTGACGCTACTCGTCTTCATGCACAAATTATTCACAGCGTGTTTGTTCCATTAGTTAGGTACCACAAGGTTAGGGTCCGAAAGGGTTACCGCTGCCCTGGAACAGAAAAAAAAAAGTTACTACAAGGAAAGCGCGCGTCGCTTCGTGAGATAAAAATACTATTACCAGAAATGTAACAGATTATCTATTATATTTAACAGCTATCGAGTAGGTATCGACTTACTCGATCCAAAAGTAGTCCAATCAGTCCAATAGTTAAACCACACCTTTAAATATGACACAATATGACACATTATGATACACTCTGTATAACTTACCTACTGCTTAAAAATGGTCTAGCAAGTCTGAACGCCTTCGACTATCAATATTGATGAAGTACTAAGAATAACCTTTCGCCATATAGTTTGGTTTATTACGTCAATAAACCCATTCTCATCTAAGTAGGTACTTAAATTTATCACGTACCTACTCGTAAAAGGTGAATAAGGGAGAGTCGCCCTGTTACCTTATCTAAGGTCCTTTTTTTTGGGGGGAGAAATCATCAAATGACCTCTCCCACTCTGGGCTGAGCGGAACGGCGTGTCAGACTTTTACTGACTAAAACCCACCCGTGTTCCTTCAGTTGCCTGTGCCAGGGGCCACGGTATCTCTTTTGAACAACCCGCGGCCCTGGCAGGCATCGGCCCTAGCGGATCTTAGGTCCTTAGAAATCAATCATGGGATAATTTATACCATATACTTTATACCAGAATATCATCATCATCATCGTATGCCCACTGCTGGGCACAGGACTATATTCTCTTGTGTCAATGCCCCACGCTCCTGTGCCAGCCTCACCCAGGGTCTACCCGCGATGGTAACAGTGTATCTACCTTCTATCATAAATCATGATCAGGTTGTTAGCTTGTGTTGTCATCTGACATTATACTGAGCTGAGGCCGAGGTTTTCATAGTTTTAAGATGTTTTTTTTAACTGAAGCTAATAAACGCATTTTTTTCTTCTTTCTCGTCTGACAATAAATGAATTTGAATTTGAAAATCATATTTAAATGTCCGCGTCAGTAGAAGATGTAATAAAAGAAAAAAAAATGAGTATTATAGTTAGTTATAAATCTTGTTCTTTTCTTAAGCCCCCATCCCAGAGGATCCCAAACACTTAAGAGGAAGGATATTCCTCTCAAGTTTAATGCGAAGGGATAGTGTTAATCGGCTGTTTGATCCCGAACGATACACCTCTCAATCTATAACCAAGCCTCTTGCTCACCTCCGTCCCAACGACACAATCCACCGGAGTGTATCCTAAGTAATTGCAACCTATAACATTGTAGCGGCGCACATTCGCTCCAGAAAGAATGCCCCATTCCCAGGATAATAAACGGGATATATTGCCAGCGAAGATAAAGGAAATGTAAGGTCTGGGCCTATCTATACGTCTTATAGGACGATATTGAAGAAATAATGCGATAGATACGAAAATGTAGCAAAAATAAAAGGGAAGAAAGACAAACTAACGTTTATTGAACACAGACTTTATAAAGTTTAACAACGAAATACAAATTTAAAAAAACTATCTTGAAAATAAATTTTAATAGAAAGTAGGTAACCGCTTTTCGTGCCCGCTATAAGCCGTGGTTGGCTCGATCTGAGACGTCAGTCGATGTGAACCGTTCGCCCAATACGAGGCCTTGGTCGGCTTGATGTGGGCCGTCGGGTCAATCTGAACCTTCGCGCGTCGGGCCAATGTGAGGCATCGAGTCGATGTGACCCGTCGGGCAGATCTGAGCCTTCGGAACGATCTGAGCTCACAGGTCTATATAAGCCGATTGTCAGCTGGCGGTTAAATGGAGACGTCGGCCTAAACAGAGCCATCGGCCCAATGAGAACAAATTAGGTGCACTTGAGTGGATTCGAAGAAAACTTCACGAAATACCATTACAGGCCGGTTTCACCATTCAAAATGACATACTCGTAATTTACGAGCGAATGACAGTTCACGAAGCAGTGGTGGCTCAGTGGTAACGGCGCGAATTACGACTCGTAGGCCGTAGGTTCAAACTCCGACAGGCGCTTTACTTTGTGTAAATAATTTGATTACCACTGCTCTGAAAACGGCGAAGGAAAACATCGTGAGGAAACCGGCATGTCCTAGAACCAAAAGTTCGAAGACATTTGTGACGTCTACCAACAAGCCCGCACCGAGCCCGAGGCGGATTACGACCCACTCCCTCTCACCGAGATGTGGCCTGTGTCCCAGCAGTGGGAACATTGTAGGCTGATTATGAAGAAAATTCCCAAAGAAATTGTTCATGGAGTATAACATACCCACACCTTTAACGTACAGTACTCGTGTGGTAATAGAACTTGCCATTAATAACGTTAAATTGGCGGCATTCGTTCTCGTTGCCAACAAATGTGTTAGTGACAGCATGGTTTAGTGGTTCCAATTACGAGAGACGTTAGTTGAGCTTGTGGTTTGTGTGTAAGAGGGTAGGCAGGGTTCGTGAAGTGTGTTGAGATGAATTTGTTTGACCCTTTGATGTTTATTATTAGACTGATTGGTTTCGGTAGCAAAGTGTGAAACTTGAAGACGTAGATTCGAAAATCAATTAACAAGCCGTTGGTCCACCTGATTTGAAGTATAATAACAATCAGCTTGTATTTTCCCACGGCAGGGTAAAGCCCTCCCTTTCCTTTTTCCTCTCAACTCGATCCTGAACCAATATGGACCAATTCCTCATATTATAAGCGTCAAGTTCGTTCCGCCATCTACGCTTGGGTCTTCCGCGAAACCGTTGCATGTTTCAGGGACCCATGCTGTGGTGGTGTTAGCCCACAATGACAGGCGGCAAACGTGTCCCACCCAGTCCCATTTGAGCTTGGCTACTCTTTGGGTGATATCTACGATTTGAACTTACGCAGCATCATGTTCCGTATCCGGTCGGTAAGTCGAACCCCAACGACCGTTAAAATTCTGAGCGAAAGCGAAGATCTAAAATTTTAGAGCGATCACGGGAGTGTTGATATCCCAGACACGAAGCTGAAATTACTCAAATTTCTTCACAAAGAGCTCTACCCATTAAAAAAGCAAAATATTACATTTGCTTTCCATCGACTATCCCTCTATGTTCTATGTCACGGGTTTGGTTTCCGCACTCAGTTCTCCAAGGACTGGGCCTTCAAGTGGACCATTGTGCGTGGGCCATGGTGGCCGTCGGTGGATATTCTAACCAGCCCACCTCCCTCCAGAAGTTTATTAGGTCTTCTGAACTGTTGAGAACATCTGTGTAAGATCTGGGTGTCCCGACTATCCCTCTCTATATGCATTATGCAGTGTCCATAATATAAATCACGTGAAAAAATTGCTTCTGCAAGCAACTTTGTTAGCGATGTTTGTATTAAATCCGGCCATATTTCGTTACTGTGGAAAAAAAAGTTGAGGCATGAAAACACAAAAAACAAACCTACAAACTCAATCTGTGACCATATAAAATCTACTATTTAAATAAACTACGTTCTCGTGTACCGTTAATAAAAATATGTGACTAGCAACTACATAAATAAAATGTCATTCATGAATTAT
Organism: Apamea sordens; assembly: GCA_945859715.1. Taxonomy (NCBI): domain Eukaryota; kingdom Metazoa; phylum Arthropoda; class Insecta; order Lepidoptera; family Noctuidae; genus Apamea; species Apamea sordens. The sequence goes on along the minus strand of OX244005.1, from coordinate 1,011,517 downwards.
TTAAACACTTAACGTAACTGTGGCGCACGAACTACGAAAATGACTACAGCCCAATTACTGATGTACTTGTACTTACCTACTGTAACACATACACATAACATCGCACCTATATGCGCCAGAGGGTTAGGCAGACGTGTACCTATAGTACACCCTCATTTCGCCAGTTATGTTGAAGTCTCATCGAAGGCACCGGTAACTAAAAAGTTGTGTGGAAATCGGTTCTCATAGTATGGGCATGTGTTACGGAGAAACGAGGAAAATGTCGTGAGGAGAGTTTTGAGTGTGAATGTCGATGGCTATAAGAGTAGGGGACGACCAAAGAAACGATGGATGGACTGTGTGAATGATGATATGGTTAGAAAGGGGGTGACTACCGAGATGACGACTAATAGAGAAGTATGGAAGAACAAGACATGTTGCGCCGACCACAAATAATCTGGGATAAGGACAGGAGAGTGATGATGATGAAGTCCCATGTATTAGGGGGCGAGCCCATTGCCATCATCCGGGCACAAATCTAGACTCCGGGCTGGTGTTGAGAAAATCCAGATGAAAAAACCCAATAACACTTTGCGCGACCTGGGAATCTAAACCAGGACCTCATGGTCAGCAGCATCAGTTGCCTCGCTTGCAACCACTGGACCATCGAGGCAGTCTATGCAGTATAGGTAGGTAAATCCTAAAAATATAGGTCTCCTTCCAGTTTCCAAAGCGTTCAACCACAAAACAGTCTAAATGTCACCAATCTATTTCCAGTACACGCCGACAGAAGCTTAACCTTTCACACTCGATTGTGTTAATGATGTTAAATTGACGGTGGCTGTTGAATATTCATACGTAAATGTCGAGAAGTCAGTTTTGTGTTCGTACTCATTGGGAATAAGTCATGTGGGAATATATTCTGTGGGTGTTATGGGAACTTAAGATGGGCTCGTGGCTAAATAATAACAGTTGCACAGATCGATCGAATCCGAAGCTACGCTTGCCAAGATTGGTCCTATATCATTAAATACACTAGCAGTACCCCACGGGTTCACCCGCATAAGTGTGGATCCCGTGGGAATATCGGGATAAAAAGCATTCTGATGTACAGTCACGAGCAAAAGTATGTAGACACTCGACTTTATTCAAAAGTGATTTACTCCTTTATTTTTTAAAGGAAATTTTATGATGTTACGAACATAGCATTTTTGGACCCATGTTCAGCAGTCACGCTTATATCTTTATTGTTTTTTAAAAAACGTTGCGTTAATTTCTCTTGTATCGTGGGTGCGCTTACAAACATTTAAACTCACATACAGAAACAGCCAGACCCGGAACAACGACATGTAGGTCATACAAATATTTGTTCCGTGCGGGAATCGAACCCGCGACACGCAGCGGAGCAGTCAATCGCTTAATCACTGCGCCAACCATGCCGTCAATATCAGTGAAGCGGTTCCTAGAAATTTGGTTCAATTACAGAACATGAATAGATCCTAATCTAGAATAATTAGTTTATATCTCACGCCATAATTAATTAGTGAGCAAAGTGTTGTACCTATTCCGATAATTGTGTTTACAACATAATTAGTATAGGTTATTACAACATATTTTAGCTTGTATATCTTGAAAGAGTTTACTAACCCATTTCAACATTGCTTTGAAGGCAGACGAGTTCAAGTTTAGGCATCTTCTGGGCACGCTCGTTCCATCATACACCTCATCCATCCCTTCCCATCAGGCGTGATCGAGGCTAAGAGCAGGCCCACTCAACAATAAAAAAACTAGCTTATAACTCAAAAAGTTTACACGAATTGGTTAATTAGCATAAAGGGAGCGCGTCCTTTTGAAGTAAATAGCGAATATTCAGTACCTATTGCTTCTTATTTACTGCGCACGCGTACAGAACCGCGGGGTAATTGCGTAACACACATAAAATGGTTTCATTTTGACAGTTCACCCACGTCCATTGCGTTATTTACGTTGTTGAGCAGACGAAGTTTTCAAACTTATGAAGCAATGGTACGAGTATTGCGATATCCTTCAAACCCTCTAATTGTGATTGAAAGTGCGTAACGCAATTAGGGTGCAGGAATCTAATAAAAAAAACTAGCCAAGTGGGAATCGGACTCGCGCACCGAGGGTTCCGTACAAACTTTTAGTTAAGTAAATAGTTCGTTCATCGAATCGAGATTTGAAGATTTTCCCAATAAATCAGTTCCCAAAACGTACAAACTTAACTTTGCCACTGGAAAACTGATGACTAAACGCGACCTATGTCGATGTATGGGACATCGACATAGGTCGCAGTTAGTTTACCAACTGCAAATAACCAAAAAAAAAAATGTAATCGCAAAAGTAATATTTTTTTTGTGATGCATCTACAAATTTACGATTTTCGGATTTTCACCTTTACTTGTGCTACATGACATAGCTTCTTGCCAAATTTCATGATTCTAGGTCAACGGGAAGTATCCTATAGGTTTTGATTCCCTGGCCAGTGTCAAAATATGCGGCAAAAACGAAGCATAAAAGGCCGTAATCTTTTGATTGCGTCGACTTAGAAGTTTGATTTTTTCACTGCTGCAAGGGACCACAGACCTGGGCATTTATACAGGGCAGGGATACTAGGTAGTTTTTGCGTGAAAGAGGAACAACACTTTCACATTTATAATTATATTAGTAGGATTAATTTCAACTTAACATCTACACGCGTTCCTCAGAAAAAGGGTCTTGACAAACGGACGGACAAACAGACGGACAACGAAGGGTATACCTAAGGGTTCCGTTTTTGGTACGGAGTACGGAACGCTAAAAATTAAGGAGTTTTAACCAATCTTTTATAGTTTTACATGTTAAGTAAAACCGACGCCACCAGCTTTTGAAGCCGGGAAGTGGGCCAAATTTAACTTACCAGATTTGATAACAGATACCGGGACGGGCACAAGGACAGGTGATATTAAATAAAAGCTTGTAATAAGAAGTAATATTGAATTTTCGCTTTTATTACAAGACAATAAAAGAGGATGTGCTCACTTCTACGCGCCTATCACATAATTGTCGTTTTAATAAAACAATCGCCGCATATTCAATTTTGAAACTAAATCTAAATTCGCTTGAGTGAGTGAACAGTTTTGGCGCAGCCGTGACTATTGTCGTCTGAAACATTATTTTTTAATTTACTATTTTTGTATTTTGTGTTTCACGAACTGTGTACAAATATTTTTTTTTTCATTCTTTCTTTCTTTCGAATGCAACCAGTCATTTTTCAACCAGCTTGCATGTAAGGTTCCTTTTTTCAGACAACCTTTATAGTACCTATATTCTATATGACATACGGAATAACGGCTATATGTTATGTTTGAACCAAGACTCATCATCATATTCCTTGGCTGCTCCCTCATCTTCATTTCCTCACTAAATCCTTTCCTCATCAATAAACCATGAGGGTGAAACTAAAACTGTAGGGGGGTGAAATTGAAAGAGGGGTTGAGTTTTAATTGAAACGCGCCACCGGTGATCCCAGGGTTTAAAAAAGGCGCAGGAAATGACAGTTTAGTTTGTCGTGAATATAATTGTAATGTTATTTTAAAGGTGGCCTTGGACAGGTGAAATGGGGTTATTCCTTTTAGGGACTAACCACACTTATTCAGCTCTGTTCAGCTTCGTCCATACAAAATCGTTGTTTTCTATGGAAAAGCTGAACAGAGCTGAATAAATGTGGTTAGTCCCATAACCACCAGCAAAAAACCACCCTAAGGTGGATACGTGGAAACGCATGTCCGAAAATCTATCCTAGGCCCAGTTGGATAAATTGGATGTATAGGCTTAGTGTGGATTCTCGACCAGCGTTTCCACGTATCCACTTTAGGGTGGATTTTTTGGAGTGGTCAAACAGAATAATAGGAGAAAATGTTAACTGTGGTGGTTTTGTGTTTCATGGTATCAGAAGGAGAAGTAACACCGTCTATGGGTCCGAGTCTGACATAGCCCAAGAAGTTCCCAGATAGAGTGCTTGCATGAAATTTTCCTCACGTTTATTTATCGTCGTTGTTAAAGCATTGTAAACCTTTTCAGCCAGTATTGAGCTGTTTGTAAATGGATGGTGACAACTACACACTTCACTTTGCGCTTCAGGCGTTTTGCTGATTCGCTAGATGGAGATGCACAATATGAGAAAGCCTTTTAGTTGAGACCCCAAGTCTTACTAGTATTGTATTGAATTCGTTGATCACAATCTTTTATGTAGACAAGGGCAGGGTGGTAGGGCCATCGACGCGCAAACTGTAACCATGCATAAAGCACATGATTCCAGACCCACTAGCGTAGATATTTTGACTGTGTGAATCATGTATCGAATCCATGGTATTGTATGTATCTGTATTATACTCGTATAACAAAAACAGTAGAGGATTCATCATAAAACTGATTTACATCCCGTAAGACGTCTTCGTAACACAGGGTCCAGTTGAAAACCAGCGTCAGGCATTAGTTGTCTGACATTTATGCTCAACTGGGCCTATTTGGCGCAGCTGTAAGGCACACAATACTGTTTTAAGTTTTTTTTTTTTTTGTTTTTGTGTGAATATTGTGTGCCTTACTTAACCTAGGTCAAATAAACTTTCATCTTTCTATTGAACGTGCTGTGGGCATTGGAAGATATTTCTTATTTGCAACTTCGTTTTTCAGGAATGAGAATCTGTGTTGCTGCGAATTCCCGATAAACCTTATAAAAGTAATAGCAAAACATTATTCTCGAACCGTCGCAGCGTTCATGACATCACATTTCAATATTTTGTCAGCAAATGAGAAAGTTTCTTCCTTAAATGTTATACAGGTTATTTTTAGCATGTTCTTACAGAATTTTTGTGTGTGGAAGGAAGTTAAGTTAAGTTTTGGAAGGTAGGTTGATGATCTTTGGTCTCATTTTAGCTGATGAAAATGCTATTCTCTTGATGCTGTTGTTTAGATTCCTTTTACTGCACATTCGTTCGTTCTAGCTATTTTTAATCTGCAATTCACGCATCGTTTTATATACAAACAAAGTTGAAAGCTGCCTCGTTGGTCTAGGGTCGCAAGTGCGACTGCTGACCATGAGATCTTGGGTTCCATTCCCAGGTCGGGCAAAGTGTTTTTGAGTTTTTCATCAGGAATTTCTCAGCAGCAGCTCGGACGGAGTTTGGACTTGGGCCCGGATGATAACCTGACAGAAGTTATCTTTTAGTTATCGGTTAGTTATAACTGGCGAAATATGCGTGTACTATAGATACACGCCTGCCTAACTCTTTGGGATTACAGACGTGATGTTATGTTATTATGATAAGCCGTTTAAAAAAATTAAAGAACAGTAAGAACTGCCTTCAGAATGCTCATAATAATGTAGTGTGAAACAGTTTCGGAAGGAAGAGCTTTCGTTTTTGCTTGATTTTAATTTTTGGCACCGACTTACAAACTATTTCACACTCAACGTAATGCCATAAAAATATATGCAGTTTTATCTTGTTTAAGTTTTAAATTTGTGCCTTTTGCAGTAATAAACAGGGTCAAATTAAATTAGCTAGCGAAACCGAAAGCGAAAGACGTGATGTGTGTCGATTATCTAAACACTATAAAATGAAAACAAAAAAGATTTCATGTGTTTTTTGGGGTTCAACGACTGCTGAATGTTTTGTTACTTAAAGTATGAGTTGAGAAAATCTGTTTTCTTTAGTTTTGTCATGTTGAGATAAATTTTACACAATAAAAATAAACTTATATTTCAAGTGACCCCACAAAAAATATCTTCAAATTAATTTCTTTTTTGTTATATCGATCCATCACACTCGCGGAGTTTTGCTAGCTAATTTAATTTAACCCTGCATAATACTTTCTTATTAATGTTTTACTGTTGCCCAGCAACCTCACATAACAGTAGGGACTAACCACAGCTACGATCGAAATTGCACAAAAGCAAAAAGTCCTTGTCATAATATTTAATACTCGAACAGTTGTCATTGATACTTCATTTTTGCGCAGACATAGTATTGGACAGCAATCAATTTGTTTGATTTATTGTTTCCTGTTCCGAGGGTGGCAGAAATATCAATTTCCTGTGAGTTTGTGACGTCACTCGTCTTGTTGTGTGTCTCTTACAGCTTGAAGGTGATGGACTAACTAAGGGTTGATCGAAGGTGAAGCTAGGCTTGCCGCGGTCGGTCCGTGGATGGGTTGGGATTGGGTCCCCTCCGTGCCACGGAAAGCATGTTAAGCCGTTTGTTCTGGCTGTCATTCGTAGATCTTTGACAGTCGTTACGAGTAGTCAGCCGCTCAAAAGTCTGACAACCAGTCTTACCAAGGGGTATTGTGTAATCAATTTTATTCATAAACAATTTACTTTTATTCATAAGCTCTTTTAAAAGCACCTCAATAGTTCGGGCACCGTTTGCAAGACAAATGTGCGAGCTATCGATTTCTCATTTCTATCCACCGGATACAGAAATATCCGTGAAGCCGTGATTTTTATGGATTCGAACACAGTACATTTCGTTAAGTATCAATATTGTTTCTAGTTTTTGTGGACTTGTACGGAATTACTCTATAAAAAGCGTAGTATAGTAAGGACGGATGATAAAAAAGTGTTACGTAAAAAGTATTACAGTCAACACTTCCTTGCATGATTATCTACCCTACTCCGCTGGTCTCGCGGTCGCTAGCGCGACTGCTAAGCGTGGGGTCGTGCAGTGTTATTAGGTGTTTCCATTAGGAATTTCTTAACTGTAACCCGAAATTTGTAAGTTGGCGGTGTGATAGATGCCTCGGAAAGCACGTTAAGCCGTTGGTCTTCGATCATGTTGGATTGCCATCCCATCGGACTATGAGAGTGAGGGAAGAGGGGGTGTAACCTGTGTCTGCGCACACACTTGTGCGCTATAATTTCTCGTCTCCGAGGTTGACCGCCATGGTTAAAATACGGTCTGGAGGTGTATATTATCCATCCTAACCTTAAAATTCGTAAATCTGTTAAAAATATCAAACCTGAATAAAAAATACCTGAATCAACAAAATAAACAATTTAGATTTTAAGCCAAAAAATCAAGTAAGCAGAAACCAGTGCAAATTTAGAGGAGAAGTCGCATTTAAAATTCAGATTCGCCCTGCATCCCTTTCGCCTGTTGAATTGAAAGCGCATCGTGTCCCTCCATTTATATGTTAGTGAAGAGAGTGTGGCTTCTACGAATGAAAATACAGTGTTTGGAATTTCCCACGGGTGGAAGACAACGTATTATTTGGAAAATAGTAGCGAGCTTCTCTTTGCTCCATGTGCTGCCAGAAAATCAACGATGAAAATATTGGTGTTTTTACTATAATAATATGGTAGATCAATATTTACTTTTAAAGCCAATATATTTTGAAACTAGCTTTTGCCCGCTACTTCGTTCGCGTGGAATAGTGACTTCACCAATAGATGACACCGACTCTTGACCAATAGATGGCGCTGTATGTCCGGAATAAATTTTATTTTTTATTTTATTTTTTGTAATAAAAACTATCCTATGTCCATTCTCAAGTTCCAAACTATGTCTGTACCAAATTTCACACAAATCGGTTCAGTAGTTTAGGCGTGAAGCAAAGACAGACAGACAGACAGACAGACAGACAGAGTTACTTTCGCATTTATAATATTAGTTTGGATTGGATGAAGGATGGACGGTGTGAAAAACGATATGGCTAGAAAGGGGGTGACTTCCGAGTTGACGACTAATAGAAAAGTGTGGAAGAAAAAGACATGTTGCGCTGACCACAAATAAGTTAGGAGAATGATGGTGATGATATTTTTCTAACCCTGTTTTAGTTACTTCCACAGTATTATGTCATATGGCATCTTACTGTGGGGTCGGGCTGCTGACATTGAATCCATTTTTATTTTTGCAAAAGAGAGCTGTCAGAGCCATTTACAATCTACGTCGCCACGAATCTCTTAGGGAACTATTTAAAAGGGTTAATATTATGACGGTATTCCTAGAAGTAGAAGTCTGCAACATTATGCGTAAAGAAAGGTCTGATTTAAAGGTAGAACGCTGTACATAGTTAATTGAATTGTTTGAACTTTCTTTCTTTCTTTTCTTTGTTTCTCAATTACAGATCTTCGGGTAAGAGTTCTAGCAAACTCCCAGGAAATTCATAAGAATTTCCTGGGAGTTTGCTAGAACTCTTCACAACATAGTTTCATAACATCACGCTTGTAACACCCGAAGCGTTAGCCTGAGGTGTACCTATAGCACACCCACATTTCGCCAGTTAAGTTTAAATCAACCAGGCGCAAATCCAGACTCCGAGCTGCTACTGAGAATTTCTTGGTGGAAAAACCTAATATCACTGCCTGAACAGAAAATCGAACCCAGGACCTCATGCTCAGCAACAGCGCTTGCGACCACTACACCAACGAGCAGCTTCCGACTTTGATTCTATTTAAAACGACGTGAATGAATGAATGTTATGTGATGACGACGTGATGAATTTAAAAAAAAGCTTTGTAAGAGCCCTATTGACCAATAAAACAACACAACTTCTATACGCATCACTACTACATAGTACATACTAATTCCATGCATACCACTACAGTGTTTCCAGTTTCAAATATTTGACGGCCGCCATTTTTCATTCAAATTCAGCCAACGTTCTGCACGACGTCCGATGAATTTGAAAATACGCTTGTATTTGGTGCTGTCTAGTACCTGTGTTCATGGAACTGAATATTGAAGTGAAGCTTATGTAGATAGACTGCACTAGGTACGTACTGCTGTGAGATGAAAATTAAACCATAACTTTGAGGATTTTATAAGTGCAAACTGCAAGCATATAAGTGTCACAGAAGGCCATCCTACCATTCCTACCTGATGATCTTAAGTTCATCAGGTAAGGAAGACCGGAGGTAGGACAGGGAGGTCAGGTTAAGGTATATAATATTACCTATAATATTCCTTCAATATTCAAATGCCGAAAAGTGCTTAAACATAAACATGCTTTACAAGATTGTTACGACTTGACATAGCATCGAGATTTCTGTATTACGAGTATCATATAAGTTTAATATTAATGTATTATGTACATAAATCTTCCGGAATAAATTCTGTAAATTATGGTCAAGAATACATCAAAATCCGCTGCATATTTTGGACGAACAACATATTTTGGAAGAACAACACGGTCACATAGACAGACATAAGAAAGAAAGAAAGAAAAAAAATGAGAGGTGTCAAGGGACACCCGGATGGAACGAAGTATAACTGGCTTGCTTTCTATAAGAGAGAGAGAGAGAGAGAGAAACACGCGCACGCCGCACGGCTTACAACTATAGCAAAAAGTGTCGTTCCAACTTTTTTCCGTCTAGCCCCCTTTCGCAACGCGCGATAAGGAACTTCGTTCCAATAACAAAGAAATCAATTTTAATTTGCAATATGTACCTTCATGGTTTTCTACAAGACATCGTTAGGTGCATTATGATAGAAAAATATTAATATTGAAGTAGAAGAAAGTTCGAATAGCATTTGCAGCTTGCATTGCTTTTGAATAATGCTAAGCTAGACCCAATTCCCAGTGCCTGAAAACAATTAAATTCGGCTGTCAAAAACACTGTTACTGCGGTTTGTCTGCGGTAGTCCAAGTTATCAACAGCCAATCGTATAAACTGACGTGCGACTCGACCACAGATTAAATTGAAAAGATGTTCAGAAATCCGGGTCAGCAGCACAATCACATTCTATCGTGTTTAAGAAAATGCGGTCAAGCATTGAAGAAGATGTTTAGCCTTATAGTTTTGACTGAATGCTAAATAACTTTTTTTTTTAAGGCATTTATTATTTGGCTTGGAAGGGTAATTAATAGTCCTCCAGAGACTTAATGTGGCTCAAATTGAGTGTATGCGCAGTCATAGGTGCACTCTATCTACTCTCACTCTCTTAGTCCGATGGGACGGTAATCCGACAAGACCGGAGAGAGGTCAAGCGCTAAACCAACGGCTAACGTGCTTTCCGAGGCCCAGGGGGGCTCTTACTAAGAAACTTCTAATGGAAAAATTCAAAAATACTTTAACCGACCTGCGAAGCGAATTCAGGTCCCCACGCTTAGCAGTCGCGCTTGCAACCACGAGCCCAACGGGGCAGGCAGGGTAAGGTCGGAAGGGTAATTAATACTGGAAGATTGAGCTAATTGCTATTGGAAACGTTTATCAAGCAGAGTGAACGGCTGTAGGCTGATGGATGATGAAGTTTACTCCGTGTAACCTAGCATCAGCCTATAATGTTTCCACTGCTGGGGTACACACCTCCTCTCTTCAAGAGGGAGTGGGCCATAATCCACCACGCGGGCCCAGTGCAGGTTGGTGGATGTCACATGTCTTGATTTAACAAACTTCGTCCTCGTTTTCGTCTGCCAACAAACTGCTTTGCAGTTTGGCGGAGGTAATATGTCTAGGTTAAAATTAGTTTTTTTTTTAACCTTAGTCCAAAAGTATTTCAGAGCTCCACATATTTTAAAGATATTATCAAATCTTATTTCAATACTTACTGTGTACATTGAGAAATAATTACACAAAATGATGTAATGGCTGTCCTCGAAAGAATTTTAACGAAATTGTTTTTCGATTATAATCACGAAAGTTTATTTTTTTAATAAAATTCGCAAATGCTGGAGCGAGCAATAATTTTTCCGGCCTGACCTAGTTTCAACTTGTATGAAGAAAAGTATTTTCACATTTAACTTTGTAGGTAGTAATATATAGGTTTAGTAAACTTTTTGTGAAATTCAAATAAACATAACTAAATAAATTACATAATAATTAAATAACAGCATAACGCCAAGCTTGTATTCCTCGAAGGTGGCGAGGCAGAGGCGAATATTACAACCACCTCACATTACGGCTGTAATATCCGAAGGGTCAGGCAGAGTTGTACCATTTCGCTAGTTATTTTTAAATCGCTTGTAATAGGCGGGGACCCTATTGCCATCAACCGGACACAAAACCCAATAACGCTTTGCTCAACCGTTGCACTTTACCAACCAGTTGCACTTCCGACCACGAATATTATCTACTCAGAATCATCTAAACAATTTGAAGTTTGTTTTTAATAATAGGGAGCGAGCCTATAGCTATTATACAGCAAATCTAAACCCAGGGCAGCTACTAACATTCAATTTAAATTGAAATTCTTAAACAAATAACCTATAATACTTTCAATACCTAACCATCACGTTGCTTACCTGTAGTTGACAGAACAGGACGCCGGGTTATTTATTGCCGTGACCTCATTCCAAAATACGGCATTCCCAGAGCTAGGTGAAGTCAAGGAAATTAACTGTTAAACAAATCGACACCCTACGTCAATTCGCTGTGGTATTAGCCATTGAATTCGACCAATTGGTACCATGCACCTAGCTTCTGACGTTTCATAAGTGCCCATAAAGGCTTACCTATGTGAAATAAAATATTTTGATTTTAAATACAACTGTTAATGAATGACAGTTGTAATTTGAATATACGGATAATTTACTTGCCGAGGCCTATGTCTAGCTGTGAACTGCGGCTGGTTGATGATGATAGGTGACATAGCTAAAACAGACCTTTCCATGCTATGGTTTTAAAAGTGGCTGGTTGGGGGATACATACACTCACAACCAAACTCACAACACACTTCTAACTGAACAAGTAGCTGAGGAGTTTGTTGCGCCACTTCTTTCCAGCTAAGCTAGCACTAGAAAGCAAAGTGCGATAGCCAGTTGGACCCGCCAACTGGTTATCGTACCTTTCGAGGTGTGAAGGGGTCTCGGTATGCTATGGGTCAAGCGTTGCTTAACCTTGAAGATCGATCCGTACGGCTGTTATTATTTAGCCACGAGCCCCCATAAGAGACAAACAGGTATAACCATAGTTATAGGTACGTTTCTCCTCTCGATTTTCAAAGACTAGTTTAAAACAAAGGTAGCAAAGAGAGAACTACCGTAATTTATATCTAGCACACAAGTTGGGGGTAAATGGGGGTGAATATATCGCTGAGGAGCTCGTTGGGGGGGATAAGGCACCTGCCCCACCGCTGACGAGGAAGCGACTAGATATCAATGATATTCTCGCTCAAGAAATGAACAAAAAAGAATAAGTAAGTAAAAGAGATACAGTGGCCTTCAAAAGTTAGGTTATATTTTTCCACTTCAGCTGTGATGCCACATTACGATTTAAAATAAAAAAATAACCAGGTACTCCTAAGGGATTACTTGATTATTCTAAATGATAAGTGGTAATATTAATGTGGTGTGTCAAAGCTGAAGTGGAAATGATGTCAACTAACTTTCGGAGGCCATTGTATATTAATAGTTGATTGCTGTCTGTTCAGTACCTGAGAGTAGCGTACTGGCGAGTACTCGTTTGTCGCAGCGACAAGAACTATCAACGAGACAATGTACTCGCCCAGTGACGCTCGCTTGATGGGCTGAATACTCGTTGAGAGACTCACGCTTGGAACATATGCATACCAGCAAGTTATCGCTCGTCACCATGCGCACTCGCTGCTCGCCAACTCCTTTTTAGTTCTTCGTTTCTCGTTAGTCACCGGCGGTAGGACAGGAGCCTATATCGCCGAGAAACTAGGCGGCCAACCAGCTCAGCCAACTTACGATCATTAAGCAGCTGATGTTCTGAAGTTCGGAAGTTTGTGCACGAAGCCTGCAGTTTGGGAAGTGCTACTAATCGTTCAAAATTGTGTGGGAATTTAGGGGGTTATGCAGTTGTGAAGTTTTGAGAGTATCGGTTCGGGTGTTATGGAAATTTGTAGTTTACACAAAGAAAAACTCAGTTAACTTCACGTTTATTTAATCAGAATTTTAATAATTGTATTTTAACCATTTTGCTTGAAGAAAAGATGGATATGTTCCCTATAAATATTTCAATGAAAAAATAATGTTAAAGTAGAGCGAGCCTTAATACTGGAAAACAACATCGTTAAGGCAAGAAAGTGATGTGACGTTACAATGCTCATAAAGTTTAGTTATTACTTACTGACGCCATTTTTCTTAGTAAGTATAGCAATCATAACTCAAGCACATAACTTTATAATTAGAAATGACTTGTATTGTTAAGTTGTTTGGCTGTCTCTCATCTAATTCTCTTATTAATAATTTAAGCATCTTTAGCTGCATCTCGTTTCTCGCCGCGGACTGCCGCTTCGGGCTAGTGGTCGCGCTACTGCTGAGCATGAGGTGTTGGGTTCGATTCCCAGTTAGGGCAAAGTGTAATTGGGTTTTTCTTTCAGGAATTTCTCAGTAGCAGCCGGAGTCCTCTATTACATGGAAATTAAACACAACTGGCGAAGTGGTGTACTATAGGTACACAAACAAGACGTGATATTATGGTACATATGTTTTTTCTTCACTGATGACCCTAATGTTGTAAATCATAAAAGAATAAACACAGAAACAAATATATAAAAACCCTGTAATCTCATATGACAACCCTCAGAAATCCATTAACCCAATCCTCGAACAATAGTAAAGCAATCACTGACACAAAAGAAGGTATTCCTCCAGTCATGGACCACTCAATAATTCAGCTGGTTATCGATAGATTTGGGCCAGCTGTCACACTAGGGTCAGACGGTGTTCACACCAGAAACATCAGGCCTCAGGCATAATAAATAAAACAGTTTATAACCGACTTCGAAAGAAGGAGGAGGTCGATTTACGTGATTCTTTTTTTCATTTGGTAGAAGCCCGTGCGATGGTTCCATAAAATTTTATTAAGTTTGCTTGAATCCATACTATACTAATATACTCAAATTATAAATTCTAAAGTAACTCTGTCTGTTTTTACCGACTTCAAAAAAGGAGGAGGTTCTCAATTCGACGGTATGTTTTTTTTTTTGTGTGTGTTTGTTACGCGATTACTCCGCCAATTGTAGACCGATTTTCAAAATTCTTTTTTTGTTCGAAAGGAGATACTTCTGAAGTGGTCCCATAAAAATTTCATTAAAAACAGTTCAGTAGTTTAGTTTTTAAACCAAAATTACTGGTTAAAAATTACAACTTAAAAGTGAAAAATAAAAAAAAATTTGCAAAAAAAAAACAACCGACTTCCAAAAACGACACTACAAAGTGAAAAATAACTTAAATTTCCGATAACTTTAATTTCGGAAGTCCGAAATTAAAGTTATTTTTCACTTTGTAGTGTCGTTTTTGGAAGTCGGTTGTTTTTTTTTGCAAAAAAGTTTTTATAATACCTTTTCACGGCTAAACTACAGAACGGATTTCGATAAAATATGTCAAGGAGATAGATGGTATCCTGGGGAAGGACATAGGCTACTTTTTGTCAAGGTAGCATGTTCCCGTGGGATCATTTCCGACATCCACGCGGGCGAAGCCGCGAGCAGAAACTAGTAGTTTTTAAGTACACTTCAAAAATACATTGTAAGACATCTTGGATTAATAAAATTCATTATTGTCTATCATAAAAATGAGATTGGATAATATTATTGGCTTATAACTTTTTATTGGAAGTGTGCGCGACATTCTTATAATAGAGCGATATTTTATCTGACAGATAGTTTTGACTCAGTCTGCTCACAGCCTCAGTCTTCTATTTATACCTACTACAATCGATAGGGTCGTGGGGCTTTCGGGACCGGGACCGCGGTCCCGAATTCCCCCTATACGTAGCTATTTCGATCTGTGTTTTTCGGGCCACGTCACTCCAGTCAGGCCAATAAAAACAATTAATTAGTCGAGGTTTGGATTTGTTTTTGAACTGGCAACTTTGCACGTCTGTAAAATATTGTTATTTGTTTCCAGGAATCATTTTCACTGGTTCAAAAGAATGGAGCGACTGCCTATCTGACCTCCACAACCCAGTTACTGGGTAACACGATACCCCTTGGTAAGACTGGTTGTCAGACATTTTCGGTTTCTGACTGCCAGTGATGACTGTCAAAGATTTATTAATGACAGCCGCCTTTCCAAGACACGCACGGGTCAAGATATGTAATGGATGGTCACCCATCCACAAGCCAATCGCGGCAAGATTAGCTTAACCTTCGTTCAATCCGTGCGGCTGTTATCATTTAATCACGACCCTTTGTGTCAACCCACGTATGGTGTCCTAATACCAGCAATAAATCATTCTTGCAAAGGTTGTAAACGTATATGAGGCACTTAATCCGAAAATCACCACATCAAAGATAAAGTTTCTAGTAAAAATATAATATACCCAAGACTTGCTGAGTATTGAAATATTTTAAAAGATATTTTCTCTTTCATAGCTCTCGAGATTTAAATAGCTACTAAGATTATCTAGGTTAAGTGACGGGAACTTGGTTTAAAAAAATAAAGTGAGTAAAATATGTCAGAACTTGTTAAAAGACTTTTCTTGTCTACTTCTTGTAACGACGGAATTAGAAGTAATACCGAACCCTAATTGTGTAACACACAATCAATTGGAATCGGTTTCATTTTGACAGTTCAACAACATTCATTGCATTATTTACGTGTTGAGCAGACAAATTTTTCGAACTTATGAAGCAATGGATTAGCAATTTGCTTCTAAATGATTCAGATTACTATTGATTGTGTGTTACGCAATTAGGGTGCTGGTTTAATTTCAATCTAAGTGAAATATCAAATAACTTTATTTCTGATCCTCTTACAGGATGTTCCGAAACTGACGAAAGGGATTTGTACAAACATGGGTTAAAAATGGAGCCTTGCACAAAGCCAATTTTAATTATAAAATCTGAAGGCAGATTTTGTTTCACGTTTTTATTCTTCAGGTTTATTATCTAACTAGTTAAAACAAGAAAATAAAATAGCTAAATTATGAAATAAGAAAGAAGATTACTAGATAAGTATTATGTGCTTAACACAATCATATGCTTCAGTAGAATCTTTTATCAAATGTCACTAAGAAAAAATTATGTTCCAAAATTCAATTCCAAACAAGTTACGAAATATACATTATACATTACATATCTTCAAACAACATTCTCATAAAAAGATACAGATCTTATTTCCACAGACACTTAGCCTACTGCTGCTGCTCGCCACGCGACTCATAAATAGTGGCCAACCTACTTTCGTCCACTCCACATATGAGCAAAATATGAGCCCACCTTACTCGGACGTTTTTATATCTGCTAGCATTTTACTACACTTTACTACCTTGTAAATATATTACTCGGTTACCTTACGGCTTATGTTTTGTGAGGTCAGCTGTATTCATGTACTAGCTGTTGCCCGCGACGTCGTCTGCGATCCTGGATGAAAAATATCCTATGTCCTTACTCAGGTTCTAACGGTGTATCTGTGTGTCAGATTTCATCCAAATCTGTTCAGCCATTTTATCGTGAAAGCATATCAAACGCAAGATAAGTCATGAATTAATGTACGAGTAAGTATGTGTTTCTATTCTATCAAGTTATGAATATTCCGAAGGCTGTCATGCAGAACCAAACTACTACTGGTCATTCAGAAGCTTTAAATTCTGGCAGCGCAAAGGCTAGTTTAAGTTGCGATTATATAATACCTATCACCAATTTGTCAGAATTCACGTGTCAAGAGCTACCGAGGAATCTCCTTCCCTATCTTGTCCATAAATATACATTTCTATTAATACACTAAATAAAAGCTCACCTCACCATTCACAAGAACGTGTAAATAAACAACATTAATCAAAAACCCTTCAGACGTGAATACAACACAACGCAAAATGATTCAATATACGAACAAATGAAAACCACTAGAAAAGGAAATGGGAAATGTGTGACTAATTGACATCATTGTCACGGTCTCGGAAACAATTAATTTAATCCCTCCATTCTCTGCCTCATACAATTAAAATGACAATGCGGACCGGAATTGTACCCCACATTTGTGAGGCTTCGAATAGATTAGAAAGGATTAGATCCTTGTTATCATTATAGTACCTTTCCAGGTATTTTGGGATCGTTTGATCAAATACCATTAATATAATAGGAAATTATTTGTCATCTCATCTTTTAAATTCTACTAGTGGTGGAAACAAAATTAGTGGAGATCAGTTTCGATATACCTACCTATTAATAATATATCTTTTTTTTATCTCATTTAATATCGATGATTTTTAAGCACAATTGAAAACCTAATTTCCCTAAAACAAGCCCGAAAAATGTAAAAACGAAGTTCTTCACCGTATCTTTTCAGACAGTATCGATCGAAAAACTCAAAGCTAACAGCAATTTCCTTGAACTTACCTCAGACAGAAAATAAACAGAGGAATGACGCTTCTATTAATTGTATAGTCTGCGGTCCAACCACAGCGGATAATAAAACACTTGAAATAATTTAATATCAAACCAGTATGAGACTGACATTCCCTACGGAGGAGCCGGGAGAAGCCGTAAGAAATTTAAAAGGGGTCATAATTTTTCCTTACATAATGGGCTTGTTATTTGAAGGGAACCCTCAGTATTTATGTCAAGTGGAATAATTTGTAAAGGGTCACTTTTTATTCCATTTTTTATGGTATTTATGCTGACTGTTTCGTTTAAGTGGTGGTATATTATTTGGGGAAGAGGTTGTGAGAAAGTTGATTTTAAGTATTAAATTTATATTTTGCTTTTCCCATCTCTGATGACAATATTTTTTAGCTTGCACAATGTTGAATATTCACCATCGTTATGAAGCGTAGAAAACATTATTTCCTTCATAAAAATGGAACTTTAATTTGGTAAAATAATTGACTAATAGAGAAAGTATAGAAGAAAAAGACACAAAGACACACACACAAGAATCCAAAAAATATGTTAAGTGCAAGTGAATGATGGTGACTATGAATTTTATTTACGCAAAAATCTGTACAAAAGAGCAAAAGGGCTCGAGAATCGTTTTACCAAGTTCATATATCATACAGGGAAAGTTCTAAATAGCAACAATTTTCACCCATTTTTCGGCCCACATAGAAGTATATTTTTAGAAAGACATAAATCTTACAACAAGGTGTTGAACTAAACATCACGACATTCTCGCTAAAACATCGTCAAACCCACCCCTTTTGTCCCCCGCATCCATTCAACGCAATCGCTATCTGCCCACACTATTGCCGCTTACACACTTGACTGACGTTTCAATAACAATACATAATGCGCGATGAAAAGCGAAATGAGACCACGACGTGTTTCATCGTTCATCATTCTATTTCTACATAGTACAAAACCAAGTCACTTTTCATGTCGATCTGTGTGACCGCTTAGATCTTCTCAACTACAAATTGAATTTTTGAGTAGTTTTGGCCATTATTTAGAAAATTTATTCCGGAAGGTGCAGTGGTGTCCCAGTGGAAATGGCCGCGACTTACGAGTTGTAGGTCGTAGGTTCAAACCTAGGCACTTCACTTTGTGTAAATTATTTCACCACCACTGGTCTAAAACCGGTGAAGAAAAACATCGTGAGGAAACCGGCATGTCCTTGAACCAAAAATTCGAAGACATGTAACATCTACCAACCTGCACTGGGCCCGCGTGGTGGATTACGGCCCACTCCTTCTCACAGAGAGGAGGACTAATGTCCCAGCAGTGGGAACATTATAGGCTGATTATGCTACGTTTATATGTATATAAAACAATAAATTAAACTTACATAATATGGTAGTATAAAGCAGTTTACTTACATTATATTAAAAAGGCACTGATTTAAAGAAGCAGTTGTAAATAGCGGTTTTGGTAAGTTAACAATTATAAATGGCACGTTTAATAACTAGTTCAGCAGTTAAAACTAAGCAGTAACGTAAACAAAAATGAGTAATAAAAAATAATGAAATGGATCAGTGAATATATAATTGAGCTGGAAAATAGTTAAATGGGCGGTAAACATTATTGAACGAGCGGTTACGTGTGGGCAAATACCTATTTAAAATGTTTGGTTTTGTATTCAAAAATATGTTTCTGGCACTCGCCGGCCGCTACCGCGGCACCGCTCGCTTCGCTCGCTCGGCTCGTGCGATGTGTGGTCACAGTTCTAACCTAACCTAGCTGTTTCGATGTAAAAATTGACATTGTATGATAAAATAACCGACTAATTGATTTTTTATTACTGTCCATGTTTTACTGTCGCAATAATTAATCAACCGCCATTAAATTAAATAACTGCTCAATATGTTTTTCAACTGATCATAATAACATCTCGAATATTTAAATAACAGCTCAAAAAATTAGTTCCCTATTAAAAAGTTAAGTATCAAGGGCGGGTCGCTAGTAATTTATATTTCACTATTGATAAGAACGCTAATACAAAGTTATTTTACGAGAAATGAAGAAGAAAATGTTCCGCTCGCCTATTAAGTAGATACTGCGGGTTTTTAATGAATATTTACGGTAAAGTTTGTAGAGCAGCTTGACTATGAACAGCGGTGAGAGAGAGAATAAATCTGCGCTTGTTATTATAAGCGTGCGGTTGTCTCGGCTCCTTGTTTGTGCATCGTTTATTGGTAATAGTTCGCTTCTCTTCTACTATTATTACTTGGTTTTAAAGCCATGTTTATATTTCATCAAGTTTGTGCCTATTGTGGTATAGTCAAATATGTGTTACTTTCTTCAAAAGACCATTTCAGACATTAATCTTCACATGATTTGACGGCACGGTTGGCATGCTGCGCAGCGTGTGGCGGGTTCGATTCCCGCACGGAACAAATATTTGTATGGCCTACAAGTAGTTGTTCCGGGTCTGGCTGTTTGTGTATATGAGTTTAAATGTTTGTAAACGCACCCACGATACAGGAGAAATTCCTAGTGAGGGGCAACGTTTTTATAAAAAAAAAGAAAAGAAAAAGATCTGACCAAGATCATGTCTGGACTTTAACACTCCGTTACCCGCGCCCGTATTTATCACGTAAGTGCTTGTTTCGGCCACTACTTCTCAGAGTAGCTTTTTTATAATTTGTCGTGTAAAAGTGACTCCGATATCCTATTTACAGATTAAACAATTTCATTTCAGTAATTTTATTGTAGGTACATCGTCTTCGCATACAATTAACTAGCTTCTACTTCGTCCGCGTGAAATGCACCGACTCATCTCGTCGCATCGCATCGCATCGCCTGCCCGAGCTATTACTTCACTTTCGCTTACCATTTTTCTGACTTTTTTTTCTTTTACTCGGTTCCTAAGGATCATACCGTGATGTTAAATCACATATAACCTTCCTCAACAATAGGCTATCAAATTAAATAAGATTTTTCCAAATCCGACTGGTATTTTACAGATATTAGCACGTCCAAACAAACAAGTCAAGTAGAGTAATACCACCAAAACGGCTCGTGAGCTATCAGGGCATTATATTTTTTTATCAACATTGGTCATTCTGTATATCCAACCCATACCAAAAAGTCAAAACAAAAAGTTTTTTCCCATAAATCCCTCAGCGCACCTCGTATATCAATCTGGGCGGCGTCGTCATAAATCGTGTGCGTGTCAATAGCCAGTCAACAGAGTGCTGTTGACAACTGGGCGGTCCAGGGATCGATGTCTGACGCCGTCAGTCACACGTATCGGGGTGCGAAAAAAAGGGAACATAGTTTGTAGGCAACCTAAAAGAGAATGAAGTACCTACCCATTTTTCGCTCGTTTTATTTCACAGGGTAAATCTTTTGCCATCAAACATTTTGGTTCAAAATCAGGCAAAGGTCAAAAAACGGTCTCTAGGTTAATTATTTTAGTAAATTAATAAAAGTGTTATAAATATGTTAAATTAGTGTATTATAGTCAAACCTAAGTATTAAGTATTCTAAACAGTTATTATCAGTGTTTTTTTGTCGCGAAAACTTCGTAAAACAGAGGATTCAAAACCGGCTGTCAACTCAACGTACCAACGGTGACGGATTTCAAACTTTCGTCGATCCCGGGGAGTATTTTGTTCTATTAAAGTGCTTTTAGTGCTTGTATTTACCGATCACTGAACATCACAAAGTACTGCTCAGGCCTCTGAGCTACGTCCATCACACACTGGCACGGTTTATGTCTCCTTTTGCTTGACAATTAGTGGAAGCAAAATCGACGACGAAAACATTCGCCCAGACAATAAACACTACATAATTTACTGCACAAAAATAGGCGCATTAGAGCTTATTCACACTATAAAACCTGTGTCTTAAACTTGTTATTGTCAATTAAGCTTCTTTGTGTTTTACAATAAAAGCAGTATCTATTCCTTGTAACTTCACTTCTATTTAACATCTCCATCTTGTCTCCATCTCATTCCCTAATAACTTCAACTAATTTTAAAATCCATTTGTTAACATTTCATTACTTATTTTTTAAGTTACTTTAATTTTATTTTTATATTTCCCTTCTACCTCCTTCTAATCTAAATATTGGAACATCTTTTCTCACACTGTTATTTAGCTGCATAACTTCACACATTTCAGGTGACTGACATTTTAAAGAAAATGATGACCCGCAGTGCTACAATCAAAGATATGGAAACAAAACTAAGATCTACCTTGATGAAGCTAGAGGTTTCTGAAGCTACTTGCAAACAGCTGCTCTGTGAAAGGGAAGACAGCGAGGTGGAAATAAAGCTCATTAATGACAAGAACACTGAGCTTAAGAATCAGCTGACTGAACTACATGTACAGCATATGGACATACTTGACCAGCATCAGCACCTCCGTCAAATAGTGTCAAATTTCCAGGAATGTAGCGACACCCACGAACTGGCTTTGAGACGCATATCTGAACTAGAACAGGAATTAAGCAAGGCCCACAACACAATAACCGTTTTGGAAACTCTCAAAGCCCGTGAAGAGTCTGCGATCACCTGCAGTCTTTATGATGAGTTGGTTGGTAGCGGGTCCGGTCCCATATGTGTTGAGCCAGTTGTAACAATAGATTTAACTGATGATACTCTAGTTAAAAATAAATTGTTTACTAGTCACAATAAGTTAAAAAAGTATATTAAAATTAATAGATTAATTAGAAAAACCCAAAAATATTTAAAATGCCAAAAAGTTAACAAATTAAATACAAAACTTAGGCAAGAAAAAGTAAATTTAATACAAGAATTAAAAAACTGTAACAATGAATTAGAATTGTGTAATGCTATGTATGACACAGACACTCGGCACCTTCAGGATGAATTGTTTATTAGGGAATACGCTCTAAAGGATATCTTTAGTAAATATGAGGCTTCTCAACAAGACCTGAGTAAGCGCATGCAGGAGGCTAATGAGTTGGCAGACCTGGTCAAGTATAATGCGGAGAGGTATGAGTCTTTGACAAATAACCTCTCTTTTAGCTGTACCTGCTCCGTGGGACCCCAGCTTATTACACCCACTCCCTCAGTGGCTCAGCCAGTAGGTAGCTGCATTAGTGATGATAGCAATAGTTTGAATAATTTGATTAACACTACTTATATTTTTTCTGATAAATTTGGTCAAGGTTTTGGTAGCTTACTAAATCAGTGTTCGCAACAATATGTAATTAATTGTTTACCCGGTGCCAGTATTAGCCAATTAATTAGTAATATCAAATTGACAAAAATAAACCCCAGTTCAACTGTTATATTATTATATGGGGATAGTTTAAATGTAAGGAAAAAGGACTTAATTGAATGTGTCCATTTGATGTTGCATCTTAATGAGACTAATAATTGTAAATTTATTTTTTGTGCCTTGCCTTATTCCTATCATTTAACTGATGAGCAAAATAAGCATATTTATAATTTAAATATGTTCATTTATAATAGGACTTGTCGTCACAGTGATGCTATTTTATATTTTGATTGTAATCATTACTGATTACAAACTGACAAATTATACTATGTATTTGCCACCTAGTTGTAGGAGACAAATTGCTAATCTTTTAGCATACAATATACTCAGTGACACTGGTACTTGTAGTGTACCATTGATTACTGTTAGTACTGATACTAACACTACTTTTGATACGCCTTGTAGTTTAAACTATTAGGTGAGACAACGGGTCAGCCGCATATGTTGAATGTTGTACATCAAAATATGCAGGGTCTGTCCGGCAAAGAGCTAGAATTAAGTTTATTTATGGAGTTCTATGATGTTCAGGTGTTATGTTTGACTGAACACTGGTTGAAGGAACATGAAGTAGTGTTTATTAATGATGAAAACTTTACCGTACAGAGTGCATTTGTAAGAAAAAGTGCTATTCGCGGTGGCTCTTTAGTTCTTGTTTCAAACAAGTTAAAATGTAAACAACGTTTAGATTTAGTTAATCTTTCAATCGAGCGCACTATAGAGTTGTCTTGTGTTGAACTTGAGCGATATGTTATAATTTGCGTTTATCGACCCCCCTCTGGGGATTTTGTTAGTTTCGAATCGGTAATGGAAGATTCTCTCAATAGGTTGAAATCAAGTAACAAAAGCATTATATTATGTGGAGACTTCAATATTAATATTTTAGATGTTACTCCATTAAGTATTAGACTTCTCAATCTTTTTAGGTCTTATAATTTAATTAACTTGTTTTTTGAACCTACTAGGATCACAGCATCTTCGTCAACTTGTCTTGATAATGTATTTAGTGATTGTGATGCCAAACAGAAATTAGTGTTAACTGATTTAACGTCCGACCACTGTGGTTTATTAGCTAGCTTCCCCATGCCAGTACATAAAAAACCACATAAACTTGAATGCAGGCCTTATACAGCCAGTCGTTGCAAAATGTTTAAAAATAATATAGCTCATAGAATTACACCATCTATAGTAGAATACGAGAATCCCAATGAAATTTATGGTGCCCTTTTTGATGTTGTGCAAAAAGAGTACCAATCCACTTTTAAGACCAAAACTATTAACGTTAATGGTTCCTCTGTTGGCTTTAATCAATGGGCTACTCCGGGAATTTATAAAAGTAGAGCGAGACTATACGAGTTATATGGTTTGAAAAAATACAGGTTTGATACTCCTTTCCTAGAGTATGTCAAAAATTATTCAAAATTATTCAAAAAGATTAGTACTTTTGCTAAATCAAAATTTTTAGGCGATACAATTAAAAATTCTAATAATAAAGTAAAAACCACTTGGAAAATTATTAACAATGAAACGGGTAAATCTGTTAAACAAGAAAAACAACTTGAAATTATGGTCGACAACAAATTAGTTAATAATGCAGCTGATGTAGCTGAGGCATTTAATGAGTTTTTTTGCCAACATACCGATAACTACGACTCGCTCCTTAAATTCGTCCCCGTCTAAAGCTGAAGACCTTTTGCATAGTAGTGTACCTAAATGTAGTCCTTTATTTAGTTTCGAACATGTAACCCCGCGTGATGTAGTTAATATTTTAATACACTTAAGTCTAAAAACACCGGTGATTATTGGGGCATCTCCATTAAACTTTTAAGTAATATAATAGACATCGTAGCCCCCTATCTAGCTGTTACTTTTAATAAATGTATTGATTTAGGAACTTTTCCTGACCTCATGAAGAGTAGCAAAGTCATACCATTATTTAAATCAGGTAATAAGAATGACGTTGGCAATTTCAGGCCTATTTCTATTTTACCTGCGTTTAGCAAAATATTTGAAAAGTTAATACTCAAGCAGTTGCTAAGACATTTTAATTTAAACAGCCTCCTCCATAATGAGCAATATGGCTTTACAAAGGGTCGTTCAACTACAGACGCGGGTGTTGCTCTGCTGAGACACATATTTGACGCATGGGAGAAATCACAAAATGCTATTGGAGTTTTCTGTGATCTCTCCAAAGCCTTTGATTGCGTGCACCAAGACACGCTTTTGCGTAAGTTACGTCATTACGGTGTCCGAAACGTGGCTCTCAACGTAATAATTTCTTATTTACATAATAGGGTCCAATGTGTAGATGTTAATGGCGCGAAATCTTCCGGGCTACCAGTTCAGTTAGGTGTTCCGCAAGGCTCAATACTGGGTCCATTTTTGTTCTTAGTATATATCAATGATTTACCATTCCATTTGAAGGGCATCTGTGACGTTGTACTGTTTGCAGATGATACCTCTCTTATTTTTAAAATAGACAGGAATAGACAAGATTTTGACGACGTAAACAGTGCACTCTCAATAGTTACAGATTGGTTTACGTCAAATAACCTAGTTCTCAATGCCAAGAAAACGAAATGTGTAAAGTTTGCCTTACCGAATGTCAGAAATCTAGGACCCAACATCGTCTTAAATAAAGAGGTGCTTGAAACAGTAGGCTCGGCAATTTTTCTAGGACTAACAGTAGATGCCAAACTTCAGTGGGGACCTCATATATCAAGTCTAGCAGGAAGGCTCAGTTCGGCTGCCTACGCCGTCAGGAAAGTAAGACAATACACTGACGTTGATACAGCTCGTTTAGTCTATTTTAGTTATTTTCACAGTGTTATGTCCTACGGTATTCTGCTGTGGGGCAAAGCCGCTGATATACAAAATATATTTGTCCTTCAAAAACGAGCTGTTCGAACAATTTACCAGCTAGGTGCCAGAGTTTCTCTAAGAGATTTTTTTAAAGATATTGGTATTCTCACGGTTGCATCACAATTCATCTTCGCCAACATTTTATATATTAGGCAAAATTTGCACTTGTACACTAAAAACAGTGATATTCACAGTGTTAACACTAGAAATAAGGACAAACTACGTGCCCCCTTTCACCGGCTTCATAAGGTTCATAACTCATTTGTTGGGCTTGGTATAACCTTTTATAACAAGATACCCTCTTCTTTGCTAGACTTGCCTTTCAATGCGTTTAAAGCTCAAGTAAAATCTAACCTTTGCTCAAAGGCTTACTATTCCATCAACGACTACTTACACGATAAGAATAGTTGGTCGCCCTAATTAACTCAAGACAATGTTCATGTTCTTTCTCCAGAATCAGCTTACTGACAGGTTATTGTTATTAGTATTAACTTATTTATTTATTTTACTTCAATGGTCCTAGTTTTTCATCTGTGACTCAAGTGACAGCTATGTGACCAGAACCCAGCTATGCATAAATATGTAAGCTATCACGCCCTTTATGCCTGGAGGCTTTTATTTAGGTAGTAAGTTTTTATTTCCATTTGAATTAATTATTTTTCAGCTTGAGTACGTATAGTTTTTATTATATTTGTTGGTATATTGGCGTGGCTAGCTGACATATTTTATGGCAAATAATTTAAGTTTCTTGTAATGTTAATGACTGAACATAGGTTCCTAGTATTGTATACATGCACTATATTCTAACTGAACAGACAGCTGTGCTGCTGGGAAGTTTGTTCCGCCACTTCTTCTTCCCAGCGATAGCACTAGGAAGTGGTGAAGGGCGGGCGTTTTTGGGGGACTGTCTTTTGTAATTTTGACGTTCGAAAAGTGCTGACTCTCAGCCTAATTTGAATAAATGACTTTTGATTTTGATTTGATTTTGATTTTTTGAAGCTTCTGTGTGTTGCTGAATATTTTCAAGAAGAAACACTCGATTACACTTCACCTGATGGATCCCATGATCCCAATTTCAGCAGCCACGTTGATAATTACCCCAGTGAGGAAATTGCAGGTCATGTCAATAATTGCTGGACATATGCTTCGCCAAATCTTCCCCACATAATCCACACCTGGTTCTCTATCTTCAGTTTCTTGACATTACCGGTCCATTCAAACCAAATGATAACGGAAAAACCTTTCAATAAAAGTCAACATTGAAAAACGTAGAACATTAAAAATAACTAGCTTTAAATTAGAATAGGTACGTTCAGAAAGGAAGTAGGAATCTTATGTAAAGAGGACTTCTCGGCAAAACGTTTGAGAGTGGAAAATAAAAGATGTCTCCTGCAGGGCGCGCGGAATTAAGTCATTTTTAGTTGACTGTCTACTTAACTAGTACTTTGCTTGAAATTCTTCGGTGTTGAGTAGTGTAGCTTAGTGACTAATTGGACTGTTTGATGTTTCCAAATGTAGATTTTATTTTAAATGACAAATAAATTATAAGTAATAGTAAGTAGGTTTGTACAAACACTTTCACAAGTTAATTATATTTTAAAAACTAGGTGAGGTCGGCGTTTCCTATCTGACTACTCTGAGAAGAAAGACCGAAACAAACTCAGAGGTTTAAGATTAAGTCAGATTAAATACATAATATATACCATTTCCTTGGCTTCTTTTGTCGTGTTCAGCCGTGCTGTAAGATTATAGCTCTTTTTAACTAAGAGGAAAGGTAGTTTCCTTTCTCTCTGATTTGTATTGTATGCGTTGTGAGTCGGCCCCTCAACTTAGTTAAGTTTCCAGGAAACGATATCTTTGTTTCCAGAAACGAAGAATCGTTTCTTGGAAACTTATTATTGAAATACTTACTTACTATTCTATAGCTGGAGTTAATATTAGGATCAGTGCATTTATGTATTATTCCTTCAATTTCAATATTTATCAAAAAGGAATACGTAAATAGTAATTAAGAAACTACATGTCTTTCGACTATTTAATTCCAAGAGGTATCGTATTATCCAGTAACTAGGTTGTGGAGGTCAGATAGGCAGTCACTCGGCTGGAAGCCGACCCCAACATAGTTGGGACAATGCAAGGAGATTGATTGATGTCTTTCGACTATTGTCGATAAAAATCTAGAAAAAATTGATCTATCTTAGTTCAAGGCATCATTTTTGTGAGAAAAAGGTACAGACTAATCTAAAGTTTTAGAATTATGAATACTTTCATTTCTTTTTATTATGATTTTGTATTTTTCTTTTATTTGTTGCAAAAACTAAGTCTGAATTGAATATAGTCTTAGCCTTCTCATGCTGATCCATGATACTGAAGAAACCTCGACCCCTGTCACTCAGGATGTCCTAGTTCAGGGGTCCAGACCTCATTGATGTAACGTGTACTGAAGTTTGGAAATAAAATTAATATTACTCTTAGTCAGACATGATGAAACACTCAAGGCTTACGGCGTTCCATAAAACTCTAGATACATATACAAAATAACAATACTCCATAGATCTTCCTTAAATGATTGGCCACTAATTTAACCAGACAGGAAAACCAATTTACATTGTCTATGCAATTACCCTCCGTCTATGTACCGATCTAACACGTAGTCGGACGTAAACGATAAGCCGTCAGGTACAGAATAATCTATTGATAAATCAATTTCTAATCGAATTAGCATCGCTCCGGCTTCACACTTAATTATTGGTAAGCTTCCGACCGTTAATAGAATAATTGATTTTGCGCAGTGAGAGAGATGTTGCATTGTAATAAGGTTGGACGAGAACCTTGCCCCCGCTTGCGGAACTTCCGCAACAAATCGTACTTCCATCTCCGTAATGTTTCCGTAAGGGAGGTCTAATAATGAAAATTGGCTCCAAAACTAAGCGAAGACCCTTTATTTTTGCTTCCATGTTACCACCACCGCCAGGTTCAATAACAAGTGAGCAACTGTTTGGTGGAGTTGGTTTTTTTTTATACCACTAACGCTTAGAAGGTATCCACCACCAGAACTGTGGCTCTGTCTCGCATAGGGTCCTAGCATTATGCTAAGCGATGGCCGTCTTGCGTGGATGTGACGCATATTTTCCCTCAACTTGTTATTTTTTGT
The DNA here is from genome assembly GCA_945859715.1 of Apamea sordens. NCBI lineage: Eukaryota > Metazoa > Arthropoda > Insecta > Lepidoptera > Noctuidae > Apamea > Apamea sordens. The sequence goes on along the minus strand of OX244005.1, from coordinate 982,990 downwards.
GTTTGTGTTCTTTCTCTGCGTCATCCGCAAATAAACGTATTTTCTTTTTCTTTCTTTCAAAACTATTTTCTGTGAAATATAGTTTACCCTTTCTACATTTTTATTACGAAAAGGTCGATTTTTTTCTTTAACTAATCTATTTTTGTTTATATTTCAACTTCCGCCTCTGCATTCACCCTCGCTAAGATGGCCTCCGTGACATCCCTAATTGTAATAGTGTTACGTAGTTAGAGGATTTCTTGGAAAGAGTTTGTCTGTTTGGCTGAGTTGATTGATTAATTGGTGACGCATCTATGATTCCTAACAGGTTGCAGTTAGTGCTTTTACGGATCTATTTGACATGGTTTGCTGACTCTATTAAATTCAATCTTAATAATAATCATGACGAGACAAATGCTGACATTATTTTGAGATGGATGAGATATGCACAGATCAGGGAAGCATGGCACAACAGGGAGGAGGCCTGTACTCAGCAGTGATGATGGTGAAGATGACAGACAACATCTTCAGGAAATTCATGAAAATGCGATAGGTTACTGATGACTCTCATCGCTTAGCATTCACAAATCTTTGCTTCAAGTTACGCCATGTTTTATTTGTTAAATTGCACCCAGTAACCAAATTCATTCAATCATCTGCTTCTTCGGCAGAAATATCAATGGTTGTAATAAATTCTCCGGATAAAGTTCTTTCACGTGCTTCTCTCTATTAGAGATCGTCTAATTTAAAATGGCTCGCCCCTCCACTACTTGTTGTATACACAGTTCAAATCTATCATCTGCCTAGACTTTTCCCAACTATTTTGGGGTAGGCTGCCAATTTAAACGGATGCAGCTAAATACCAGTATTTTAAATGGAGCGACTGCCTAACTGACCTCAAAAACCCAGTTGCTCCAAGAGTGGCTTAACCTGATCGATCGACCCGTGCGCCTGTTATTACTTACCTACGAGCACACATTTCAAATCTATACATATTATTAGACCACTTCCGAGCCCCTCGACCACTCTACTACTGACAGGATACTTATAATCCCGGTAGCACGCTCCCGTTCGGCGAAGCTAGTGTTTGTATAGAACAGAAATTTTAGTTGAGAGGCATGCAATTTTATATTAGACGAGCTCTGCTACTGTATAGCTACTTTCGTTTTCCACGCCACAAGATGGAAGCAGATCATCAAAATTCTCATTAAGGTTAAGTGGTGTTCTAAAGCCGGAATGCTTTCCTTTCACTTCTGATTCAGCGCAACTCAAGCACTTGAATGCTTCAGTAATCCATATCGCGGTTTGGCTGCCTTCCAGCCTCTCCAGGGTAAACTTGACACTGTCAACTGATCCTCAAGGGGGCTAAAACCGGGAAAGGTTAAAAATCTGGCTAGTATAAATGTAATAAAGCTTTGTCTGCGTGGAAATTGGAATGCAACCTGCAAGATTGATTTTGATAAAGCTTTACAGCAAAGATAGGGACTGTTAAGATTTCTTAGAATATTTTCTTGGACTATGGCAGTTACATGACAGTCACTCCGTGTGAATTTCTCACGTTTTACTACATTTGGGAAAAGGCGAAGTTTATGACGATAAATTGATGCAATAACAGCCTCTCAGCCGACTTCGGTCTCGGTGGGCAATCTCAACGGAGAGAAGCCAGCTACGCAGAATATATTATAGTGCACAAGTGTGTGCGCAAATACAGGCGCACTCTCTGTTCTTTTACTCTTATAGTCCGATGGGACGGTAATCCGACACGACGGATCAGGCGCAGGACTAATGGAAAACCCAATAACACTTTGTCCGACTTGGGAATCGAGCTCAGGACCCCACGCTCAGCAGTCCCGCACGCAACTACGAGAGCAAAAAGGCACATTGCTGAAAGCATATAGTCAACATATCACAAAGGAGTGTTGTGATGGCGGACCAAGTAAGTAAATTAAATTTATTTCTGTAAATGGCTTCAGAAAATACTTTAACTCGTAAACTCAGAGTAAATACTCTAACATAAAATATATTATCAAACCTAGATATACTATAATTATACTCGTATAATAGCAATCAGAAGCGCCACAAAACTTTCGTTCCAACTCTCTCTTAATTTATTTTCTTCTAACAGCGATTTAATTTCTCGTGTAGGTACTGCCATCTTACGATCACGTAGATAGTAGACGTAGTTTTCATTTCTAGAAGAATGGCAGCTGTAGTACTAAACGTGAACAATGACACAATAATGACATACGAGTATTACTTTGTTAGAAGCTTTTATTGAGATTCACTTGTTACAATGTTAAATAACCTATCCAGTTGAACTTTAGTTCTCGTTCCGTTTCCATAACAATAGGTTATAGTTACCTACTTATATTATTTCTTTTGTGGGGACGACTTATTGTTACAGATTTGTGATAATAATGATTACTTATGCTTTTGTGGACAGCCATATACAGTCTGTATCAGAAATGCGTGGTACAGACAATCAAACTGAACAACTATCTCCATGGGACCAAAATCGTAATCGCGAAAATAAATTGTCAACTGACCCACACAAAACTTTAATACCTACTCGATCCAAATGTATGGAGAAAGTTGTTCAGTTTGATGGTCTGTACGTGTGGGCCTTGAAATATGGCCACACCTTTCTGATACAAAAGCTGTACAATCAACTAATATCTCCAGCATTGTATGCATTTGATGTTTCATCATCATCAGCCCACAGCAGTCCACTGCTGGACATAGGCCTCTCCTATTGCACGCCATTTAGCTCGATTCTCGGCAATTCACACCAAGCTGCTACCAGCCACCCTGCGAAGATCGTCGCTCCACCTAGCCTGAGGGCGGTGATGTTGGGTAGCGGGTTCGTCCGGGATAGCGGGATAGCGTCCGAAAGGGTTACCGCTACCCTTGAACATAAAGGGCTAAGGAAGGAACACGGGTGGGTTTTAGTCAGTAAGAGTCTGACACTCCCTTCTGCTCCACCCAGAGCGGGAGGGGGTCATTTGATGATTTCCCATACGCAAAAAAAAAAAGAGCGGTGATGTTTACTTTTACGCTATTTAGGACGGCGTTTAAAGTTAACTTATCTTATTAATTATTACTTAATAACACTTTCGATCAAAAACATAAAACTCTGCTTAGCAATTAAAATTCAATTATTATTCCTAAGCTTAATCAAGTCATAATTTTCTCTAATTGAACAAAGCCTTAATAAAGCCTCAATTTCCTGTTTGAACAAAGATTTAATTTCACTAAAAAGTTTTCTTTGAGCGATCACCGCACCACCGTCTACGTATAATATATTAGGTTATCGAAACGAAACGAAAATTAAACGTTTAATTCTGTAAGTAGATCTTCTAAGACACTTTTACAAGTCAATGGAAAAACAGGTTTGAATAAACCTAAATCGAGCGGGTCGCTACCTCACATTGTAATATTCAGAACCATCATTAGATACTTGCACCTGCGCCTACGCCCTAATTTCATAACAAACTATCAATCACAGTCTGAATCATTTTGAGGGATATTGTTAATCCATTGTTTCACAAAATATGTTCGAACTTGTGTGCTCAACAACGTAAATAACGTTGAACTGTGAAAATGAAAGCCATTGCTACGGCATTTGACGTTTGACGACACGGTTGGCGCAGTAGTTAAGAGGAAATACGGGTGGAAAGACTTTTGGAAATTAGGTATTTGAAGAAACTATGGCTGTCGCTCTGTCTCGCTATCTCTCGTCTATTCGTGCGATAAGGACAACTGCAGATCCGACTGAATAGCCTAAGTAAAAAGTCACATTGTCGAGGTTTGGCTCTCGCCTATTTTCTCCACCAATATTGAACCAATTTAAAAGATATTCCATAAACTGGATAAGAAGGATATATACTGTGTTGCCATGTTTTCCTTTTTTCATTAATAGTTGTCAAATTTGTACCCTAGGCCTCTGTTAACAGCGGTCTAAATAGGCAATTTTGAGCATTTTTTGAGGTTTCTAGTGCTTATAAAAATAATGTATTATCAAAAAGGAAAACATAGGGACATACAAGTAACTAACATTATTTTATTATTCTGTAAAAAATCATAGCCATATGGTCATTAACCAGAAAGAAAACAGGCGAGAGCGTCTCTATAGAAAAAACACCACCCGCGTTTCCTCTTAAGCGATTGACTGCTGCACTGCGTGTCGCGGGTTCGATTCCCGCACGGAAAAAGTATTTGTATGGCCTACAAGTAGTTGTTCTGGGTCTGGCTGTTTGTGTATGTGAGTGTAAATGTTTTTAAACGCACCCACGACACAGAGAAATTCCTAGTGTGGGCAACGTTTTTATTAAAAAAAAAAAAATAGCTACTGTTGTCACACACAATTTCTAGCTTGTTAGATACAGCGGAATAATTACTCCGCTGTTTCTAACTAATAAACATATTTTAGCTTTAGTTTATTTTTAGGCACTATTTTGTTAATTTATATGGGAAATTTACTACTGTGGACTAAATGTAGGTACTTTTTCTAAACGTTTTTATTAAATCAAATATTGTTAATTTTGATCAAAGTTTTAAAACTACAAACCGGCATTTCCTAGCTGACTGATCCCTGAGAAGAAATGCCGAAACAAACTCAGTCATGGTTCCATTCTAAAGTCTAATTTATGAACCGATAGGAATTTCCAATAATACTTCGAGATCCATTAATGCGTGTGTGCGAGGCAATGGTCTCAGATGCATGTGGGGTCAGGCATTTAATTTGTTAGGGGACTGCAGAAAAAGTATGTCTCTTGGAAGCACGTTTGAACAAGAATAGAGCAGCGGGGTAGTTATGTAATACACACACAGTAGCAATCGGTTTCATTTTGACAATTCAGCAACATCCATTGCGTTATTTACGTTGTTATGCAGACAAATTTTTCGAACATTATGAAGCAATGGATTAGCATTATACTTCAAAATTTCAGATTGTGATTGTTATTGTATATTATTGACAAGTCAGCATGTTTGGTGGCGAGGCGAACAGCCCCGTATGGTGAGCTGAATTGATTTGTTTACTTATTGTGAAGGATTTTGAATGATCACAACTTAAACATAAAGAATATTCATTTTGTTAATCTCATTATAACGAAATAGTTTTTTAAACCTTCTGCTTTAAAATGAAACAGTTTATTACTTTAAAAAAATAAGCTATAATGCTAGATAATCATCTGCCTAGCCTTTTCCCAGCTATGTTTGTTGGGGTCGGCTTCCAGTCTAACCGGATGCAGCTGAATACCAGAATTTTACATGGAGTGACTGCCTACCTGATCTCCACAACCCAGATACTGGGTAATACGATGCTCCTTAAAAAAAAAGGTAGATGGATTCGACATTTACTATCTGACCCCTGAGAAGAAACGGCGGAACAATCTCAGGGGTTAAACAAACACGATTATTTAACTTTAATTTTGCTCGTGTAAGACTGGTATCTTTCATCCTGAAATAAACTCATCTTTCGTGTCTGTCTGGTTTTAATTTACTTTCGAGAAATAATAAATTTGATAACATAAAATAACGAAGAGAAAATATTAAAACTTTGAAAATGTTCATTGCTACTAACTTTACACCTTGATACCACGTGCACACAAAAGCACACAAAAGGCTACACTTAAAATCCACACACGAGAAACAAGTTTAAAACTTAATTACCATACTTAGTACCCGAGCTTAGCACAAAAGCATCTCAAACGTATAAAGCAACATAACTGAGAGCTTATTACTACAAAACATTTAAACTTCAGGTTTTCCTCTATTTAAAACGTAACAAACGTGTGATAAAAAGCGGTCAAGTGCGAGTCGGACTCGCAAACGAAGGGTTCCGTACTACCGCACAATAATTATATTTAAACCTGTATTTTTTTTATACTTTAGTCAAAAAAACGCGTTTCTTGTATGGGGCCCACTTTCATTTATTTTATTTTTATTATAGAAAGCATAGTACCCTGTAAAAAAATCAAGTAGATATCTACCTATTACAGTTAAAAGATACAGCCCTGTGACAGACCCATGGACGGACGGACGAAAATATTTATTATTTTATTTATTTAGTGTTACGCTGACGTCGGTTGCGTACCAAGACGCTGACGATAAATGGCCAAGCCGTCGCCGGTGCTATTACTATGCGACCGATGTCAGCGCTGACCGTCGTCGGTCGAGCACTAAATCCAGCCTTAGTATTAGAGTCTCATTGGCACCTTTTCGGTACGGAACCCTAAAAAGGAACTCAGTTCCACTGGAACTTAAGCTCCCCGACTGAGGTCCGTTGGAACCTCGCCAATATAAATAATGCAGTTCACTTGGAATTAAAAAGATAAGTGAATTTTGTAGCAGCAACTGTGCGTCGCGAAACAAAAAGTAAAAAGATAGATTTCATTTGTTTGTTCAAGAATTCTTTTGTTTAATATTTCTTTTGTTCCGACATGATTAACGGAGAAAATTAAAAAAGATTGTTGGAAATAAAACTGGTTTTTATGAGTTTCGTCCTCGATTGTTGTAGTTTCAAACCAGCGCGGCAGCGGGGCAAGTGCGTAACGCACTGGCAGTAGTAATGAGTTTCATTTTGACAGTTCAATAAGATTCATTGCGTTATTTAAGTTGTTGAGCAGATACATTTTTTTAATATATGAAGCAATGGCTTAGCAATATCATTCAGATCGTTACGCGATTAGGGTGTTTATTCTCATAATAAAAAAGGCCTTTACTTTGCAGCAGAGCATTAAAATTATATCAAATATGCAATTCCTGAAGCTGTCATTCCTCAAGCCTGGGGGCCTACTCCGAAGTGCAACGTGCGAATGTTCGGATCGGACCGACACATGGCCGAACCGAATTTATTGAAAAATGCGAAAAAAGTTCGGATCGGCTCAGTTGGGTCGGTACCATAGTCAATATTCGAAAGAAGAGAAGAACTATTTGGTTCGGTCAGTTCCGATCCTACACGGATCGGAACTGACCGAACCAAATAGTAACTTCGTAGCAGGAAATGGCCGAACATTCGGCCGATACTACTTCGGAGTAGTCCCCCAGTATCTTTTTACATCAGTTCCACACAGTTCTTCTTCTTCGAGTCGCTGACATCGTAGTCGCATGACAGTATTTAAAATTTTGTTTGTCCAAAACTTCGTCATTTCCACAGAATCATCGGGGGCAGCACAGATGTCACTTTGATTGCATGTTTTGGGACACAGATAGCAGGATAGGAGGCCTGGTGAGCTTGGGAGATCTGATGTTAACCCTGTTGTAATCTGTGACGAAACGAAAACCTTCACCATCCTTCGTAGTACGATGGCTGACCATAATCAGCCTATAATGTTCCCACTACTGGGACACTGGCCTCCTCTCTGTGAGAGGTAGTGGGCCATAATACACCACGCGGGCCCAGTGCAGATTGGTGGCTTCCTTATTTGGTACCTAGCTTCTGCTCGTGATACGTCCGCGTGTTTATTGTTTTAACATAAAACCTCCCCTGTTTCATTTAACACTCGGCAATACTGTAGCTTCCCGTTAGTGAAAGAATTTTCGGAATCGGATCAGTAGTTTCGAAGATTACCCGCTACATACAAACTCACAATTTTGAACTCTGTATAATATTAGTATACCTAACTAACTAAAGTCATAAGTCTACCCACATCGGTCCGTAAATTAAAAGTAAAACTCTTTTAACATTTTATTTTCATGTCTTCATCATGACAAAGACAGCCATTTTTAGAATCTTTTAAGCCCATTTAAGCCCGCTGTTATATTTTGAAGTAGCAATTCAGCTCTTTACTTAACTCATTCACAGATTTTAAGTGTTATTTTATGCATGTAAGCACGTTGAGTTTCTTTTTCATCGTGGAAGATTTCTTTTAACATTTTTATTCCTTGTACTTTTATAGCAAAATCTCCAAATCTACGTGATGACATTACAGGCAAATGATAGCTGGGAAAAGCTTTTGTGAAAAAAAAGAGTCACCCGACTTCCAAAAACGACACTACAAAGTGAAAAATAACTTTAATTTCGGAAGTCAGTGTCGTTGGGTTCACATTTTCGTTGTTTGCCACCGACTTCCGAAATTAAAGTTATTTTTCACTTTGTAGTGTCGTTTTTGGAAGTCGGTTGAATTTTTTTTTTTCAAAAAAATATTTTTATTTTTCACTTTTAAGTTGTAATTTTTACCAGTAATGTTGGTTTAAAAACCAAACTACTAAACCGTTTTTGATGAAAATTCTATGGGACCATTTGGGACTTATAACAAAAAAGAATTTTTCGAATCGGTTGGCATGCGACGGAATTGTGCGCGAACAAACATAAAAAAATACAAACATCCGAATTGAGAACCTCCTCCTTTTTTAGAAGTCGGTTAAAAAATAGGCTTTTTATATGCAACGTTAGGCGGCAAATAGCATGATCATGGACCAATATGCCAAATGGAATATCAAAGGCATCCCAGGAGCGTTAGCATCCCAGCGACGAAGCTGGTATGTCTATTGCACCACCCGCACTCTTCAAACGAGAACGCAGCAACCGGGCGGCAAAAATAGATATGATCTCTTCACAAAAATCTCTATTAAGTACAGCTATCCAGGGTGGCAAGGACATCGCGCAAACTAAACTATAAATTCAGCACATGATTCTAAACGCTCTAGGGAACAGCATATTCGACGGTTATTAAAAAAAATCAGCTGTTTCATAGAACGATAGCTACGCGGTCAAAATGTATGGAACAGGATTTTTTGTATTGGGTTTGGGTTGGTTTTTGGTTTGGGGGGTTTAAAACGTACTGAATCTATGACATTATAATTATTACAAGTGCCTATACTTATCATTATTTCTGTACGCGTTTCCAACGTAGGTATGTTTATCAAAAGCTTTCCCAAAACGAAAGTATAGTTAATTAGATTGAACAAAAAAAAAAAAAATCGGCTTACCAACACGCGAACTTAATAATGAAGTAAGTACTTCAATTAAAGTTTATTTCGTTTAACTTTTAACCCTTCGTGCGCTCACCCCTCAACTGACCATGAAAGCCCACAGCTATCAGACATCTATAAGGTCACACTGCGACCTTTACTCAAAGCTCAAGGTCATAAACAAACCCTTAGCTATAGAAATATTTCTCATTTTATGGGAGCATAACTTTACTATCGGAATTTATTGCAAAGAAAAGTTTTGATGAAGCCTGTTTGAAGTTTTCGGACGAATGTTTTTGTAATAAATATTTATTGGTGCAGTAGGTATATTCACATAAGAATACACGCCGCATTAGGTAAAAAACATTTGCAATAAAAATATAATGTGCAAATAATATACCTATCGAACTTTAGAGACACTTGTAACTTGCCTTTAATTTCATATTTTTTAAGAACACTAATAAATTAATGTATTCAGTAAGTTGTTCTAGTGTCAGATTTCAGATTAACTGAGAAATAGTAGAAATTTAAATATTACACCTATAGCTTGAGATATTTTATGTTTTCTCATAACAATGAGACAGAAATAAGCCAAGATAGACTGTATCGTTTAAAATAAATTACTTCTACCTTTTCCAACCTAGCTAAAGGATAATAAAACTTCGGAAAAACAAAAGAATCCACAGTTATTTTCAGTCAGACAAGAAAGTCGATCTACCCGACAATGGTAGAAAAACAAATATACGAGTAGTAAAACTGAGTGACAGTTAACTGAACGTGAAACTACGTCGTCCGGAGAGGGACGACCGGCGACCTCGGGCCGAGCTCACGCGTCGCATTTGTTTTCAGCCGATGCGAGAGGATTCGATTACAGTTTGAAATTCCATTCCTATTTCAAATATTTATGGTTTTTTTTTTGTTTTTTTTGTTCAGTTTTTGGACTATGCCCTGTCCAGAAGGTAAACCGTTTTTTGACAGCTGCCTTAGAACATAACTATTTCAGATTACGTAAAAGTTAACGATAAAATGCGTAATAAAATAAATATATAAACTACCTTATCTTATTGAATTATCTTATTTATGACTTCTTACAGACATTATAATACCGTACGTGCATCAGTTTTGACAAAGAAACATAATCGTTATGCGTATTCCATCTGTCGAAAAACGGTTTACCTAATGGACAGGGTATGGTGATTAGCACGCGTAGTATGACCACCATAGAGACGGGCTTAGTCGTCGGAAGAATAGACAAAATGACAGATTGTAGACATCTAAACAATCTGATTTCTAAATAAATCTGTTGTTTCCAGTAAGTATATTAGAAAGCTTTTAAGGGATTGTGTCAACAGGGTGGACGACAAATCCTGTAGATAGGCGAGGGTCACGAATGTTAATTGTAGCAAAGTAGGAGAAAAGAAAAAAGGAAAGAGAAAAGGAATACGTATTATGAACGGAACTTAAATGGAGTTGGGCAGGACACCAGGCCAGGCGCAGTGATGACAGGTGGAGTGAGGCAGTGACAGAGTGGCGTCGCTATTTGCTCAATTAGTAATAGTAACACTCACTAATCTTGATAGTCAAAGCTTTTAAGAAAAAACATAATACTTTACTTTCAGCAAATAAGAATTTGTTTTGTTTATACCAAAGCTACCAAAGTTATCTATCTATCTAATCTAAGTTGTTATGACACGTTTAGTACTTATTATTAGTTTCTTATTTTAATACTATGTTTTCAAATAGACACTATAAGGAGTAAAGAGAAATAATTACTAATACTAATGTTACTTTTCCGTCCATAAAGTGTGTGAAGTTTGCCTTACCGAATGTCAGAAATCTAGGACCCAACATCGTCTTAAATAAAGAGGTGCTTGAAACAGTAGGCTCGGCAATTTTTCTAGGACTAACAGTAGATGCCAAACTTCAGTGGGGACCTCATATATCAAGTCTAGCAGGAAGGCTCAGTTCGGCTGCCTTCGCCGTCAGGAAAGTAAGACAATACACTGACGTTGACACAGCTCGTTTAGTCTATTTTAGTTATTTTCACAGTGTTATGTCCTACGGTATTCTGCTGTGGGGCAAAGCCGCTGATATACAAAATATATTTGTCCTTCAAAAACGAGCTGTTCGAGCAATTTACCAGCTAGGTGCCAGAGTTTCTCTAAGAGATTTTTTTAAAGATATTGGTATTCTCACGGTTGCATCACAATTCATCTTCGCCAACATTTTATATATTAGGCAAAATTTGCACTTGTACACTAAAAACAGTGATATTCACAGTGTTAACACTAGAAATAAGGACAAACTACGTGCCCCCTTTCACCGGCTTCATAAGGTTCATAACTCATTTGTTGGGCTTGGTATAACCTTAATTTATAACAAGATACCCTCTTCTTTGCTAGACTTGCCTTTCAATGCGTTTAAAGCTCAAGTAAAATCTAACCTTTGCTCAAAGGCTTACTATTCCATCAACGACTACTTACACGATAAGTATGTGACCAGAACCCAGCTATGCATAAATATGTAAGCTGTCACGCCCTTTATGCCTGGAGGCTTTTATTTAGGTAGTAAGTTTTTATTTACATTTTAATTAATTATTTTTCAGCTTATACAGCTACGTATAGTTTTTATTATATTTGTTGGTATATTGGCGTGGCTAGCTGACATATTTTATGGCAAATAATTTAAGTTTCTTGTAATGTTAATTACTGAACATAGGTTCCTAGTATTGTATACATGCACTATATTCTAACTGAACAGACAGCTGTGCTGCTGGGAAGTTTGTTGCGCCACTTCTTCTTCCCAGCGATAGCACTAGGAAGTAGTGAAGGGCGGGCGTTTTTGGGGGACTGTCTTTTGTAATTTTGACGTTCGAAAAGTGCTGACTCTCAGCCTAATTTGAATAAATGACTTTTGATTTTGATAAGTAAAAGTAATCAATTTTGTATTAGGTGTGATTTTGAGACTTGAGTGAGACTGATTATTGTGATAATTGTTCATAAGCCAGTTTGAAATAAATATTAACCTTAAATCATTATCTTTTTCCATTCATATATAGAAAATTTTCATAAAATACTTTAAAGGTTTCATCGCTAACATACAACCCGGCCGGGCCCGGCGGACCCGGCCGGGTTGGCGACGAATGCAACCGGGCCCGGCCGGGTTGAGAACCATACCGGGTTGCAATCTCTAATTCCTACTGATAGTGTGTTACGGAATTACCCCGCAGAGCAATAAAATCAAAATCGCTATTTTATTTGTCTGTTTCTGAATCTCATTTCGTTTGAAAACCAATTTATAATGTTTCGTTACCAAAATAGGCATCAAAACAATTAAGGAACATTAATCAAGAAGCCTGGATTTAACTCAGTAATCCAGTAAAATGAAGGCGCTGTCAAATCGGGACTTAATTGACTCCTTCGTTTAACTTTGGCGGTAATTACCCAAAATTGCGGCAATAATTACCCTGTCATTGGCCGACGTTACTCTAGATGGGCAGGGTAAAAGACGCGATTATTTTCAGTGTTACGTTTGTAATACATTTATAACACATTTGCTCGTAAAGGGTCTCTTATTTCACCAATTTCAATATCGTATTGTATTTCATTACGTACTTGTGCGTTATTGTAATGTAAAACGCACGGTTTATCAAGATGCTCCGTCTAAAACGAACGGTACTTTTTAAAATCTTAGCAAAGAGTTTTTATGTCAGAAAAGTGGTCATCATTTTATGAATAAAATTAACTTTGGGAGATAATATATAATAAATAAACATTTAATTTTATAATTTAATTAATTTTGATAATAAATTACAACCATTTATCTGTAACAAAAACACAAAAATATTAATTTACTTTATTAGTAATACTGGCTGTTTTTGTGCCTTTGCCTTTAAAAAAAAGCGCTGATGCGCGCGCATCGCTAATTTGTACACAAGTAAAAATTATTCCGCGCGCTTTTTCTTTTCGCTGTATTGTTTCTATTTGAAAATGTCAAAAGTCCGAGTTTTATTTATTTCCTCGCAAATATGTTATAAAACGTCATAATATGACATACGTGCGGTAAGTTGAAAATTACAGCCTCTGCTTTCTTGTAGCCCTCGCCTACGGCTCGGGCTAGTAATATCGCTTCGGCTGTAATTTTCAACTTACCGCACCTAAATCATAATGTACTATTATTGCTGAGTGTTAATGTTAAATGTTATTGCTTGCTGTTAAACCGATACGCAATCGGTATTTACAACTTTTGTTTCGATAATTAAACAATATTAAGCAAACTGAGCATGAGGTCCTGGGTTCGATTTCCAGGTCAGGCAAAGTGTTATTGGGGTTTTGCATCTGGAATTTCTCAATACCTAGCAACCTGGAGGCAGGATTTGCGCGCCCCTTGACATGGGCAAAAAAAAACTAACCCCCAAGCCCAAGCTAAGTTTACCCTGGGTAAACTTAACTGGTGAAATGTGGGTGAACTATAGTGACACGTCTGTCGGACCCTTGGGGGATTTCCGGCGTGACGTCATCATAACTTGAAATGATCGAAACTAGTTTGTTCTCTGCTTCAGCGTTTTCCCTGCAGTGAAAAAGTTACTGTGTGCATTGTTATTGAGTTTGAATCTATAATCCATCCATATCCGATGGGATCCCTATACAATTGTACGATGTTTGATGTTATTGGTGCTTCATGTATAGTCTTTCAGTGTCTTTTAAATAGATTTAGACTGAAAATGCTCAGACTTAAGTGGAGTGTTCAAAGACGTACATTTTTTTTTTAACACGTTGTGGGACGGTACTGACTTTTTCAAATTATGCGATATGACAGTAAAATTGTCCATACAATTTCCGACCACTGCTTTATCCGTACCGCCCTAGAGCAATACTAAAGAATAATATACGATGACAGTACTTTCATAGCCGTATTGATGTGGTATGACAGTAAAAACGGGTTTCCTTGCTCCTCTATACAAAATTTCGCTGTAATGCTCGTACCTCAGTTCCGGCGGTGCCCGTACTGTCATTTTCAACACCGACAACGTGCGTCCCGCAACGTGTTAAGAAAACGTTGCTCCACACTAGGAATTTCTCCTGTATCGAGGGTGCGTTTACAAACATTGAAACTCACATACACAATCAGCCAATCCCGGAACAACTACTTGTAGGTCATACAAATATTTGTTCCGTGCGGGAATCGAACCCGCGACACGCAGCGCAGCAGTCAATCGCTTAACCACTGCGCCAACCGTGCCAATACATTTACCGAAACTTATACTCGGTTTTGTCTCGTTCGAAGATAATGATAGATTTCAATTGTAGTGTCAGCCATAATTATAGTCTCTGGCATTACATGATTTGGAAGAATGACGTAAAATGTTAAAGAACCGATTCATAAATCAAAAGTTTTTGTGTAATTTTTTGAAGTAAGTAACTAGTAAGTTAGTTCTACTAACTTTCAACATAACATCACGTATGTACCCCCGTAGTTTGCATAAACATAATTAGCCTGTAATTTCCCACTCCTAGGACACATGCCTCCTTTCTGTGAGAGGATTTGTAATACAAACTTATTTTGCCAGTTTTGTTGTCCTCTTTTCCTTTATGGCCGAAATTAGTGGCGATTGTCCATGTGGGATGGCTAAACCACGGAATAGTAAACACTGAGACAAATCTAGACATAAACTAACCGCAAAATAATTCTTCTTCTTCTTCTTCTTCCTGCCCTTATCCCATGTTACTTGGGGTCGGCGCAACACGTTTTCTTCGCAAAATAATTATGGCATTAATTTAAAACTCTCTCTTTATTTATTATTATAATAGCAATATTTCTCCTAAGACAAACAATCCCTTGCTTAAAAGGTGATCTCCAAATATATGTATCTAAATGCCCAATGTAATTGAAATAAACATTTTTTTTTCATTTCAGTTCACTTTTGTCTGCGTCCAACGGAAATTGGGCCATTACACTACCTTCATTTATTTGGCTCCAAAACAGAGAAATAGCAACTAGTGCAATAACTTAAGTTCGTTCGATTTCATTCATTCCTTCCTGTTCGGTCCCAAGACACTTATTACTCTTGGAGGGTAATTTACGATTCGGGAACATTTGTGTTTACCCATACTGTGGGGGCAGGGTTAAGATTTTCGATAAAAGTTTTTAAAACTTTGTCGTTTTACTCCGGGGAGGGAAAGTTTTAAGCGTTTTGCAGTAGGTATGTATGTTTATTAGTAAGATTTTTATGTAATCTTGTGTTTATAGCTTTATCTGTTTTCAAGGAGAAATGTTATTGGCTCTCAGCATAAAATAAGGCATACGAGGCGTCTGACATCCTTGACCATATTAAGAAAATGATCGAGAGGGAATATTTTTGCGTGACTTGGCAGAAAGAAAGAAACTTTGAAGGACATGAGCCTTCGAAGTTATTACAGGACTATGAGTTTCCGTTTTGATAAGTTTCATCGTTCAAACAGGTTGGCACATTGGTTTAAAATCAAAGTATTCAATTTCACATAAACCTACATGGGCACTTATGACACTTCAAAAGCTAGGTGCACGGTTCTCATTGGTCGTTTCCTAAGGAGAAAAGCCGGCAAGAAACTTCACGGTTACTCTTTCAAAGATAATTACAGTATTAATATGTATGGGGTGACACTGTAGGCCTTTCAATAAACACCAGGTACTTAACAAAGTAGGAACTGGCCAACAAATCGGAACATCTATGAGTCTAAAAGACCTATCTATTCAGTCAACCCGACTTGACACAAACAACCAGCAAATTACCTTTCATAACCCTTCATCTATCCACAACAAACCGTTACCCTTCCTTACCCCTTGACCTTGACCTTCGAACCCGTTACTGAGTAAGTCTTTACTCCACGTTAGTTCTCATCGTATCGTATGCGTGACTGAGCACCATTTATAGCGCAAACAAATGCTTGTTTACACGACCATTGCATGTTATGGATGCCCCAGACATGGCGGCATGGCTAATGTCGGCACGTGTGTATGTTGACGGTGGTGATAAACTATGGAAATTTGTGAGAAAGAAAGCGTTGAAGTGTGAAAGTGGTTTCATTGCGTTTAAAAGTTGGAAGAACTTTCTTGGTAGTTTTAAAGTTATTGGAAAATTATTTACATATGATTAGGTATAATAGTCGTTAAGTACTTAAACCCTTATAAACAGCTAAAACAGTAGCATTATTTTTAAACTCAGATTGCTACAAAAAGAATAATGTGGTGTGGTGTACCAGAATAATGTGGTGTGGGGTTTCTTTAAAAACTTTCCTTAAAGTAAGGAGACGCTTAAACGTCAATAATGTATGGTTAAACAGTCGCTAATAGTTACTTAACTTTAAGCAACGTTTATAAATAAAGGGTACCTAAGTGTTTGATAAATAAATAAATAATATTGTGAAACGTATAGGAGAAGCTTGTGGCTAAGTAATAACAGCCGCAGGGGTCATCGATCAGGTTAAGCTACGCTTGCCGCATTTTGTAGTTATCGGTCAATAAGGCAGGACAATAAACTTGAATAATTGATAGTAGCTTCACTTCTACCTACCCCATTTTAAAACAAGGGCATACAATTACCAACAAACAATTCACCCCAGGGAACACAAGCTTGACATATAGCTAGCTATGATATTACCACACCTTCCGTGCTTAATCAACACCATCGCATCTGAAACCGACCCTCGGATCGAAGGTCACTAATTGGGTCAAGGTCACCGCGTCCACGTGTGACCTCCACTCAAGGGCAGTGATGTTATCCACCCTATATTTAAAATCATTTACTCTTCAACCTTTTGTTGGTGTTGGTTTAAAATTCGAACGGTTGTGTTTTGTTTTTCTTTCATTTTCGCGTTCGTTTTTTTATTTCATTCATAGCTTCGTTGTTAAAATCCATGAGCTCTTTGTAGGTAATTAATTCGAGGTGGTAGGTAATACTATTTTTTTTCGTTTATCGGTCAGTTTTTAATATTTACTTCTTTATTAGCCAGTATAGTCCTTTACACAACCTCTACTCTACCGCGAAACGAGACTCCTCAGAGTCCGCCAGCTTTTCATTCTTGCTGCCTGCACAAAAACGCACAAAAATATTAAAAGGAGACCTGACTATACATCGTCTTGCTAGCAAGACGCTCCCCGGCCTACTCTCTCATTAATACTTACAATAAAGTCTGCAAACTGCGAAAATTAAAATACTACTTCATTCAATTGCAAAAAAATAGTAAAGGAAATTTTGGTTATGATGACTCGGAACAATTACTATAAAGACCCTGACCTGATACCAAATCAAACGAAGCACAATGGAACAAACACACACCCTTACACAGACGCACCTACACACACCCTCACCAGACACACACACGCCACACGCACATCACACACAACCACACCTCACAAACATCACACGTACCATACCATACCTGAAATCACCTCTCTAGTCTCCACTCTGGAATTCGTACTCCGAGCCACAAGATACAGACTAACTGTCTAGTTTGGGGCTCACTAGCAAATACCATATTGTAACCTAGCTGTAGGTAATATTTTAAGCCACTCATGTCGTTTTACTTGTTGTTAACCAGTGAATCTGCTTACTGAAAAAAATAATAAAAAATATAAATATAAGTATATATATTTTCTTTTCTAATTACTAAAAACATACATAAGTATCTACATATACTCACGGCTTCTTCCCTTGGGGGTAGGCAGAAATTACAGAGCGCCACCTGCTGCGATCCTTACATACTTACTTCGTTTAAGTTTATACACCAGACGGCCCATTCTCGTAATTAAAAACGTTCAAAGTCTAGTCGCAATCTCATCTTAGCGACTATCAAGGTCAGAAACTTGTCACAAATCTAGGAAAATTAGAGGTATTTTTGACAAATTGAGACTGAGATCAGACTGAACGTTCATTTCCCCCTTTGATCATACACATACGCCGGGTACTACGACGAGTACTACGCACCTGACCTCGCTAAAAACCATTACTGTTTTCTTTCATTATCTGCAGTTCCTTTCACTAAAAATAAGCATTTTTATACCAAATGATTAACCTATTTAGCAGGTACGAACATCGTACCGATTTCACAGTGAATTGAGCCTAAAAGCCCCCTTTATGTAAGAAATTAGAGGGTTAGATATTGGCGAGTGAGTGCCGATGGATTGGAAGGGTTACTTGCGAGGGTCGGAGGACTATTAACTCCTTTATTACATGTGCTTGAGATATTTTGTGCGTCTGGGAGATTCCTTATCCCTTTGGGTATATGTATGTATTTGTTGATATTTTTGACTCGATGATGGACTATCCGTATAGGTATATCAATGAAGTATGGAATTAAGTTATTATTCAATGTATTCTTACAACAAAGAGGAGAGAGAATTCTGATATGGAAGACTTTTCCATATATGGAGTACTGAGAGGACTTAAAAAAAGCTCTTTTTTGACGTACAAAAGTACCTTTTATGTGCCTATTTGAAATAAATGTTTAGCTCAAGATTATTTAAATGTATGCTTAACTGCTAATTAACTTGAAAATGTAGGAGTACATTTTTTTTTCGCAATTTGTAATTTTTAAAAGCTTTTGCAAAACCTTTTGATTTATGTTACGGGTAAATCAACTGGCATCAAAATCCACGCGGAAAAGTCAAGACAAAATGCTAGCGATCACATAGTCTGTCCATTTGTAACTGTCGTCTTTGTCGTCTATGTGGTTATAACACCTTTTTATTTTTTTTGTTTTCGGGGGGGAACCTTCAAAAGGCGCCTGGTCTTTGGGGATAAAACCAGGGAGCGTGGGATTTTTACCTCACTAAAACCACCCCGGTGGTCACGTTACCTCTCAAAAGACTTATCCGGAACCCCCTCTGTGCAATCCCTTTTAGGACACATCTCTGGGGAGACTGTAAAGGGGTCTCAGGCGGCACATGACCACTGTGCGCCGCCTTCCCCGGTGGTTATAACACCTACTAACTTCTGCCCGCGACTTCGTCCGCGTGACATTTCTTGTTCCTCCGACCTACACCATCGCTTAGCGTTCTTTACAACATTTTATTCTTTTTGCTCGGCTCCTCAGGGTCCTAGCGTGAAGTTAAGTATATAGCCTTCCTAAAGAATTGGGCTAAAAAATGCAAAAATAATTTTTGAAATCCGACTGGGAGTTCCAAAGATTAGCGCTCAAACTAACAAACAAAGTCTTCAGCTCTATTATCTGCCTAGCCTTTTCCCAACTATGTTGGGGCCGGCTGTCATCCAGTCTCACCGGATGCAACTGAAATACCAATATTTTACATGAAGCGACTGCCTATCTGACCTCCACAACCCAGTTACTGGGTAATAAATACATAAATAAATAAGATACCCCTTGGTAAGACTGGTTGTCAGAGTTTCGGCACGACCCGTAACAACTGCTGCCACGAATGACAGCCTGGACCAAAGCGTTAACGTGTTTTCCGGGGCACGCAGGGGTCTTGATATGTTAAGACGGTCACCTATCCACGGACCAACCGCGGCAAGCGTAGCTTAACCTGATCGATCGACCCGTGCGGCTGTTATTACTTAGCCACAAGCCCCTTCGCTCTATTATTAGTATAGATTGAAAATCAAAGCTCAAACTTAATAACATAGAAAAAACGGTCATCTCACGATGATAACAGGCCGCGTCCCTTCGAGAGTATTAAAATTAAAAAGAAGGCCGAAGACCAAGATTGTTTTAATCATAGACCACAGTATCTCGTACACTGATAAGATTACAGTGCACTATGAAAGGAGGTCAGACTCGGGTCAAATAGGTCATACTGGAGGTGCTTCAGGAAAATAGGTAAATACAAGCTGTTGTTTTGCATTCTCGTCAAATTTCAGGAGGCTGTTATGAAAGACATAAATAATCAAATAAAATTACGATAGAGAGACGACGACGACGAGAGAGAGACAGACAGAGAAACACGCGCACGCCGCACGGCTTACAAGTACAACTATAGCAAAAAGTGTCGTTCCAACTTTTGGTCTTAATTTTTTCCGTCTACCCCCCTTTCGCAACGCTCGA
The DNA here is from genome assembly GCA_945859715.1 of Apamea sordens. Taxonomy (NCBI): domain Eukaryota; kingdom Metazoa; phylum Arthropoda; class Insecta; order Lepidoptera; family Noctuidae; genus Apamea; species Apamea sordens. The sequence continues at coordinate 963,053 of OX244005.1, read as the reverse complement.
TAAGGAACTTCGTTCCAAAAAACATACCTACTTATTTTATTATTGATTCGTGTCGAAAATCAATAGCATATTACCTCCTTGAATTTGACGAGGATGCAAAACGACACCTTGTATATACTTTATTATCAATTTGCAAGGATTTATTGATGGATAGAAATACTAGTGCTGTGGTATACAAGTAGTTACAATATGTATATAAGTAGTTTATCAGCCATCTTGTTACCATAACACAAGCATTAGGTTGCTTAGCTTGGGACTAGATGGCGCTGTGTGAAATGTCCAGGGATATTATTATTATTATTATACTTTCTAGCTACTCACTGGTGATTTGAGTATGTAACACGTTACTTTTGCAATCATGCTGAGATAGGAGCCTTTTGGCCTCGTATAGGACTTTCTGTTTCATTTTCTTCCTTTTGTTACTTTTTTATATAATTTGTCTTATTTTTAGTTTAGTTTATGATCCTGTACGAGTCGCAATAAATACTTTTTCTTTCTTTCTTTTTGTGTATGGGGCTTAACCTCCCTAGCTTAAACCCCCCCATACACAATCATCATCATAATCATTGGTCAGTAAATGGCGATCACGGCAGTATTAGAAAACCCTTTTTCTAAGACTGCTGTGATTGCTATTTACTGATCAATGATGTCACTGAAACGCTATTTATGAAAGTAAGTTGACGTGTAGGTATCCCTAGAGAACAAATCAAAAGTCATTTATTCAAGTTAGACTAACAAATCGAAAGTCAAAATTCCCGCCCTTCACCACTTCCTACAGCTTTCGTTGGGAAGAAATGATGCAACATATTCGGGTCTATATTTCAAGTTTTTAATACAAAAGGAGATGTAAATATCGGTTTGTAACAAACGTATAGATATTGAGTTCTATGAATTCTTAAGAGAGTGCATTCTGAAAGTTGGCAACGTCGCAAGTAGCTGTGATATTTCCATGTAATAGGCAGCTAGCCTATTGCCATCAAACAAACACAAACACAGACTCCAGGCTGCTACTAAGAAAAACCCAATAACACTTTGCGCAACCTAGGACTCGAACCCAGGACCTCATGCTCAGCCGAAGCGCTACACTAAAGAGGAATCACTGTCTACAGGAATGGTGTTCAAAAGGCTGGCAGCATTGCCATACAGTGTGTGATTTTTGGCAACGAAATAGCGGTTAAAATGAAATAACTTTCACTTATCAAATAACTGAACATAATTCCAAAACTCTAGCCCGTATCATTTCAGTAGGGACGCGACAATCCTCTCATGAGGCGCTTGCTCCTTAAAACTATCTGTTGGGCGCGCGCCCTTATAAAGGCAAGTTCACACAATGTTATCTAAGCTCGTCACTCGTCACTCGTCACGCTACCCTTGTCGACGTTTCACTCTCAGGTTTCCTAATTAGGGTTGTCGGGAAAAAAAAAATTTTTTCTTGTTTACTTTGTGATATTTTGGAGTGACATCGTGATGTTATTCGTGATGGATGGACCTTTGTCTGGATATTTTGTGGGGTTTTTGTATCCCAAATTGGCACGGTTTTTACAACGTAACACGTAGGTACGACGAAAACATCGAGAATTCTTTATTACTTATATATGAAAGTTAAATATAAATGTATTATACGCATGAACCTTCCGAAATAATTTCCTAAATTATGGGGAAAACCGCATCAAAATCTGTTGCGTAAGTAGTGTTACGAGCTTCGGGTTCGTGACAATAAAAACTACCGATAAAAATTACCAAAAGTTACACTTTAAAAACAACATTAATAACAACTCAAACACACTAATTATAAAACACAATCGCTCTTAAGTCGCACTTGAAGATCGCTTTCGATGTGTTCGCTTCTATCGCAGATCCAAGTGTGATTGCTCGCGGCTAATCCCGGCCTTATAAAGTACCGCAGATAGTTCCAGAACCTTCTATTGTAGAAACATCTAGAATGTTCGAGTACATACCGGCCCCGACTGACCAGATGTCGATAGTTCTAGTATCGAAATTTCTAGAAGGATCTATTAGTTTTGTTACTCGATACTAGATGGGCTAGTGGTAACTTAGTTCTGCTACAAAATACCAGACGGCGCTAGTGGTAACTAATGTCACCATGTACCAGCCGATTGATTATATAAAAATCTCACCGTGAAAAGTTAGGTGAAGTGAGCTTAGAGTGAGCTGTCAATAGTGTCAATCCCTAGCATTAGTTGGAATGACAGCTCACTCCACGCTCACTTCACATAAGTTTTCACGGTGAGATGGTTACAGAATCGCACTGCAGGTATTAATTGTGGCGCGCAACAGTAGTATAATTATGTAGAAGAAGTACACGGTTACACAGATAGACACGAAAATAAACTTTAATTTTTGTAATTATGTATAGTTATACTCGTAGATATATGGATATGTAGAAGTTATTATAGTAGTTAAGTGTAGGTAGATTCGACTGATTTTAAATAAGAATATAAGACAGTGGGTATAATTTCATTTTACCCGTTCTCCCGTCGATCTCGCTATTCAATCAGGTTTTTATAGAGATTTTTGGAACGAAGTTCCTTATCGCGCGTTGCGAAAGGGGGCTAGACGGAAAAAATTAAGACCAAAAGTTGGAACGACACTTTTTGCTATAGGTAGTTGTAAGACACGCGGCGTGCGCGTGTTTCTCTGTCTGTCTCTCTCTCACTCTTTGAACTTCGTTCCATCCGGGTGTCCCTTGACACCTCTCATGTTTTTTTTGTACCACAAATAATAATAATATTTTTGATGTTTTTATTTTTAGATACTAATACTTAAAAATGACACTGTTATGAAAAACATTGAATAAAGGCATTTCTTCATTTACACTTCAAGACACAAATATCTGTAGAGTCCTGACTTTTGTACTTACCTACTAATTAATTAATTAATTTATATATACTTTATTGTACACCACAAAAATACATAGCATAAAAAATACATGGCACACTACAAAATATACAATGGGCGGCCTTATCGCATTACTGCGATCTCTTCCAGGCAACCTTAGAATGGACAGTGATTTAATTCCTATATTAAAAGACCATGTTTTGTTTTCTTTATATTACAGTAGCCTTTCAGAACAAGATTTAACCACGCTGCACACACAGACGCACGCACATACACACACGCACACAACACGTTACTACATTTCTACAACAACGTACGACTTCATTGCAAACATTTTTCAATCTTCCACACAATTCATTTTCACATTTCCATTACAATTATTCCGGCCAGTTTCCTCCATCCTATTTCCTGCCAGCCCTAGTCACAACGTACTATAATTCCGTGGAGCTCGGCAAGTTTTTAGTTCTCGTAACAATGGGCGGGAAGCTTTGAGGCAAGTTGCCACTTTCCACCGCCAGACAGCGCGCGCGAGGTTGACTGCCAATTAGATCGTGAGAACCGGGGCTTATAGACTTTAAGAGAAGATTGGTTTGAAAGTGTCGTTCAGGATGAAATTAAATAGGTGCGCCAAATTAAAATATCTAAGTCAACGTGTTAGAAAGTAAATTCAGAGCAGGTCATTAGGAAAGGGATGCATATACGTGTGCGTAGGCGAGCGATTTGACTTGTTTTCTTAGGAACGGTCAAAACTTGGTATAGGTACGTAAGTACCTATGTATGACCGCTAGTTCAACGCGTTGCCAACTTGCTTCATGTTGTGAACTCTTCAACCTTTCAATTCCATCTTGTATGTTTGTGGTGTTACCACGGCTTTATCTCCACGGGGAGTACAACCTAGTAGCTCTGCCTATCCCAAGTAAATTGAGACTGTCAGCGCCTATGTACATTCGTATTTGTAAAGTAGGTCTATACTTAAATATTTATTTAATAAATCGATTCGAACTCTTTTACTTTCACTTTAAACACAGACAAAAACAGCGAAGTAACGAAACAAAATTCCGATGGCGTGACAATTCTCCCCTGGAGAATTGAAGACCCTATTCGCCGACCCCAAGTAACATGGTACAAAGGCAGGAAGATGATGGACCTAGGACTTCAATTCTACCAAAAAAAAACACAGCTTCTAAGTTATTTTTTTATTCGACAGTCAAGTAACGTAGTTTCAAACTCCTAATAACAGTCTTACTTATTCTTTGTTCGAACAGAATTACTTACACCTAACTTAGAATTAGAACTTAGTTCAAAGTGTACATTGATAGATTCGGAGTTCATAACACGTAATTTAAGTTGTAGCTGAAGTCCGGGATTCAATTCCCGGCTGATGGAAATGTTTGTGCGAGCTAATGACTAGGTTTCACTCGGGGCTAACTTAGATTGAGTGTGATGTTTGGTGTCGTGTGTGTACATAATTATATTGTTAGAGTCTGGATGATACAGGCTGAATTATTAAGCTATGGACATAATTAAGAGCAGTATAAAGTTCACTCATCCTCCATTTACAAGGGAGGAACCTCCGACGTCACGCCTTCTTCCCATGAGAATTGGTGATGTTCTTCGGAAAGATCAGGTGCGTAGTACTCGCAACCGGCGCGGCGTGCGCGTATGACCAGCAGGGCAATTCGTATCGAGGCGTATTCGTAATTAAAAACATTCAAAATCTAGTCGCAATCTCATCTTGGTGACAGTCAAATGTCAAAAATGCAGGTAAACGCTTTACAATTTTTGACAGATTGTGACTGACATTACTAAAATTACCGGAATTGCCCCTCAGATGTATGAACGTTAACGAACCAAAAGGAGTATGTAAGGGTCGTAGCAGGTGGCGTTCTGTAGATACTGCCTACCCCATGGGAAGAAAGCTGAGTTTTTGTACCTATGTGAAATTGCAGATATAATGTTATATCTAAGTACTTTTAATTGATAAACTGTCGATCCGTCATCGAGTGTTAGGTTCAGATGAGAAAACTTTCTGAAGATAAGATAAGATATTACTTTTGATCAGAAAACCCTGTTCTTGATTGAGTTATCTTTTGAAATTAATCAACTACATATAGTAGAAACCTATGTTATGATTGTATCGTGGTTTTAAACTTTTACAAGTAAAATGCGGCAACAAAGAAAATAAGAGGAACACTGTAAGTGGCTCACCCTATATAAAAATGTACTCTTTAGTGGTTCTCTTTGAAACTGAAACTTGCAATTTTATATAAACTTTTGTCTTGCAAACTATATTTTGACTGCGAAGTACTGTTTTAAGTTTCGTTCTTATGTTGCTTCTTTGTAATTTTAGTTGTTATATTGCTGAAGGTAGATATTATTACTATTTGTTTGGTGACTGTCGGTAAAGTCCTGGTCACTCTCCTGTCCTTATACCAATTTATTTGTGTTCTGTCTTATTCTTCCATACTTCCCTATTAGTCGTCATCTCGCTAGTCACTCCCGTTCTAGCCATATCACCTTTGTCAAATCCGTCCATCGTTTCCTTGGTCCTCCGCTACTCTCATAGCCCTCCACATTCATACTCAGAGCTTTCCTCACGACATTTTCCTCACCGCTTCGCATCACATGCCCATACTGTCACAACCGATTTCCACACAACTTTTCACTCACCGGTCTCATTCTGGTATCAGTAAATTAAAACATCTTGTGTCATGCGACTAGAATCAATTTTATTTTAATTTTGACGTTCAAAAGTGCCTTTAATGTGCCTATTTGAAATAAATGATTTGACTTTGACTTTGACATGGATATCGTTATCATTTTTTAGTAGTAAAAAATAAATAATCCGATACTGATACCTTTTGCGATCGTTTCTTAGAATAAATAAATCCTACTAATATTATAAACGCGAAAGTTTGTATGGATGGATGTTTGTTACTCTTTCACGCAAAAAATACTAAACGGATTTGGATGAAATTTGGCACACAAATAGTTTATAACCAGGATTAACACATATGGTACTTTTTATCCCGATATTCCCACGGCATCGAAATTTATGCGAGTGAAACCGCAGGGCGCAGCTAATAAATAATAAGTTTATTGTACAAAGAAAAACAAATAAAGTTAGTCATACACTAAATAATGATTGCACAAGCAGTGGTTAAAAGCAGGTAGAACAGCTGGCTCCTTAATTAAGTAAAAATCCAAATTATGTGATGGATGATACGAAACCATTTTCTTTTACAACCATCTTTTGCTAAAGCGCCTACCTGTAAAAGAGATGGTGTTACGTTCATCACTGATTGATGCCTAAAATTCAGCCGTAGACCGAAAGCCGGCGGGCCAAATATTATAAAATTAATTTCCGAAAGTCGAAATAAATTGATGAAGGGCGTCGCCGCGCTAACTCTCACAGAGCGACATCGGCTGGCGAATTAACTTGATCGGTATTGTAACTGAGCGAAGCGACGCTCTTGTTTGTGAACTAAACAAATATTTTATTAGTTTTGACTAGCCTAAGCTATATACCTTAAAGGAACCTACAATTTCCTTGTTATGTTTTGTTAGACACACTGTATGAAAAAATAGGAAATAACTATCATGCTCAATTCTATCTACCAAAATATAAAACTAAATAATACCAAAATATACAATAAGTAATAACGCGACTGGCGGCGATGTTATTATATATTTTTTTATTTTATTACCAGTTGACAGCGTTGCGGATAAATTTTTCGACGCCAATATTTTAATTTGCTCTTAAGTTTTGTATTCAATGTGTATAGTTAGTTAGTTAATTAATTAGATAAAAAGTATAAATTAGAATGACCGCCGAGAGTTATATAAAACTCTCGGCATCATTCTGATTTATACTTTATGACAGTGAGGTAAGAGTTACATTGCTATGACTTACAAATGTATTTATGTAAAAAAAAATATCGACATATGCTCCTTAAATTGTATAAAAATAAAAAATATTACCTATATCATTACTCGTTCATCAGTCTCCTGTACAACAGATTGTGATATCAAAAATCATGTTTTTCTACTGAAACCGCGTCCTTTCTTCTAGGTACAATGAATTTGTAATAAGTTCAAGCAGCGATCCGTCTTACAAATTGTAAGACGGATCGCTGCTTGAACTTATTAAGTTGAACTCAATTAAATGTTCTAATTATTTATGCTATAACTGGCACGATGTTTACACAAACAACACTGGTCTAATTTACATAATTATTTGCGCATATTTCAAGATGATTTACATTGAGAAACAAGATCGGTGAGTTGTGCCACTCAATGTAACATTTCTACATATACGTTTGTAGTTTTAGGTATAGTGTAGGCATAATAAAGAGTACCTATTCTATTCTATTGATTTTCAGTAAATCTGGTTTGTTAGTAGGTAAACATAGTAAACTTAGTTCTTGCACTTCAAATTGTATTCGAACACCAAATGTAGTAAATGATCACTAAATCTTAGCGAGCAAATTAATGCGCTATTTCTGCCTAAATAAACCACTATAGCCATAAAATGTAGGTTTATTACCAAATAAAGTATTATGATGGCATATTAAGTTATGTCTCCGACTTGCTGCAAACTAGATAGAAGAGGTTAATTTAAAAAAAAATGGTTAGTTTAGGTTAATACTGTGACCTCCTACGCACGAGCCGAGCGAGCGAAGCGAGCGGTGCCGCGGCAGCGGCTGGCGAGTGCTAGAAACGATCAGATTGTATAGAAAGAAAATATGAAAAAAAGGAAATATTCTTTGCAGGCTGTCGAGAACCGAACATGATTTATTTGGAGACATTTTGCTTAAATAGGATAACGAGATGTTAAAACTTTGGTTATAAGTTTACATTAAAATGCGGGTTTAATTTTGGTGATCATTTACTATTTTTGTCTGTTCATCATCTGCCTAGCCTTTTCCCAACTATATTGGGGTCGGCTTCCAGTCTAACCGGATGCAGCTCTATTTTTGTCTGTTATATGTTACTATATCTGGTGTAAAGTTAAACATAAGCCAAACATAACTAGCGCAATGTGTACTATAGACAAACCTCTGCCTAACTCTTTGGGGAATCTAGGCGTGATGATATGTATGTTTATGTAATCCGAAGGCTTACATCGAAAGTTTTGCTGTAATAACGTTCAGAAGTTGGTGCAATCAATCCGTCAGGCGGACGGCGAGCGACCCAATTTGATTGACCAATCGTAATTATGTTGCGATATTAGGGCCACTGTGTTTACACGAATATACTAGCTTACTTATTAACTAGACTGAGTTGGAAATTGTAGTGTTTAATAGAGGGAAGTTTATTTTTAGTCTTTTTTTTATTAAGGACTTCTAAAATCACAATGTACAGTCCCATTGTACCCTAAACAATGTAATCCGCAGCAGTATGTCTGCTGCAGATCACATTTGTGCCATGAACCTGAACAGACTCTTCGCATCATCACCATTTGGTTGAGACATAATTCTATGGAATGTGCCTAAATCAAGTCGGTTCAACCTCATAGAAGGAAGTGACAGAAAAACTAAAAAATAAGAAAAAAGTACCTACCTAGGGTACCTTCTTAAGAAAATCCATCAACTTTTTGTAGTTTTGTTGAATAAAAGTACAATCAATTCTGTAGAATGGCCGAGCTTTACTCGTCGCTGTAGATTCTTATATACAGAGGTTACAGTGGTTGCGAATAGTGTGGCGGGAATAATAAAAATTAAAAGTTGGAACTAGTGGGAAATAGACCTGGAAGTGACGTAATCAAGGAGGTGGATAACATTATAGAGGTGTGCACACTTGTGAAATATTATGTACAAGAAAACTTATGATCCCAGTTTAAAGCTATTTATTGTCCTCTAAACTTACAATATAGAAACAAGCAACTAATTTTACTATGTTATTACTCATTCCAAGAAATTCTACAGGAATTTAGTAATATCCCCATATTACTAAATTCTTAAAGTTTTTTTTTTACTACAGTGATTTAAGTACGGCATTCAGGTAAAAAAACCTAAAGTCCCAAACAGTCATTTTTATGACTGCCGGGTTAATTCGTGGCCTCCTCCTTTGTCTAGGCAATCATTTATATAATCTCATACTGTAATTAAAAAATTAAGGCTATTTATCTAACGAAATTTAGGTGAAAATTAAGGTCAATATTCGCATTAGTGTTGCTGTTAATCGTCCCCGAAGTTTCGCGCAAGCCGAGTCGGCTTTAAGCTTCGTTGCAATAAATCTGTCATTGTGAAGTGCTAGTTTGACCCAATTAGATATAACTTCATATAATTCTGCCACTGTTGAATATGGGCTATCTAATAACTGCTCTAGTACCTAATCTATGTAAGGGAGGTTGGGTGATTTAAAGAAAGAAAAATACAAAACTATCAGTTTACTCGATTATAAAGAAAAAACAAAATAGATATTTAATCTCACATACACACACAGCAAAGCATAGTCGGCAGCTGCAGATTATGACTGCGACAGGAAGGCTAGCACAGGGTTGATTTTCAGAGGTCACCCGAAAATGACGTACGGAAACCAAGTCAGGAACTATTGCAGATTGTTGTTATTAGCTGACAGGAATACGCGCTCTCTTGACTTAAGTACTTAATAGTTGTCTTTTATATCACGATGAGATGGCTTTTTTATTGGGTAACGATATATCGTATTAAGACCTATAAAGCACATACTTTCATGAATAAAATATCCACCACATACATCGTTGCAAATGAGATAGTCATTGGAACGGCGCTCCAATCGACACGCATGCATTTCTTTCTGTGCTTGTGTGGGATCTTTAAAAAGCAATATATCTTCTTCGGTCTGCTGCGCAATTGCTGAGCATGAGGTTCTGGGTTCGAATCCCGGGTCAGGCAGTGTTATTGGGGTTTTCCATCTAATTTTGTTCAGTAGCCACCGAGGTCTGGTCTATCGCCGAGGTCTGGTCTATCGCCGAGGTCTGATCTATCGCCGACGTCTGGTCTATCGCCGAGGTCTGGTCTATCGCCGAGGTCTGGTCTATCGCCGAGGTCTGATCTATCGCTTAGGTCTGATCTGTCACCGAGGTCTGGTCTATCACCGAGGTCTGGTCTATCGCCGAGGTCTGATCTATCGCCGAGGTCTGGTCGAGGTCTGGTCTATCGCCGAGGTCTGGTCTATCGCCGAGGTCTGGTCTATCGCTGAGGTCTGGTCTATCGCCGAGGTCTGGTCTGTCGCCGAGGTCTGGTCTATCGCCGAGGTCTGGTCTATCGCCGAGGTCTGGTCTTTCGCCGAGGTCTGGTCGAGGTCTGGTCTATCGCCGAGGTCTGGTCTATTGCCGAGGTCTGGTCTATCGCCGAGGTCTGGTCTATCGCCGAGGCCTGGTCTATCGCCGAGGTCTGGTCTATCGCCGAGGTCTGGTCTATCGCAATGGGCTCGCCCCCTAGTACATGGGACTTAAACATAACTGGCGAAATATGGGTGTACAAAAAGTACACCTCTACCAAAACCCTTGGGATATTACAGGCATGATGTTTTGTTATCTTTAAGATCACTATATTTTCACCTAAAAATACCTTGCAAAAAATAAAGCCATAAATATCTGGCATCCGATAACTGGCTAGCTAGCGGAAGGCGTAGATCCCGAAACGGACGGTATTTACACAATTTATGTAGATAAACAAATCTCAAGTGTTTACCGAGGCGAGTGGTCCGTATTGTAAATAACACTCTTAGTGATAAACATTGATCCAGAGTGGTCGGTTTTGGGAAATGATTTTATTTATCACCTCGATGAAAAGATTAGTTCGTTCTGAATAACTTCGTCGGAATAAATACATATTTTTTGTAGAAAAAACTTTTCATTTAAGCAGTTCCTGAAGTAAGTTTTCTGCCTTCTTGTTTATTTATTATTGTCTAGTGTTATTGGTCTAGTGAAAGTAGATTTTTGATAGCCGTTGCGGGTAATCAAAATAGTTTGCCAACCAGTCTTACCAAGAGGTATCGTGTTACATGGTTACTGGTTTGTGGAGGTCAGATAGGCAGTCGCTCCATGTAAAATACTGGTATTCAACTACATCCGGTAGACTGGAAGCCGACCCCAACATAGTTGGGAAAAGGCTCTAGGTATCTACTTAGCTTTTTGGATTGGTCTAGTAGTCGCAAACGCGACTTTTGAGCGGGTCGTGGGGTTCCCTGGTCGAGCAGGCAGCTTTTCTTTCAGAAAATTTTCAACATCAGCTCAGACTGTTATTTTGGGTCGTGGGGCTTTTAGGACCGGGACCGCGGTCCCGGAATCCCCCTATAAATATAATAATTATTTTGAGTGGTATTTTGGGACCACAAATAAAATAAACAAAGTAATGTCTTGGGAAAGTACGTCAACTAAATTTAAAAGTTACACAACTAAAACTATTTTTATAAAACGATAAAATATTTCTTTTATTAAAAAAAAATGGCAGCCTATTACAATTAAACTTAAAAAAATAACAAAACATGCTCATTTTGAAGCAAAACTACTAAAATCAGTATTTAAAATTAAATTAAAACATTTTTGCTTATTATCCCTGAAATCTACACAATTGCACATGCGATTGGTTTGCATGTTCACTGGTATTTTTTAACACAACGGTTCAAAATTAAAAGTCGTTTATTGAAACGAGACTGCGAATCAGCACATTTTAAACGTCAAAATCCTACACCAATTTCTAGTGCTTGAGCTGGAAAAAGAAGTGGCGCAACAATATCTCCAGCAGGCAGAAATATGGGATGAACCCTTATTTAAACTTAAGAGGAATACTTACATACATGGTACATTTTTTATTTTTTCTGTTGCTAAACGGGTCTGCTCTTGACCTGATCATGGCTGATGGAAAGCGATGGTTGAGGTAAGAATAGAATACATGAATGACTGAAAACTGTTGACCAAAAATCCCTCATATTATAAATATAAAATAACTATGCCCCAAGACAACTCAATTTGTTTAGGTTCAGTCGTCTACAACAGAAACCACTTTTTACAATAAACTCTTGAGGTTCGGTATTTATTCTCACAAATTGTGCAAACGGTATCGGTTTACTGAACCTACAATAATGTATATCTTCGTCGGCCTCAACTATACGTGATGTGACAAATAAATATCACTTACGGTACATAGGTTTTGTATATGTAAACTATCAATCGTATTTTAGGAGATGGATGTGTAGGTATAATTTGTAATAGGACTGTGAGGGTCAGAGGACAGTTGCTCAGTTTATCTTTTATTTATTTTTTTGCATAAAACATGGTAAGTATACAAAGGTGTTACATAAGTTAAGGATGAGATCATACATGTTTTGCTGAAGACTAAAGCATGTAAAATGGTTATTAGCCACATTGGCACCCTAATTTTAATAAAATAGACTTTCAATCATAATGTCATTCATTTTGAGGATATTTCTAATCCATTGCGTCATATGTTCGAAAAATTCGTTTGCTCAACAACGTAAATAACGCAATGAATGTTTTTAAACTGTCAAAATGCAAGTCATTGCTTCTGATAGTCTGTTACGCAATTACACCGCGGGTTGGCTTTGAAAACGTTGATTTAGTAAAAGGCTTCATTCATTCAGGTAAATTAAATTGATAAAATTGACAACAGTACGCCAATTTGCAGTGTTATAGCCAATTCATACAATTTTAAAAGCCAGATAGACTTACATATATGGACAATTTAAGTTAGTTCCCAATTTGCTTAACAATTATTCATTTTATTGTTTTAGTAGGTATTATAAATGTTGGAACACCGATGTCTCCCCTCCTGGAGGTGGGCGCTAATGGCTGCAACACAGCTTTGAGACTAATGTAGCTGTTAACGAACTCTAATTTGTGAACGTGTTTTTTGTTCCAATAAAAGATTTGCTTTGACTTATTTTTAAGCAACATGGCTTGCAAAAATGTCTAGAAACGGAACTATCTTTTTATTGCAGACATGCAATCAAATCAATAAAAGTCAGTCCTTAACCTAAATAAAATTCTGAAAATTAAGTAATTTTACAGTTAGCAACATAGCATGCAATGCCTTGCAAAACGCGAAGCCTGACTCGTCTTTTAACTATTTGTGATGTCATATTTTTACTTATTTTTGCCAAGTTGATGTCATGACATTTCAACTTCAACCACAAGTAATAATCAAACAGAACAAACAAATCCAATTGTTTGCCGAGCGTAGTTCATTACAAAACAATTTGGCGTTATTAATATACATACCTACTGTGTAAACAACGTGAACAACGAAACGTACGTAATATCCGTTATTATTCGCGACACATCCGGAGTACAACTGTATGCATGTAAGCTTACGTAAAACGGAACGTAATTTAGTACGGAACATAAGTACGAATAAGGTACCTGCGAGTGGCCTTAAGGGGCAAGCGACCATTCAATAGGGTTATATGAACTTAGAGGGTTGTTTTAATGATTTCAATGATTAATCTGTACTAAATTAGGTACATGAGAGGGGCCCGTGACTAAGTAATAACAGCCGCACGGGTACATTCAGGTTAAGCTAGGGTTGCCGCGGGACTCCGTGGATGGGTGACCATCTTTATATACCGCGAGCCATCCGTGCCTCGAAAAGCACGTTAAGCCGTTGGTCCCGGCTGTAATTCGTGAATCTTTAACAGTCGTTACAGGTAGTCAGAAATCCGAAAGTCTGACAAGTCTTACCAAGGGGTATCGTATTATAAGTGCACGTCGGACTCGCACACAAAGAGTTCCGTATCACCTTACAATTTTCGGCATTTTTTGCTCTAGTTTAATAATACATATATTATGATTGTGCAGGGGTATCGTATTACCCAGTAACTGGGTTATGGAAGTCAGATAGGCAGTCGCTCCACGTAAAATACTGGAATTCAGCTGCATCTGGTTAGACTTGAAGTCAACCGCAACAAAGATGATCTCTGTAAATACATACTTGTTACGCTCGCCAATCATGTTTTGTTCAATATACAACCTGACACTTACTTGCAAATTGCAAAAAAAAAACGGAAGAAAATTTGAGTTTCGCGGCTACCCTGGCGTTTTCCTACCCTGGCGTTTTCCCTAAGTGTCTATGCGATTATCAATAGAATGGGCAATATTTGGCTATTGGGTTCATACGGGGTACGGACTACACATCGACTTTTAATCGTATTCAGTAACTTGACAGTTCAAAGAAAAATAATGTTACCATACTAAAACTATAGTAGTGAACGATTTTGCGTAAAGAACGAATGATAAAAATGATTTATTTTAAATAAAACTATATTCGTATGTAAGATGTGGAATATAAGAATAATTATTAATAAAAGTCGTTATTAGTTAAGTAAAGTAGTAATTTCCCTTTTTTATCATCATCATCTGCCTAGCCTTTTCCCAACTATGTTGGGGTCGGCTTCCAGTCTAACCGGATGCAGCTGAATACCAGTATTTTACATGGAGCGACTGCCTATCTGACCTCCACAACCCAGTTACTGGGTAATACGATACCCCTTGGTAAGACTGGTTGTCAGACTTTCGGGCTTCTGACTACCCGTAACGACTGTCAAAGATCCACGAAAAAAAATTAACGAATTTCCCTTTTTTATATTCTTGCAATAAAAACAAAACAAAAATCATGTTATTTTACTTTTGTCATTCTTCTTATTAATTTTTAAGACATGTTATTAAATTTAAAATAAAAAGTTTCTTGCACCACCTTACTACCTTTTTTTTGGGAAAACCTGGTAACCCTTCAACTGTCAAGTTACCTACTGAAGACGATTAAAAGTCGAGGTATAGAAATACATATATATAACCAATTTTTACAATCAAGCATTATTATCTCCTACTATATTTCGATTAGAAAGATACGGTATTGTAAGAACTTGTTTGGATATGTGCTTACCCTATACTTACTGCCACCGAGCAGCAGTATATTAAAATTAAAATTGTAAAAAAAAATACATTAGGTACCTTCACTTGCTAAGTATCAGTGATAGGAAGGTATTATTAAAACATCATTAAGTTTTTTTTTTTTTGAAGCTAACTCAATAACCAGCAGAACTTGACCAAATTTCTACGATTTCACCCATAGATATCCGATATCCGTGGTTCCACCCTATAAGTATACCCTTTCATACAAAAGAAGATTTTATCAAATGACAGAGTTCTGTAAACACCTAAAAAAGATACAACCGAATTGAGAACCTCCTCCGTTTTTTGACGTCGGTTAAAATAGAATCTATTATAAAATGACCCTATATCCAGTTCAGACTGACAAACGTCTTCGTAAATTTTGACACCATTAAATATTAGACTCTCAATCATCCAGCATCCTTCATTTGGCGTCTCTCGTCCCCGGGAGCTCCGGGATGATCTGGGAAGATCCGAGATCCGTCCCAGTTAAGCTCACGCTTCAGAGGAGCTTCTTAAACGAATTCCACCTAATTCTGTTGAATGCCGCGACGACGGAATACTAAGTGCTATGTGCCGCTGTTAAATTTGACTGACAAAGGACGTTTGAGGATCTAAATCTAGTTTTATTGTTACGCTAATTATAATAATATATTTTTTGGAACGAAGTTCCTTATCGCGCGTTGTGAAAGGGGGCTAGACGGAAAAAATTCTAACAAAAAGTTGTCACGACATAATCGCTACGAGTGCTACGCCGTAGCCGATGCGTAGATTATCCGCTACGCAGCTACGTCGTCGCAGAGCTACATAATAAATTATCTGCTCAACAACGTAAATTGATTTATAGAAGATTTTTATTGGAACGAAGTTTTGGAACGAAGTTCCTTATCGCGCGTTGTGAAAGGGGGCTAGACGGAAAAAATTCTTACGAAAAGTTGTCACGACACTTTTTTCTATAGTAAGCTATTGTAAGCTGTGCGGCGTCGCATGTTTCTCTGTCTGTCTGTGAACTTCGTTCCATCCGGGTGTCCCTTGACACCTCTCAAGTTTTTTTACAATATTATTGCTGACCATACTTTTAAACCTCGTTGAGGTATGAACCAAATTAAACCAATGAACCTGAAAATATAAATACCTACTGAATTAATAAACACAACATAACTTACGAAATGTAGGAGTACTCGGACACCTCTGATTATCCCTTCTGGGAAAACAGACGAGAATTCTTTTATGCTTGTGTTTGTCAATGTATCAAATTGACGTCTAGAAGAATCAACAAGGCCCCCCGTCAATGTCATTCAGGTGCCGAATGATTCTTGTAGCAATGAAATGAAATTGTTTCTGTAAATAGGATATTGGAATCACTTCTACACGTATGATAAAAAAAAATTAAAAATATTCTAGATGTGGCCAGCGTTTCCTATCTAAATTACTCTTAGAAGAGAGGCCGAAATCAACTCAGTTTACCATACATTGTGCCACCCAAGATCAACAATGGACCTTTAAGCATTAGCATGAATAATTACGACGACACACGAAGCTCCTGCTAAGATGGTCTTAGATCCCTAAGCTACCCCTATCACCAACAACATGTGGGTTCACATCCTTACATAAGTAAGGTATTACAATATGTAAACTTAGCTTAACTCACACTTAAGATCGAGCGTAACTTGACCTAGTTCTGGTAAGTTTGCTCCAGCTATGGTAACTCAGGCGAGGCTAGGAAATATACGAGGGCGGAGTGATAATTGCTTGGTTTCTGGGGTATGGTGGTGGATCCATGATTTGTTTACTGTTATAAACCGACGCAAAAATTCGGTTTTATCCCGTTGAAACAACGCCAAACCTGCATCCGAAGTGGTCACACGCATGCGTAGTTGGCATCCGGGATCGCGGTCCCGGTCCCAAAAGCCCCACGACCCGCGTTTTTGATCAACAGTCAATTTAATTTTCTCCACTTTGCAAAAACGTGCTCAGTTGTTTTTCTTTAATGGCTGTCAAAAAAAAAACAAACAGCAGTACTGGCTGGAAATTTTAATTTAGTCCTTCAAAAGAGTTGTGAACAAGGAGCTTCCATGCAATTTGCGATCAATTTATTCCAAAATAGATTTTTACCAGACTTATCACTCCGCCCTCGTAGCTCCGATGTCGTAACCTCCTCGTTGAAATTACTTGAGCTATTTCAAGGACTAATTTCAAACTGTAGTGTAAAATAGATTAGTAAGTTGAGAGTATATTCGTGTTGTGTTCGTGATATAGTCTGTTATTATAGATATAGCTCTGCGCGCGACTACGTCGGCGTGGAATTTCTTGTTTTTTTCTTTTTGCTCGGCTCCTAAGAGTTCTAGCGTCATGGTAAATGACATATAACCCTCCTCAAAAATTGCGCGTTCAAACAAACAAACTGTTCGGATTTATTATTAGTATAGACTACTTACATATATGTTGAGCTCTTCGAAGGAGTTCAACCAGGATACCATCACAACTTATTTCTGCCATCCAGCAGCGATGCTGTGGTCCCGTTGCGGTTTGAATGGTGTATATACAGGCACATGACTCATAAAACATTTCAGCTGTCTCTGGAATGGCAATGCAGCAGTACCATTAAAGCTTGCTGGGACTTGCTTGGACTTGGTAGTCCTACAAGGAATGGTCACCGTTGGTAAAAAAAAAAACTTGAGAGGTGTCAAGGGACACCCGGATGGAACGAAGTTCCTTTCGATTAATTAGTGAAGGAATTGTAATAAAATTTTATTTTTTTAAGTTAAATAATATTTTTTTATTTATTAACAAATAAAAAAACACAGAAAAAAAAACTGGCTTGCTTTCTATAAGAGAGAGAGAGAGAGAGACAGACAGAGAAACACGCGCACGCCACACGGCTTACAACTATAGCAAAAAGTGTCGTTCCAACTTTTGGTCTTAATTTTTTCCGTCTAGCCCCTTTCGCAACGCGCGATAAGGAACTTCGTTCCAAAAACATTTTCTAAACGAATCTAATATACTGTTTTCATATTTGCTCTGCAAAAGTTATCGTAACAGACAGACGGATAGACAGCTATCCTTGACTTGCCATTCGGTACTGGACGTATATACGCTTTTACCACGAAACCGAATCTAACCCTCTTTTAAACACCGACAGTTGATGGTACCTTTTTATATGACAGGTCCATTCTCGACCATCCGTCCGTTACCCGTTCGCAGTTTGATTGGACAAGAAAAATGTTTAGATGGAGAGCAGCGGTGGCCCAGTGGTAACGACCCGGATTTACGACTTGCTGGTCATAGGTTCAAACCCAGACAGATATGGTGAAGGAAAACATCGTGAGGAAACCGACATGTCGTAGAACCAAAAATTCGAAGACATGTGACATCTACCAACCCGCACTGGGCCCGCTTGGTGGATTATGGTCCACTCCCTCTCACAGAGAGGAGGCCTGTGTCCCAGCAGTGGGAATATTATACGCTGATTATGCTATGTTATTTTTCTTTTCGTTACTTTTTTTTATATAATTTGTATTTTTAATTTTTGACTGTGTTTAGTTTAATTTGTTATCTTCCTGTGCGAGTCGCAATAAATACTTTTTCTTTCTATGCTTATGCTTATATGTAGACGAAGCGAAATACAATTTGAGACCTAGTAGACATGACCTAGGTCCCATCTCCAATATTCTGACAGATATAATAACAATGCTGTCCCATCTTAACTGTCAGACGTGACAGCTCAAAGTGAGTCGCTGAAATTATGTTATGTATGGAAGAACTGTCAAAAATTCAAAATTATTCCTCCGAAAGAATTATCTGGGGTTGGAGGAATCTGCTCTTGGACGATGAAGGAGTAATATTTTTTTTTTTTTGTATTTATCTTTGGAGGCTTGTAATTAGCAATTTAGTAATATATTACTGTTATTATAATGTTATTAGTCTGTAAGCCTTCCGAAAATAAAGAAAATAAAAAATAAGAAAAAATTAGATTTCAGATTAACCACAATATTGTTTGAAACCTAATACGCGGTGCCAATGGGTAGATTCCCTGGCTAAATTTGTGTGTCCTTTGGGTAATTTATGACGTAACGACCTGGGTAAAGTTTGGTCTCTGCAGGAACATCCACTCATATGAAAGTCAAAGTCAAATCATTTATTTCAAATAGGTACTTGACGTAGGATTTATTAAAACGTCGTTTAATATTATAAACGTCAAAGTTTGTATGGATGGATGAATGGATGGATGGATGTTTGTTACTCTTTCACGCAAAAACTTCTGAAGCGATTTGAGTTCTAGTTTACAATAAATTGAATTGATTCTAGGCGCCCCTTAATTAATGGTTTGGCTTGCTGTCTGGGCAAAAAACTCCACCGTTACTCTTTTAAAAAAATTTACAATATTTTTTATACATTAATTATATCATTAAATATGAGAAGATCATGTACCTAGAATAAAATTACAAAATCAAAATCAAATATCACATAAACCTACATGGGCACTTATGAAACGTCAGAAGCTAGGTGCAGAGTTCCAACTGGTCGTTTCCTATGGAGAAGAGCCGGCAAGAAACGTGGAGTTTCTTGCCGGCTCTTCTCCATATAATTATCCTCCTTATAATTGGCTTTTACAATGTTTTCAAATTACAGTAGGTATGGGAGGACAGCGTAGGACTGTAAACAAGTACCAGGTAGGTACTTGATAAAATAAAAAATGTATGTGTGTTTTTTGATTTTCATAGATACATGGTGCTCACGTACTTACAAATATTGTAAAAGTAGACGATTTTCCAAATTATAACTTGTTAAAAGTTATAATTTCCGGTATTAATTTAATTAATCACAGAATGTAAAATCAAAGTCATAAAAATTATAAATTAGCAACCAGTTTGACGCTACTATCTTACTGAAAACCGTGTCTTGAACAAAAGCAAGAACATAATACCGATCACAGTTTGCGTTCATAGCAATTAGAACAAAGGAGGTAATCCGTCAGCCGCTGCAGCGCTTGATAGATTAATCCTATAGACGCTCCGCAGCAATGCAGCTGCTAAATATCCAGCTTAGCGGGATTGAAGCGTCTTGCTCAATGAATTTTATTAAGAAGTGCGGGCAATATTATGCTGGGGTTGAAGAAAAGGATTAATTATAAATTAAAATAAGTTGCCTCATTGGTCTAGTCGTCGCATGTACTACTGCTGACCACGAGGTCCTGGGTCTGATTCCCGGGTCGGGCAAAGTGTTTTTTAGATCTGGATTTTCTCATCACCAGCCCGGAGTCTAGATTCGTGCCCGGGTGATGGCAATGGGCTCACCCACTTATACATGGGACTTCAACATAACTGGCTAAATGTGAATGTACTATCGGTACACGTCTGCTTAACCCTTCCGAGAATACAGGCGTGACGAAACACTTTCGTAACTTTGCTGACATCAAAGAGAGGTGAATAGCTTCTTTTTGGCATATGTAGTACTGTACTGTCATGGCGTGTATAAACATACCCAATCTGTATTGACCCTTAGTACCTATTTCCAATCACTAATTTTGATTTATAACGTCCCCGTCTTTAGAAGTAACAAGCTTCTGCCCGCGACTTCGTCCGCGTCAAATTTTTTGTTCGCATGACCCCCGTCGCATCGCATCGCTCAGCGTTGTTACTGGTTTTTTTTTTTTGCTTAGCTCCTAAGGATCTTACCCTGATATTAAATAGCCTTCAAGAATTGTGCTATCAAATTAAGAATTTTTAAAATCCGATGGTAGTTCCAGAGATAACCGTGTAAAGACAAACAAACTCTTCAGCTTTATTATTAGTATATAATAGATTTACAAACGATCACTTGTATTTTCTTCGATATAAAAGCAATGTTCATGGTGCCAACGGGACCCTATTGCTAAGGCTCTGCTGTCCGTCCGTCCGTATAAAAAACGTGTTTTGGGCACATTTTGCACAATCATCATCATCATCTGCCTGCCTTTTCCCAACTATGTTGGGGTTGGCTTCCAGTCTAACCGGATGCAGCTTAATACCAGTATTTTACATGGAGCGACTGCCTATCTGACCTCCACAACCCAGTTACTGGGTAATACGATACCCCTGCACAATCATAATATATGTATTATTAAACTAGAGCAAAAAATGCCGAAAATTGTAAGGTGATGCGGAACTCTTTGTGTGCGAGTCCGACATGCACTTAGCAGCTTTTCTTCTGTTGAGATCGATTTCACGTAAAATTTTCCTTTTTTCCTGTCAGTCATTACAAAGGAATTACCAACAAAAAATGATAAAATTAGTATTCGAAACGAGTTTTCGGACATAGAAACCTTCATTATTTTTATTGACGTCTTCTCCTGAAGACATCTTATTTTCTTGTTCAACGCCATCTTCAAATTAGTTGGCTCTTTAAATACGAGTCACGTTTTTGCGTTTACTAGGCTGAATGTTCTGCTTACCTCATTTATTTCTGTGTTCTGGTAACATTAAGGTTTTTCTTTTTTAATTTCCTTAATTGTTATCTGTTGTTATTGCTAGTCTTGGAAAAGAATAAAAAAAATTCAGCTCAATCGAATACCAAAAAATAAAAAAATAAAGAAAATAAAAAGTTTATTTCTAGCAGCACAACAACAACCTCACGAACGTAATTATAGTCGAAAAATGGATAGGAAGTCTTGACGGACCACTTAAAAACATACCTACATACGAACAGTGCAAGTTAAATATAACCTTGAAAAAGAAATTGCCTCTGAAACTAAAAAAAACATTCCCGATGCTCATTGACTGTTTCAACATAACAAACTCAACGCATTCTTTACATGGGAGTAGGCAGAAGCAACAGAACGTTAATACATCTAGTCGTACTACACAACTTGACCGTGACCTTTCTGAAGAACATCACCAATAATGTTAATATTATGCCCTTCAAAATAAATTTAAGATTACGATATACTACGAAATTACTTGATAAATAAAACACAGGGCTGGTCCATAAATTGTTTGCCTACTGGCAAAACTGTCAATTCCAAAATCCATCAAGCCCTGCTTACCCTTTAAAGCCCTCAAACGACCAACCTAATTACAAGCCTCATATAAAAACCATAAATTAAAAAACCTATTTCTGGCCCCGCCCGAACTTCAGCCATAACTTTACGAGCTCGCCAAAGTTCGGCGTTCACGTAAAAATGGCGGCCAAAATTAATGATTAATATCGAAATTAGTTTTACAACGATATTGTAGATTTAGATGGTTCCCGTTTGATTGATTGCAAGGAGTTAATCTGTTTGGAGTTATTTTGGTGTTCATAATTAGATAGATAGAAATCTGTTTTTAATTAGAAAGCTTTAATACTGCTGCATACTGTAGAGTCGAACCGACGAAGGTCGTCTTCCATTTGGAATAGGTAATTCTATAGTCGTGTGAGCATTTGTATCTTTTAAGATAATTATTTATTAAAATATTTATCACTTCACTAAGGGCTGATTTTTCAATCATCTGATAACTTTATTCGAGGAATAATTTTGAAATTTTGACAGTTATTTCATGCAAGAACTGTTAAACATCAATTTTATTCATCGAATAAAAGTTATATGGCGATGTAAAAATTTGCCCTTAATTATTTAATTCTTATTTACTAACCTAACCTTACCTTACCTTTTTTTTTGTTTACGAGAGACTTTCAATAGTCGCCCGGGTTTTGGTGATAAGACCGGAAATTGTGGGATTTTGTCTATTGCCATCAACCAGGCAGATGCTACTTACGCGGGAAATTCCAGATGGCAAAACCCAATAACACTTTGCCCGAGCCGAGGATCAAACCCAGGACCTCATCTTCAGCAGAAGCGCTTGCGACCACTAGACCGACGAGCTAAAACAAGCTGCTTAAAAAGAATACCATCCTATAATTCGGAGCTAGTTACAGCCTGTTTGAAAGCGGTGCTCTATGCTCTGCCCAGCCGCCTGGCACTAATTAGGCTCACGGTGCTAAGCTTTGAATAGTTTACTTTAGGTATACTATGTGGATATAGAACTTTGTTTTGGGGTGCGATAAAATAGCCTTAAAGAGCGGAAGGGTACTTAACTGTTCGTCTGACGCAGTAATTCCCACCATCACTTAGCTGGGGCTTTAATATTTTACCACGGCAGAAACAAAAACAGGCACAAAAATATTAACCACACACTGCACCCACACTGCCCACTGCCGCACTGGGCCCGCGTGGTGAATTACAGCTCACTCCCTCTCACAGAGAGGAGGCCTTTGTCCCAGCTGTGGGAATATTATAGGCTGATTATGCTATGCTAACCATTTCATATAATATATGTATGTATATGTATATATATTTTTTATGTTGCTGTGAAATGATCTATTGCACAAAATCAAGTCGGCAAACTCCGCAGTTTGCTGCGCCACTTTTTCTTCCCAGCTAATGTACTAGAAAGTCGTGAAGGGCGGGCGTTTTGGGGGACTGTACTTTTTTTATGTAAACTTGACGTTCAAAACATGCTGAAAGAAAGAAAGAAAATACATTTATTTGGCACAAACTAAACGACACACAATACACCAGATACATACATCAGATAAAACAAACAATAAAATAATTTAAAAAAAGATTAATTAAAATGTGTGAAGTCCGATGTAAGAAATTAGCGGGAAAGTGTTCCTCACGGCTGCGCCAAAAAGCGCGTTCAGCAAAAATGCGAAACAACTAGTGCCTGACTCTGGTTTTCAACTGGACGAGACTGGACTGGACTGTGAGGTGACGGATGTAAATCAGTTTAATACTGCAACGTGACGTGAGTATGCATACTTAAATATATAAATAAAAATTAAGGCAGAGGAGAGGCATATGTCCTGCAATGCAAAGCTATAAGTCCAGCAGTGCACAGCTATAAGTCCAGCAGTGCACAGCTATAAGTCCAGCAGTGCACAGCTATAAGTCCAGCAGTGCACAGCTATAAGTCCAGCAGTGCACAGCTATAAGCTTATGATGATGAATGACATTGATTTAGGTAGATTTGTTTGCACACAAATATTTTATAAGTCTTGTATCACCAAAAATCACACGAATAACTTGATTTTGATTTTATTTGAGTGTTATCAACCTCCAAGTAGATTGTGTTTATCACGAACTGCCACATTGCCCAGCCTTGCCAAATTTACTAGAAATGCCTTGACTTTTACACAACGTTTTATTTTTAGACCATATAAAGCGAACTAAATCAGGGTTAACAGCTAGTAGGTACCCCATATCTCTCGCACGGATCTAATAATCCCCACAAAGCCCCATGAACATGGAACTACCCCGTTAACGTGGTTATCTGGTGGTTAGCGTATCGTCGGCATAAACCGGACGTGCCGGCTCCATGTCCACGCCTGTCTAATCTGCCACATAAACCCTTGCTGATAAGGGACTGCCCAAGTTACAGGCGCTAGCGCGGGGCGATTCACAAAAAGTATAAACACAGTTAGGGAAATTCGCTGTTCGCCAATTTGAGTACCAACTTGAATTGTCACAACTGTCATTCTTTGACAGTGGCATGAAATGGCTATAATAATAATAATACCTAATATCCCTGGACATTTCACACAGCGCCATCTAGTCCCAAGCTAAGCAACCTAATGCTTGTGTTATTGTAACAAGATGGCTGATAAACTTCTTATATACATTTTTTTTTTTTGTAAATACATACATATAGAAAAACACCCAGACTCGGAACAAATACATGTAGGTCATACAGGTCGTCAATATTGCAGTGACTAATTGACGTAGGGTGTTTATTTGCTTGACAATGAATTTACCTGACTATACAAGCAATATGGATTGCTACTGTCATGATAGCTATATCCAGCTTAATGTTGCTTGTAATTGGAGTTTAAGTTGCAAAAAATTAGTTTGACTACTTCCAAGTTGGTCGCAATTACTTGGCTGCGTGCGATCCGTCTCATACAAGTTTGAAACCAGTTCAGAATTTATCGGTAAGCCATCGACAGATTATAAACTATCGAAAAATAATGCGTTAATTGTATAAACTAGCGGTGTTCACAGTCATACGGTAACATATATTACACTCGTACATGACATAAATTTCCAGCCAAACAAACATACCTTTAATTAAGTTACGTCACAACGAAATAAGTAGGTTTTAAGTTAGTTATAAAGTCCCATGTGTACTGGCAACTCTCTGGCGCACAGTTTCGTGTAAATAACTAATTAGGTTCCACCTATCAACATAGGTATCTAGCTCCCGAACTATAACTACGTCTGCAATGTACATGACATTACAGAGGGGCAATTCTCGTAATTTTCACAGTCTGATCTCAGTCTCAATCTGTCAAAAATACCTGTAATTTCCCTACATTTTTGACAAGTTTTTGACATTGATTGTCGCTGAAATGAGATTGCGACTAGATTTCGAACGTTTTTAATTACGAGAATTGGCCTTCTGATCTAGTTAGTTCAGGAGCTAATTAAGTTCACAGTTACTAATCTACATTACTCGTGATTTTAAGTTAGAATAACACTGTAAGCTAATTCAAGTTAAATTAAATTTAGTTAATTATTCACGCCAATTATAAGTACTGTATTCGTACTGTTGGAAAGCTTCAGGCCATCCTAGCCAATTTTATTCTGCTAAAGCTTCTGCCCGCGACTTCATCGATATGAAATTTCTTGTTTAGATAAGCATACAATATCCCATGACACTCGGCAATACTGTGGCTTCCCACTAACACGCCTTGTTTACCCAAAGGGTTGGGCAGAGCTGTACCTACAGTACACCTCATGTAATAGAGAGCGAGCTTCCCATTAGTGAAAGGCATTTCGGAATCGGATCAGCAGTTCCGACAACTCCCTCCTACATACAAACTCACAACCTATTTATAATATTATTATATTTTACTAGCTTTTGCCCACGACTTCTTCCGCGTGAAATGCCTTGTCCCGCGACCCATCCCGTCGCATCGCATCGCCTGCCCGCGATATTACTTCGTTTTCGAATAGAATTATTTCTGACTTTTTTTTCTGTTTGCGCGGCTCGTAAGGGTCCTACCGTAATTTTAAATAGCCTACTTATAGCCTTTTTGAAGCATTGGACTATCAAACGCAGAAATATTTTTTTCAAATCCGTTTAATAATTATAAAAAAAACAACAGTAACATCAGAAGCACTATGTAACTCTTACGTCTTTGTACCTTAGGGGACCGGACTGGTTCTCCTTAACACAGGTTTCCATATCCTAGCTAGGAGAGCAGTGCTCACCCACACGTTTGTAGAAATAGTACTTACTTATTTTGTAAAACTGTATTTTAACGTGTTCCACAATCCTTTGTCTTGAGTAAATAAATGTTGTTATTATTATTATTATTAATTCCAGAGATAAGCGCGTTCAAACAAACAAACTCTTCAGATGTATTATTAGTTTGGATTTTACTAAATCATCGTAACTAAGGGTCATAAGGGCCTTTTTGTACACCCCGGGATAAGTTTCGTTTTAACGTAATTTCCAACAAATTCCGTTCAGCTTTTATTTACTAGTGGATAAAGTGATTACCAGAAGTCTGACCCCGACCCTTCACTAGTCCGGAAACATCAATTTGATAACTTCATCATTTTCGTGCCGATCGTCATCATTTCAACCGAAAGTCTCCCACTGCTGGACTCCCCCAAGCGCCGCCACTTCGACCGGTTCAGTACTTTCATCATCCAGCGGATTCCCGGTACCTTCACAAGGTCATCGGTCAACCTTGTGGGATGCCTTCCAACTGACGCTACGTCTTCCAGTACGCAGTTGCCACTCCAAAACCTTTACCGTACCGATAGTACCACGACTTAATTAATAATCGTAAAGAAAAGCTTTTACTGCACATTAAGATAGAAACCAGGAAATGTTCGTGAGGAAAGTTTTCAGTATAAATGTGGATGGCTAAGTGAAGGAGAAGATCAAAGAAACGATTAAAGGACTGTGTGAATAATTCTATGGCTAGTGAAGTGGGAAAGTATATGAGAGAGGACACAAATGATAGATGAAAAGGTTTTATATTTTTGTATAATGAAGTCCACATATATCAGAAACACGATATAAAAATTATGATGGAAGGTGAATGTCTGTACAAGGAATATGAATTGAATCGATATACATAGGTAATTAATTAAGGAAAAATATATTTTTTATGGAGAAGAGAAAAGCCACTGACGTTTTATCAATCAATCAATCATTATTTATTTGTGAACACAGGTATTACAATAAGGTCTTAATTAGTATACATTTTGGTCGAGCTCTATGTCCTACCAATAAAATTGGTGTACAAATATTAGTTTTTCAGTATAAGTCTGAATCTATATTAAACAAAGTCACGTTCAAGTAAACAATTTCAATTAAATGTTTTATTATTACATAATTTATATATACTTTTTTTTTAATGCATGCCAATGGTAAATTATAATAAAGGGCTAATAATGTCATATTTTATCATATTGTAAATAATGTCAATTAAATGTAATATTAATTAATTTATGACATGTCAAGTCACCCACTACTCTATGGTGATTCACCAAAGAGTACCAACGCTACACTAAAAAGATGGTGACTACCGCGATGACGACTGGTAGAGAAGAATGGAAGGAAAAGATGTTGCGCCGAGCAAAATAAATTGAAAGAAGGGTGTTCGACGCCTGACCAGGGCAAGTTCTGGCCTGTCGAATGTCCGCGAAACGCGGAGCCCAAACTTACAAACTTCTTGCCTTATTGTCACTTACCTAGTGCTGGTGATGAAGTCCTATCCTTGGTCACGCCGGGTCCAGGTGGGTGTGTTATGTGTGTTTTTGTCTGTGTAATGAATGAGAAGTTTGATGACCGATCCGACGATGTTCCAATAGGACGCTGCTTATTACAGCGCGTAACAGCTCGGGATGCACCACAATAATAATGTTCAAGACGATTACACAAACACGAGGATGACCACTTGGCCTTCACAGTTAAGTTTTATTCAACAACGCAAATAAACCGATGTTGATCTCACAATAGGGTCTCAATCTGTCAAAAATACCTGTAATTTCCCTACATTTTGACAAGTTTTTGACATTAATTGTCGCTGAGATGAGATTGCGACTAGATTTCGAACGTTTTTAATTACGATAATTGGCCTTCTGATCTAGTTAGTTCAGGAGCTAATTAAGTTCACAGTTACTAATCTACATTACTCGTGATTTGCTAATCCAAGTTAAATTAAATTTAGTTAATTATTCACGCCAATTATAAGTACTGTATTCGTACTGTTGTCAAGCTTCAGGCTAACCTAGCTAATTTTATTCTGCTAAAGCTTCTGCCCGCGACTTCATCGATATGAAATTTCTTGTTTAGATAAGCATACAATATCCCATGACACTCGGCAATACTGTGGCTTCCCACTAACACGCCTTGTTTACCCAAAGGGTTGGGCAGAGCTGTACCTACAGTACACCTCATGTAATAGAGAGCGAGCTTCCCATTAGTGAAAGGCATTTCGGAATCGGATCAGCAGTTCCGACAACTCCCTCCTACATACAAACTCACAACCTATTTATAATATTATTATATTTTACTAGCTTTTGCCCACGACTTCTTCCGCGTGAAATGCCTTGTCCCGCGACCCATCCCGTCGCATCGCATCGCCTGCCCGCGATATTACTTCGTTTTCGAATAGAATTATTTCTGACTTTTTTTTCTGTTTGCGCGGCTCGTAAGGGTCCTACCGTAATTTTAAATAGCCTACTTATAGCCTTTTTGAAGCATTGGACTATCAAACGCAGAAATATTTTTTTCAAATCCGTTTAATAATTATAAAAAAAACAACAGTAACATCATCACGGTTAGCGCAGTGGCTGAGCGATCGGACTGCTGCGCTGCGTGTCGCGGGTTCGATTCCCGCACAGAACAAATATTTGTAAGTCCTACATGTATTTGTTCTGAGTCTGGGTGTTTTTCTATCTATAATATGTATGTATTTACAAAAAAAAATGTATATAAGTAGTTTATCAGCCATCTAGTTACCATAACACAAGCATTAGGTTGCTTAGCTTGGGACTAGATGGCGCTGTGTGAAATGTCCAGGGATATTATATTATTATTATATTATTATATCATAAGCACTATGTAACTCTTACGTCTTTGTACCTTAGGGGACCGGACTGGTTCTCCTTAACACAGGTTTCCATATCCTAGCTAGGAGAGCAGTGCTCACCCACACGTTTGTAGAAATAGTACTTACTTATTTTGTAAAACTGTATTTTAACGTGTTCCACAATCCTTTGTCTTGAGTAAATAAATGTTGTTATTATTATTATTAATTCCAGAGATAAGCGCGTTCAAACAAACAAACTCTTCAGATGTATTATTAGTTTGGATTTTACTAAATCATCGTAACTAAGGGTCATAAGGGCCTTTTTGTACACCCCGGGATAAGTTTCGTTTTAACGTAATTTCCAACAAATTCTGTTCAGCTTTTATTTACTAGTCTATAAAGTGATTACCAGAAGTCTGAGTCCGGCCCTTCACTAGTCCGTAAACATCAATTTGATAACTTCATCTTTTTCGTGCCGATCGTCATCATTTCAACCGAAAGTCTTCCACTGCTGGACTCCCCCAAGCACCGCCACTTCGACCGGTTCAGTACTTCCATCGACCATCATCCAGCGGATTCCCGCTACCTTCACAAGGTCATCGGTCAACCTTGTGGGATGCCTTCCAACTGACGCTACGTCTTCCAGTACGCAGTTGCCACTCCAAAACCTTTACCGTACCGATAGTACCACGACTTAATTAATAATCGTAAAGAAAAGCTTTTACTGCACATTAAGATAGAAACCAGGAAATGTTCGTGAGGAAAGTTTTCAGTATAAATGTGGATGGCTAAGTGAAGGAGAAGATCAAAGAAACGATTAAAGGACTGTGTGAATAATTCTATGGCTAGTGAAGTGGGAAAGTATATGAGAGAGGACACAAATGATAGATGAAAAGGTTTTATATTTTTGTATAATGAAGTCCACATATATCAGAAACACGATATAAAAATTATGATGGAAGGTGAATGTCTGTACAAGGAATATGAATTGAATCGATATACATAGGTAATTAATTAAGGAAAAATATATTTTTTATGGAGAAGAGAAAAGCCACTGACGTTTTATCAATCAATCAATCATTATTTATTTGTGAACACAGGTATTACAATAAGGTCTTAATTAGTATACATTTTGGTCGAGCTCTATGTCCTACCAATAAAATTGGTGTACAAATATTAGTTTTTCAGTATAAGTCTGAATCTATACTATACAAAGTCACGTTCAAGTAAACAATTTCAATTAAATGTTTTATTATTACATAATTTATATATACTTTTTTTTTAATGCATGCCAATGGTAAATTATAATAAAGGGCTAATAATGTCATATTTTATCATATTGTAAATAATGTCAATTAAATGTAATATTAATTAATTTATGACATGTCAAGTCACCCACTACTCTATGGTGATTCACCAAAGAGTACCAACGCTACACTAAAAAGATGGTGACTACCGCGATGACGACTGGTAGAGAAGTATGGAAGGAAAAGATGTTGCGCCGAGCAAAATAAATTGAAAGAAGGGTGTTCGACGCCTGACCAGGGCAAGTTCTGGCCTGTCGAATGTCCGCGAAACGCGGAGCCCAAACTTACAAACTTCTTGCCTTATTGTCACTTACCTAGTGCTGATGATGAAGTCCTATCCTTGGTCACGCCGGGTCCAGGTGGGTGTGTTATGTGTGTTTTTGTCTGTGTAATGAATGAGAAGTTTGATGACCGATCCGACGATGTTCCAATAGGACGCTGCTTATTACAGCGCGTAACAGCTCGGGATGCACCACAATAATAATGTTCAAGACGATTACACAAACACGAGGATGACCACTTGGCCTTCACAGTTAAGTTTTATTCAACAACGCAAATAAACCGATGTTGATCTCACAATAGGGGTTTCAATTCCAATTTACAATGAATCTTATTTTATAATTTGAAATCAAAGGGGATTTACTCGGATTACTTTTAACCCATTATTTTCCACACAATCGATCAAAAAGCAAAATCACAAGTGACATGACAGTGACAGCGCCCAAAAACGTCACACAAAAAAAATACGTTCGGAAACGAGTGTGGTCCGAAACAAAGGGCAAGAAAATCCGCAGCACATTGCTTACACTTATCATAAAAGCTGTAGTTTCAAGAATGTCCATTGAAAGAAAGAAAGAAATTACGTTTATTTACGGCAAACGTAACGCAGAGAAAGAACACAAAATACAAAAAGAACAAGTTGGGGGAAAATATTGAGTTGCCTTTTTGTCAAAAAGTCAGATTTTCTAGATATAACGCAATGGATATTGTTCTACATGGTAAATATACTTTTATTTTTTAATATTAACAACGGTTACTCCACCAAAAACTAATCAAAACTTGTACACTGTGCATCATTATAGTACCCAACTAAATATTTATATAGTCCCTATTTGGCTGACTGGCCAAAGTTTCCAAATTATCAGGTGCAAATTGAAATTCGCTTTGAAATAGTATTTAATATTTACAATTCTCGGAAACGTGCACGAGTTAGCTTCGGGTTTAGAATTACTACTATGCATGTAGAGAATATTGCCATGCTCATGTTTGCCAGGGAAATTAACGATCACAGTTTGTTGCTGGTCCTATAAAAAACCAGCCAAGTGCGAGCTGAACTCGCACATGAAGGGTTCCGTGCCATAGCGCAAAAAAAACCCTAAAAATCGTTTTCAGCATCGTGATTTATGATGATTACAACGTACTTACAATATAATTACAAATTCGTCTTCCGATTTGGTATTTAAAACAGTACTTTGAACGAAACACTTTTTTTTATCTATGGTATTTCGTATGTCATTCAAATATCAACCTGTTATTTTTCCATTTATAAAAAAAAAATGAAAAACCCTTTTCCGATTTAAACTTGGACCTCGCTCCCTCTGCCAAAGAAGTAGGGCGGCGGCGGCGCCCTGACCTTGCCGTGCTCACTTCCGGTGCGCGGTAATATAATGTCCGCCCTACGCCGCCGCCCGTCCGCTTTATAAGTAGGCGGAAAACCCTCGGAAAGTGAGTTGACTTTGAAACGTGTTGGACTGTAAATCAAGGAGTTTGATCTTGTTTCATATTAGTAGACTTTGAATTGAATGAGACGAAAAAAACAGTAAATAAGCCAATCCAGCAATATTTTAAAGCTTTCTACACACTGTCAACTAGGAGTGTGTTTGGCTTTTTCTAAGCAAACGTAATAACGATCAAACACAAGCATATCGGGTAGATAAAATAAAATTAGTTTATAAGGGCCTGATCCACAACGACAACGTCACGTGGACGGGCGATCATTTGTATGAAAATGAATATTTATTCACACATACCACATTTGGTCGTCAAAATCAACCGCATGGGCGATACTGACCACATCAAGACCACACCGCCACCACCAGCGAGACCGCGCACTAGCGGCCGACCACATCGCTAACACAACGTTGCAACTACGACGCTGACATCTTTGTCGTCTTCTTAATAAAAACCATAATACAGATAGCAACACTACGACCATTTACACACACATACATGTACACGCACACACACCTACACGCTCATACACGAACTCACACTCACTCTTACATACACAACCCTAACTAAGTAACCTACCTACATTTATTTCATAGAATAACTTTAGCTTAATTTTATTATGTAACACCGACACCGTTTCACTTGTTACTGAATTTCAATTATTTACTGTACCGATATGGCTGAACCCTATCCCTTAAGATACAGGCAAGACCTAGTTTAAGGGATAGAGTCTACAAAAGTGTGCTTATAATGTGACAAATGTTTAATTTATAATCTACATACAGTGTATACAGTGCAATGTGTTTCTTCTTTTATGAAATAAATATTATTATTATTATTATAACAACACCATGATTCCGAAGTCCCTGAGTTCGTTGAGTCAAGACGTGCTTCCTCTACGAAAGCCGGAGTCGATCTGTCTGCCCGCGAACACTAGCCAAAGACACCAACGCAACCACATCGAAATTTTGTAGTGACTACAACGCAACGGCAAAAAAAGCTATATCGACACTAATCACACGTAACCACTGCTTGCCCACATTTTGTCGCTGCGATGTGGTGTGGTTGTGGTCAGTGTGATCAGGCCTTAAATAAGGGGAAATGGGCAACACTGATAAGTACTGGGATAACGCGTTAGGTGCTATATTCTCAAAACTATAATTACAATTTTTTTTTTCAATGAAACGTGGTTAAGCTCTGGCCCACAGCTTTCAGAAAATAAGGAGAACCCGATGTAAACCTTAAACAATAATAAAGGGAACATAATGACCCCCAGATGACACAGTTACCACACGTGCTCCTCCCGGAAGCCTGACCTTGACCGACAGACTGCAAAGGATCCTCTGACCTCACCCTTTTATTACATTACCGGGGGCGACTGGAGTTCACAGTGAACACATCTTGTTCTGTTTGTAGTGTTTTTACCGGAATCACTTTATTTTTACCTTGTTACAGGCCCTAACCTAACCTAACCCGCATTGGGCCCGGGTCCCTCTCTCAGAGAGGAGACCTGTGTCCCAGCAGTGGGATCAAAAATAAAAGACCAAGTTCAACCAATGAGGGGTTGAACATCAATAACATGGTTGAACATGGACTGAATCGGAACATTATAGGCTGATTATAGAATGGAAAATAAAATAGAAAATAAGAAGGGCAATATATAAAGGAATAACCTCTTAAAAGCTTTTAGTGTTTTTATTATTTTTGGTCCTAGAGAGGTGTTATGTAGTGTAGTTCAAACATAATTATTTATTTCTTGTCAACCAATCGTCAATGCTCCTGCCATTGCTTGGATTTATTTTGGTTCCTAAAAACTTATTACATAATAATTATTTGTCAATTTTTACTTTCTTTTATTTCTAAAAAATCCAAACAAAATTAAATGTTAAACAATATTTTAGATTTCTGAAAATTGGTTCAGTGCTCTGAGTGGAATACAATCAAAATCAAAAGTCATTTATTCAAATTAGGCTGAGAATCAGCACTTTTCAAACGTCAAAATTACAAAAGACAGTCCCCCAAAAACGCCCGCCCTTCACCACTTCCTAGTGCTATCGCTAGGAAGAAGAAGTGGCGCAACAAACTTCCCAGCAGCACAGCTGTCAGCATACCTCCAAAAAATCACTTTTACATGTCAAGAATAACTTTTTGGAACGAAGTTCCTTAGCGCGCGTTGTGAAAAGGGGCTAGACGGAAAAAATTCTTACGAAAAGTTGTCACGACATAATCGCTACGAGTGCTACGCCGTAGCCGATGCGTAGATTATCCGCTACGCAGCTACGTCGTCGCAGAGCTACATAATAAATTATCTGCTCAACAACGTAAATTGATTTATAGAAGATTTTTATTGGAACGAAGTTCCTTATCGCGCGTTGTGAAAGGGGGCTAGACGGAAAAAATTCTTACGAAAAGTTGTCACGACACTTTTTGCTATAGTAAGCTATTGTAAGCTGTGCGGCGTCGCATGTTTCTCTGTCTGTCTGTGAACTTCGTTCCATCCGGGTGTCCCTTGACACCTCTCAAGTTTTTTTTTTACAACTGGTGACATCGGTGTTTCCTAACTAACTAGTCTGAGAAGAAAGACTAAAACAAACTCAGAGATCACAGCCTTTTTTAAAGTCTTGGTTCTGACCAAGACCATGTCTGGACTTTAAATGATAAGACCATCTCAGACATTAACTTACATGGTCCTCACATAGTCTGCCATGTAAGAGCCACGCAAGTTAATGTCTGAGCTGGTCTTTTGAGGAAAAAACCATACAGAATTGAGTGGATCTGTCCAGTTTGTCCATAAAAAAGTGGCCACAAAGTAAATCCATTTCACTGGTACCTATTTTGGTTTCAGTTTTCAGATTGATTTTCCCTTTAGTATCCTTTAGTTGCATTCCTACGCTGTGAGCAACATTTCAATTAATAACAATCCTGTAACATGTGTCTAAAGATTTTGACATGCATTTGGCCCCTCCCCACCGATGTAATAGCACCATAACAACCTACAAATCACACAATTTTCCCGAGACATGCAATTAAACACATGCAATCCTTTATACATTGCCGCAACAGTTTAAGTTATGAGCCCGCAATACATTGCCGATTTAAAACGTGGCAGTCACTGGCTGGCCGGTACTTAGCCGTAAATAAGCTACGAACGGTGATGTATAGAGGTAAATCACGCTATGTCGAACACGCGATTGTATTGGAACATCTGTGTTGTAACAGTCTGTGAGTATATAAAAATGTAACGTCTTTTTATACAAGGTGGAAGGGTGAACAGTGGCAACTTTCAAAGGACGGATAGATAATCTTAAATAAAAAAATATTACAAAAGTTTTAAATGTATGTCGCAATTTTTTTTTTGCGAATTTTACAGTTTTCTAATTCCGAATTTTTACGCGAAGTGACCGCACCCGAAGATAACGCACGAAGCGGCCGGGGTTTCCCCCGGCCGCCGCGCGCCCGCCGGCGGCGCGGCGCCGGTACATGCGGGGCAGAGGCCTAACAGTAATGTGACTATGATTTTTTATTTTTCGGGATATTAGAAGAAAAACTTAGAAAAAAATAGGGTCATATTTTTTCAACGGTTTTAGAATCTACTCATGATACTTATGCACCTCCTTAAATATTGCCACTGTTCACACTAACAGCCTGTATAAGAATTGTATTTTGTCCCTTAGATTGTGGTCTAATAATAACAGCCGCGTGGATCGATCGTAGATCCTACGCTTGTCTAGGTCGGTCCGTGGATGGGACAATTACCGAGACCCCTCCGTGGTTTGAAAAACACATTCAATCGTTTTTCTTGGTTGTGCTTTGTAGATCTCTGACAGTCGTTAAGGGGTAGTTAGAAGTCCAAAAATGTGACAGCCAGTCTTACCAAGAAATTTTAATATCGTATTACCCAGTAACTGGGTTGTAGAGATCAGACAGGCAGTCGCTTCATGTATATCACTGGTATTCAGGTGAATCTGGTAAAACTGATGAGACTGAGATTGATTGTTTGTTGTCAGAAACTTTATTGCAGGGCAACGATCGTACTTTCCTTTTGAGGTGTGCAATTTGGTGGCAAATAAGTTGGCTATCCACCTGACAGCCTAACGACCCACCGCCAATGGATGTCTTCAATACCAGAGGCAAGGCAGGATTCGCAGGTGTTCTGTCGTTCCAGGGGAACTGAACTGTATCATGCGCCTGTATTGATACCGGCAGTGTCCCGGCACTCATGCCCTTCAAGGCCAGACCTCCTTTTTTCGAGAGGGAGTGGGTTGTAATCTTCCACGCAGGCCCAGTGCGAGTTGGTAATGCCACATGACTTATTTTTTGGTTTAAAAGAGTCTTGATTTAAGTCTTGATTTAAAAGAGTGTCCTTGGAGTTTCTTGCCCGTTCTTCTCCAAAGAGATCTACGTTTTGGAATGGGCAACTAGCTTCACTTTCTGACTAACCGACCGACTATTTTAAAATGTTGACAATTCAAAAGTGCCTGAAATGGTTTAATTGAAATAAATGATTTGAGTTCTAGGACATGTCGGTTTCCTCACGATGTCCGACCGTTTTGAGAGCTTCACCGTTTATGATCAAATTATTTACACAAAGTAAAGCGCCTGCCTGGACAGGGTTCGAACCGACAACCTACAACTCGTAAAGCGGGGCCGATACCACTGGCTCGTTACCGTCACACAGCATGCTCCTGATATCAGTACGTGGTAGAAATAGCTGGTGATTGATGTAAGTAATCTTCTTAATAATATGTATGTGTATGTAACCTATTTATGTATTTGTGTACCTAGTTTTAAGAGTTTTTTTAAAAATTATTATTGTCCCTCTCAACCAAAGCACCTGCCATCTAATCTCTTCACCACCCTTGGTTGACTGGTAGAGAATGCCTAAGGCATTAAGTCCGCCTTTGTACCTTTTTGTGCGAAAAGTTTAAATACCTAAATAAATAAATCTTCTTCGTTGTTCCAAGCCAACCCACGCGAAAAAGCGAGGGGTAAAATACAACTAAATTAGTTCTACAATGTTTCAATGCATATAAATTAGCCTAATACTTCCTTGTTTGAACATATAGGCCTATAAACTACAAGGTATAAATCAGTTTCTCTGATTTCTTGGCCCCTTGCCAAGACCCGCTAGTTAGGGGCGGACGGGCCAAGTCTTTCGTCCAATATTATAATGGCAAGATTTATATTTTTACTTTAAAATTACCTCAAATTGACGTTGTTTCAATTTGCATAAATAAATTTTCCTGATTGTATAAAAATACAGATGATATTTACAAAATATAAACTAACAGACTTAAAATAATAATATGTACACACGGCTACACGTCAAGCTATACAAAACCAGTTTGTCTTGGCCTCACTTTGTATGATATTTTCACACAATGAACGGTCAGCCAATACTGGTTTTGCATAGCTTGATGTGTAGCCGTGTGTACATGTATATGAAAAAGGAAGCAAAAGAATTATAGGGCATCAAAAAATTCTAAAAATCCTGATTGTATTGAATTGAAATGAATTAATTGTTTATTCTGTAATCACTAATCAGGATATCGGGATCACTTATACACGTCATATTATTAAAAAAAAAGCTAAGTATTTGAGGTCGGCGTTTCCTATCTGACTACTCTGAGAAGAAAGGCCGAAACAAATTCAGAGGTATTGCATTCATTGTTGGTCTGAAGACTCATTTTCGGCTGTGGAAGTTTACTTTATGCTACTAAGTTACTAACATAACAATGTTATATCATGTACTCTCCCAAAAAGGGTGCGCATACGTGTAGTTCAAGTACATTTTTGTAAGTTCAGGGAAATTAATTGTTCAGCAACTTAAATTGTCCGTATATTCAAATCACAACTTTCAGACTGTGTTTCAACTAGGTAAAAGACATGTTGTAAGAGGGGGCGAGGCATATAAATTAACTTAGATTCCAGGATGTTATTGCAAAGTTAGAGAACAGTAGTGATCCAGTGGTCACGGTCGTGGCTTTCGAGTTGTAGGTCGTAGATTCGAACCCAGACCGACGCTTTACTTTGTGTAAATAATTTCATCACCACAACATCTCTAAACGGTGAAGGAAAGCATCGTGAGGAAACCGGCATGTCCTAAAATCAAACATTCGAAGACATGTGAAATCTATCAACCCGTACTGATCCCGCGTGGTAGATTACAGCCCACTCCCTCTCGAAGAGAGGAGGACTGTGGCAGTGAGGACATTATAAGCTGATTATGAATTGCAAAGCTATTAAATGATGATCGGAATGTAGAAGTTTTTCCATTCAAATTGATGCTAAAGCGAGGTCTGACTACTTTGTACGGCATCTCGAGAAATAATATTAGACCCGGAAAGATCACGTTTCAGAAAATAGACTACTAAAGTTATAAGGGTGGAGCTAAAAAGTAGAAAATAAATTCCTAATGAGAAATTTAAAGTAAGTACTTACGTATAAACTTCCACACAATATAAAAGACTAACTTTATTATATACTTTCTTTTGTTTTCGTCTACATAGAAAATAACTTGGAACACTGCACTCGTGTAAGTTACAATGTTTGTTAAACGCTTTTTAGTTTTTATTGGTTTTAATACTTTCCAACAGTTACTACTTCTTTACCCAATTACTTAAAGGAAAGGATAGAGGTCAGGGCCGTTTACTGACTATGCATGCATCTATGTGTGGCAAAAACTATTACCTAATCCAGTTTCGACAAGAGTTGTGCCGGTTTTGTGCCGTTCAGTAGTTTCATAATATTAAAATATCTTTCATATAATGAAAATCATACACCCAGAACCACATACATACAGAATTTGAAGAACAGATGTTGAATTCAGATGAAGTATACCTACAATTTTTTAGGTGGTACATGAAATGCTGAACATTACCTTGGGCATCGAATAAATTTAGGTCTATCTTTAGAACGTAGGCATGTAAAAGTTCAGGGGGCCTACTCCGAAGTGCAAAGTGCGAATGTTCGGATCGGACCGACATATGGCCGAACCGGATATTATTGAAAAATGCGAAAAAAGTTCGAATCGACTCAGTTGGGTCGGGACCATAGTCAATATTCGAAAGAGTGTAGGAGTGTAGGATCGGAACCGACCGAACCAAATAGTAACTTCGTAGCAGGAAACGGCCGAACATTCGGCCGATACTACTTCGGAGTAGACCACCTGGCTCCTTTCCAGCAGACAATCTTCATGCATATTAAAACTTAGTTGTGCTTACAGAAATACTTCTAATTTGTATGATTGATTGTTTCATACACACAAAAACATTTTTTTGGATTATATTTGAGTACCTTTGAAGAAATAATAATCGTAAAACCAAAACACTTATGTGTGTAGTAGATGTACTACATACATAAGTCTAACGGTCCTCTGCGAGTTGGCTTCGGCCCCTCGTACGCCTTCCAAAGGTCCGGGTCCCGAGGTATGTCAGAAGGAAAGGAAATAAAACCTATAGTAAAGGTAAAAATAATAACTTGGCCATCGCGTCCATCCAAAAAACTATGATAGAAAAATAAACAAAAGAACACATACATAATCTCACGCCTTCTTCCCATGGGGTAGGCAGTAACTACAGAACGCCACCTGCTACGATCCTAACATAGTCCTTTTGGTTCGTTTATGTTCATAAATCTGGTCATACACACACATACACGCGCACACGCGGTTTCATATCCAGTAAACAACTCTATTAACTTGAATTGGTTAAAAACGTATGTTATGATTAGATTTTAACAAACGAATACCTACGCTCATACACGAACCATCCCCAATCTACGATTATGACCGCTTATAATTGAATTATGGTGAGTAACTGCCCCGTTGGTCTCGTGGTCGCAAGCGCGACTGCTGAGCGCGGGGTCCTGAGTTCGATTCCCGGGTCGGGCAAAGTATTTTTTAATTTTTCCATTAGGAATTTCTTAATTGGGAAATTGGTGGTGTGATACCTCTGGACCTCGGAAAGCACATTAAGCCGTTGGTCCTGCGCCCGATCTCTCTCCGGTCGTGTCGGATTGCCGTCCCATCGGACTATGAGAGTGAGGGAAGAGGGAGTGGTCCTGTGTCTGCGCACACGCCTGTGTCTGCGCACACTTGTGCACTATAATATATCCCGCGACGAAGGCTGGTCTCCGTTGAGATTAGCCGCCGTGGCTGAAATACGGTCTGAAGGACTTTATGGCGATAATAATGTTCAACTTGCCATATAATAAACAAGACACATTCATGAAAAACCAGCTCTCTCACCCGGCGAACTTCGTGCCGCCTCACACTCAATAAGAACGAATTTATGAGCAAATGAATTACCTTCCTTTGGTTTGTCGTGGAAATTTCCCATGTTTTACTTAATAGTTATTCTGATAAGCGGGGCCAAATAATAAAGATCATATTATAAACCGGTCCAGTCGTTCCTGAGTTATAAATGGTGTAACTAACCCGACTTTGTTTTGTTTATATGTATATGTAGATTGCTTCCTATTTCCCACGTTCACACCTCCTTTTATTTGTTCTAATTCATCTGTGGCTCACGTATGGCCGGCGTATGATACAGAGCACTAATTAAAACCTTTTATTCATTCGTTGTAGCTTTGTGTTGGTGAGTTGTTAGGCTGTGAACACATTTACACGTTGGGTACGCAGGGCTACACATCAAGCTATACAGTTTAACCAATATAAGCTGACTTCTGATTGTACTAAAAACCTATACAATGAGAGGTCAGCTAAAACTGGAAGTGTATGGCTTGGTTTGTAGCCATGTTACCAGGTTGACTTTGAGTTGTAGATTTATGTTTAAACATGTTTATAATCTTCTTTGCATGTATGTTTTATAAGAGCGGAAAGGATTTCATACTTTCTTCCTCTAATCTGTGTATTATTAAAATTCTGTTTTACGTCGCTGTTGCCGAAGACAAAATAATAAACTATTTATAGTGAATTTATTTGAAATTCCAGTTATTATAATTTAGTTGCTGTATATTCTAATCCTAATTATTGACTATTTAACTGACACTTTACCCACTTGGGGCTTTTTATAAACGATTATTAAAAAGTTAAGTTTTATGGTTAAACAGTCGCTAATGACTACTTAACTTTAAGCATCTATACTAATAATAATGCTGAAGGAGTTGTTTGTTTGTTTGAACGCGCTAATATCTGGAACTAAGGTCGGATTTAAAAAAAAAATATTTTTGCTTTTAATAGCCCAATTCTCGAAGAAGGCTAGATAGGTGATTTAACATCACGCTATGACCAAAAGGAAAACAAGTCAGAAAGAACGCGATGCGAAATCGAAGTAGTAGCGACGGGGATTTTATAAAAATGTGGATGTTACTTTTAGTGTAGGTGTTGAGTTTCTTACGATTTCCACGTGAATGAAGTCGCGGACAGAAGCTATGTATGAAAGGGGAGACAGCTCGCGATAGAAGTTGTAAGTTGCAGGTACAGTCGATAATTTGACACAGCTATGACGATAAGACAAAAAAATACATAAAATCTTATTATTTTCTAGATTAGAATATTAGGCACGCGCACAGCGTAGACACCAGACAGATAACAATAAGACACTGTAATTATGTCTGGTAAGTTAACTATTCGACGAGCTCTTGTCACCGTCGGCGTTCCAGCTGTATTAGAACCCAATGGATTGGCACGCGACGATGGCAAGAGACCGGACGGCATGTCTTTGTTTCCATGGAAGGTGGGTAGGCCTTTAGTGTGGGATGCAACTTGTGTCGATACTCTTGCGCCATCCCATCTTCCAGGGTCGGCGTGCTGCGCTGGTGCTGCTGCTGCGGCTGCGGAAAACCTCAAGCAGCGTAAATATAATAACCTTATTAATTAAATAACCGTTTGGGGTTGAAACCCTCGGGCCGTGGGGTCCGAATGCGCATGGTCTTTTTAAGGAAATTTCGAAACGACTGGTTGACACTTCCTATGACCCAAGCTGGCTTTTACCTTGGCCAGAGCCTAAGCATTGCCATACAACGTGGCAATGCCGCCAGTCTCTTGGGTACATTACCAGTCGACAGCGATTTGAATGAATTTTTCGATGCTATATTTTAGTTTGTATTTTTTTTTTATTGCCAATGGGCTCACTCTTGACCTCAATCCAGCCCAGAGGCAGGGATGAGATCTACGATGGAACGAGCTTGCCCAGAAGAAGCCTATTCACTCTCGCCCTGAAGAGATTCGGGTTTTTGATCTTTGCCCCGTCACTCGTACGGTCAACATAGGTGTGTTTTTGTTCTGAGTTCAAATATCGTCAATTCTACCTAATTCGAA
Organism: Apamea sordens; assembly: GCA_945859715.1. Classification (NCBI taxonomy): domain Eukaryota; kingdom Metazoa; phylum Arthropoda; class Insecta; order Lepidoptera; family Noctuidae; genus Apamea; species Apamea sordens. The sequence goes on along the minus strand of OX244005.1, from coordinate 920,905 downwards.
TACAATCTAAAATAAACTACATCTCAGTGATAATAGAACATCAGTGAAGTAGATTTCTTAAAGAAATAAATGTAATAAAGTGCATAAACTTAACTTAAAAAGTGTAAACAGTTAAAAGTTTTAAATGACAATTGATCAGCTGGTGGGTAAGTGACAAAAGACACTTTACGCGCAGTGCACAGAATTCTCACGGTTAGATAGCGCGCACTAAGTCACATTACCGCTTGTACCGACGCGCGGTGACGCATGCGACGGCCCGCACCAAAGACTAAACGACACTGATCGCGCAACGTATTGTGCCTTCATTGCATAGCATCAAGGAAGACGATTCAAAAAAAATAAAAAAAATAACTGCTAATTTGTGTTTTTAGTGCTGTTACTACCTATCGCCGTTAGTAAACAAGTACAGATACCATGCCAAGGACTGCGCGCTCGCCCCCTGCCACTCCTGCCCGAGACACGAATAATCCACTTATTTTCTCAACTCCGGAAATTATTAACAACCCTAATGAGCCCGAAACCTCAGGCATTACCTTACGGTCCAAGCGACTTCGACCAAACTTCTCTCCGGAGTGCGAATGGAAAAATTTCGAGGAAAAAATTATGAACTTATTTACTTCCTGGAAAACTGACCAAGAGGCCCTGCTGGGGAAATTAACATCGGAGTTGACGGCAATTAAATTACAAAATGCGGATATTCAAAAAACGAATGTTGACACCTTAAAAACTGTAGAATTTCTGAGTCAAGATTACGACTGTATTAAGAAATCACTGCAGAAATTAGAAAGAGAAAACTGTGAACAGCGCAATTATATCCTGGACCTGGAAAAGAAAGTAGAAGATCTACAGTTGAGCTCGCGATCATCTTGTATTGAGATAAGGAATGTCCCTGCAATTGAAAAGGAAACAACTAGAGACTTAACTTCAATTGTTCTAAAAGCCTGTGAGACAATCAAACCGTCGGAAAACCCACCTCAACTACGTGATGTATATCGTCTGCCCGGAAAAAAAGGCTCGAACAGACCGATAATTGCAGAGTTTTTGACAGTCCCCTCGAAGAATCAAGTACTGGATGCCTGCCGCGCGTTCAATAAGGGTCTGCCATCAACCGAAAAACTAAACACGGGACACATTGGTGTTCCTGGTGAAGTGAAACCAGTCTATATGGCCGACCACCTGCCTCGCACCCAGCGGCAACTTTTCTTCGAGGCTCGTTCATTTGCTAAAACGAATAAATATCAATTTTGTTGGTCACAGAATGGAAAAATTTTTCTACGTGAACGTGAAGGAATGGACTCCGTTGTCATCAATTCAACATCTTGTCTTAAGAAACTGTCTACCCCTGCAATATAAAAGCAAGGCATCTCATTTTTATTTATATTGCATGCTTTTAGAATTTATTGGAACCTTACATTATCCTTTACTTAAAAATCGAGTACTATCAGTTTTATACTTTTTTATCTTTTTTTATCTTTTTATTTTACCTTTTAATAGAATCATTTAGATTGTTAACCTTATATAATGCATCTTGCATAAATCAGCTTCTGTATTATACATTGTACCTTTTTAGACCGCTCAAAAATTATAATCACTTGATAACTTGTTACTACACATACACAACTCATATGTACACCCTATTGACTATATTATTTCTACTTAAATCAACTGCAACGTCAAAAACAGAATTTATAAATATCCACAAAACTAAAATACACATATTTATGGTTGAAATCATTTTGCACTTAACATCAAACTTCAATGCTCGATTCTGACACTTTAAATGATTTTGACTCCTTTGGTATGAGTGATTCACATATTTGTGTACCTGAGTCATGCAGCCGTTTCATTAATGACACTAACAAGTCTCTTAATATAATACACCTAAATATACGTAGTGTAAACTGTAATTTTGATAGTTTCCTTGTGCTCTTGGCTAGAATAAAAATTTCATGTGATGTTTTAATACTATCGGAATGCTGGTTGTGGGCGGCAACAGTCCCACCTCTGGAAGGGTATGTTTCTTATCACACGAGCAAACTTGCTAATAAAAATGATGGTGTTATAATATATGTAAAATCAGAATTACCTCATATCGTCACCGAACCTTCTATATCTGGTGCTAGTTGTCTGATCTGCAATGTAACATCTCACAATATCTTACTTTTAGCGTTATATCGCTCTCCCTCCACACGAAACCTTGACAACTTTGTCGATAACTTGGATACTATACTTACCCAGACGTCAGTCCATAAAAATTTTGTGATTATGGGTGACATCAACATTGACATCACTCCGAATGCTATCTCCCAACAAGCGAATCAGTACCTTAACCTTATTGCTTCACATGGCCTCCTTCCTACACATCTATTCCCAACCCGTATTAGCTCTTGTATCGATCACGTAATGTTAAGATCTGACCTTAAAAATACGACTCTGGTACTCGACACTTATATTACTGATCATAAACCTACGATTATTAGCATCCAACGTCTGATGTCACTTCCTGCCTCTAAACTTAGTCGCATAGTTGTTGATTATACAGCCGCAATCACGGATATCTTATCAACGGACTTCAGTGAAATATTGACTATTCAAGACCCCAACAATGCCGCCGAGTCTCTGGTTTCCATCTTTAGCTCTGTCATCGCCAATCACTCCAAATCGGTACACATGTCTTCGAAACGGCGAATCCTGAAACCTTGGATTACAAATGGACTGCTCCGCTGTATCCGAAATAGAGATAGCATGGCTCGAACGCTAAAGGCAGATCCTGAAAACTTAATTCTCATGATTACATACAAGCGATACCGTAATTTCTGTAACAAGCTTCTTAAAAATTTGAAACACGCATATGAAAAGAAGGAGTTCCATATGGCGAAGAACAACCCTAAAGCTACTTGGAAGGTCGTTAAAAATGTTACTGGAACTAGTCGTAATGCTAAATCCCCCAACGAGCTACTAAGAATATCTTCAGATGAAAAGTCTTCGGTCAATAAAGTCAACGAATTTTTTGCCAATGTTGGCAGGAAACTGGCTGACAATTTCTTGCCCACCTCGTGTACCTCGGATTACTGCCTCGATGCGCTGCCCTCTAACTCGCTAGTACTTCTACCTACAGATGAAGTGGAGGTATCAAATCTTATTATTGGGTTACGTAAGGATGCTGCGGTTGGTTGGGATGGCATTTCATCGAGAATGTTAAAATCCTGTCTCCCCGCGATTGTCCCAGCCATTACTCATATCTGCAATCGCTCTATTTCCACAGGCTGTTTTCCCAGGGTTTTCAAAAGGGCTATTGTTCACCCGATCTTCAAAAATGGGGACAGACACAGTGTAGATAATTATAGACCAATCTCAGTCTTGCCTGCCATCTCTAAAATATTAGAAAAGATCCTCAATAATCGACTGGTAGACTATCTTGAGTCTTACAAGCTACTAAGTAATAACCAGTATGGTTTTAGACGTGGCAGGTCAACTGAAAATGCTGTTGCTGCCTTGGTAGACCATGTAGTATCAAAATTAGATAGCAAAATGAAATGCTTGGCTATCTTCTTGGATCTTTCTAAGGCCTTCGACACTGTGTCCGTTCCCCACCTCTTATCTAAGCTGGAAGCTACTGGCATTCGCGGACATTCCTTAAAAGTTTTCCAGGATTACCTGTGTGATAGAACTCAATGCGTTAAAATAAATGATGTTATTAGTGACACCATTTCTCTGAGTTTTGGCGTTCCCCAGGGCTCAATCTTGGGTCCTACCCTGTTTCTTATATATATATTAACAATTTATGCAGAATGTCTTTAATGAATTGTTCAATCTTCACTTACGCAGATGATACAGCCCTATTAATTCATGGTAGTGACTGGCCTGAAACCGTAAAGTACGCGGAACTAGCTCTAAACTCAGTTATGAAGTGGCTGTCAAAAAACATCTTAACCTTAAATTTAAATAAAACGGTATACTTACCTTTCTCCTTAGTATCCACCAACCTCCCTCCTCCGATTTCAATGCTTCTCAGAGCCCATACTTGCTCACTCGGTCTATCTTCTTCACAATGTGGCTGTCCTCAACTCAAAAGATGTGATTCTGTCAAGTATCTCGGAGTCTATGTGGATGGTTCTTTGAGCTGGAAACCTCACCTTAGTAATCTCATATCGCGAGTCCGCAAGTGTATTTTCATTTTTAAGAAACTAAGGCACTCCGCGGACCTCCTTACGATTAAAACGGTATATTATGCCCTATGTCAAAGCATTATAAACTACTGCATCACGGTGTGGGGTGGAACTCCTAAGACAATCTTCCTGCCTCTGGAACGAGCACAGAGAGCGGTTCTCAAGGTTATGACCTCGAAGCCTTTTAGGTACCCCACTGTGGCTCTCTACAGCGAATGTCAGGTCCTCACTGTGAGACAGCTCTTTATCCTTGCTACTATTCTCCGCAAACATCCCTCTGTGGCTTACGATCCAAATGCTACCAAAAAACGTAGACATTTCGAATTATGTTCAACTCACGGATGTAGAACGGCCCTTGCTCAACGTCATTTTGGTATACTGTCAAACCATTTATATAACAAAATAAATAAACTCTGTTCCATTGCTCCCATGTGTCTAAATGAATGCAAAACCAAGGTCACGAAGTGGCTCTTGACATTGACCTACAACAAGACTGAAGATTTACTACAGATATCGTTTGCTTAATATAGTTAATACAGTAATATATTCATAATTATTCTCTTAAACAGACTTACAAAACCACAAGTTTTCACCATATTTATGTCCCCATCACACACTCAAATACACACACATATACATGGCTACATAAATAGGACACAACATTAGCTAGTAGTTTAATGACGTACTGTGCTCGTCTTACAACTGCGGCTACATGTTCAAATCTTAGGCGAGGACGCTGGCACCCTAAACACAAGTTAAATCTTACATTGGGTGCCAGAGCTCATCGAAGACACTCTGTTTCCCTAGTTGTAAAACTTAATGTGTTGAGATAAGTGTTTTCTTGTACAATTGAAGGTAATAAAACTTATTTTTTTTTTTTTTATGAACTCGGGAATGCAGACGCAGGCAGACGGTTCCACTCCAATAGTTTTAATTAATTTTGGATATAATTTTGTTAATTTGTTAATTGATTAGAATCATAATTTTTTGTTAACCTTAATTTCTCTAGTTCAACGCAAAGTAAAACTTTGTTAAAGTTATCAAATTGTCCTTGTTTTATGAAAGAAACAAAGTGATTACAAACAACCTCTTGAGCCAGGACTTGAAGTCACATTTTTAATTACATACTTAATCTTATAGCTTTCTGGACACCCGGATACTCTGAAGAAAATCATAGTTATAAGTTACTTTAAAAAAAATCTTAGGTTAGGTTGTTTTTCTTATCCAAACCTTGAAATTCTTGCCAAACAATTCGTCTATGTATATTAATTTCTATGATACCGTTATATTACGAGTAATTGCTGAATCCTGGATTCCCTAAGAGCAGTAATTTACACAGTTAGTAGACGACACATAGTAGGGACACCGTTCGTATTTACTGCCTTATTCTACGATAACATGAGATAGGCCAACAGATTAAACTTAATATGCTTTCAGTATGGGTAGATAAGTCTAGGCCGAAATTGTACCAAAAAGAATCTAGATACAAATAAAATACTAAGTTGAACGACCTCGACGAGACAGCACAACGTTATGACTTGGCAATAACTTTCTGTGTTCGGGGTGAAACAAATATGTAACTAGGCGTAAGTGGGTTAAAAAACAGAAATACATGCGTCAGGCTGGGACTGTGCCAGTAGGAAGGGTAGCTTGTACTATGTCCTGAAAAAACAATTGGTTTTTCGACCTTATAGTAGACCTTGTAGTGCAGTTTCATTCGAACAGTCAAGCGAGTTTAGAATGCACTTTCAATTTTTATTTTTTTTAAGTTTATGTTTGCAAGAACTAGTGATAATATAGCCACGGTGATGGAAAGACGTTCGAGTGAAATAAACCCAGAAAACATAACGTTGTATGTAACACAATATAACACGAAATACATGCACATACTACAATACCTACCTACATAGTTAAATAGCGGAGAGATGAGGAAATTGTCGTGAGGAAAGTTTAGAAAAAAGTTTAATTTTTGTGTAGAAATTGTCATTCGTCTTATTTATTACTAGTTTCTGTCCGCAACATGTTTTTCACCAAGTATTCTTTTGGTGTGACTCACAATAAGCCCAGGCACCTATCCCACCGGCCACAAAGCGACTAGCTAGTAACGAGTTTCTCGCTCAAGAGACGTAAAAATTGTAGGTTCCGTATCAGAGATATATACTTATTTTATATTAATAGTTGATCGCTGACTGTTCACACGCCGGCGAGTACCCGTTTGTCGCAGCGACAAGTGCTATGAAGGAGAGTACTCGCTCAGCGACGCTCGTCTGCGGGCAAAACACGCGTTGAGAGATTCACGCTAGAAACAGACGCCAGCACATCAAGCTATTACCTGAAACTGTCAAATTTTCCCAATCAACCTTGAACCTAATTTTTTAAGCGATAAAGTTAAAAATCTATTAAAGAAATTTGACAAATTGCAGTAGCTTGATGTGCGCGTCTGTACATTTGCATACCAGCGAGTAACCGCTCGTAGCCTTCGCGCACTCGCTGCTCGTTGCTCGCCAACTCATTCTTAGTTTCTAGCTCTACTCGCTTCTAGTTAATCGCCGGCGGTGGGAAAGGTGGCTTAACCGAAATAAACAGCTTTATAATATCAAAATGGCCGTCTCACCACTTCAATTCCGTTCCGATTGCATGTCCCGGACAAAATCTACCGTTTTCACAAAAGCTTGATTATGGAACTCGGAATATAATTCAATTTGCTACGGAAAGTTTTTCGATCACCATTCGATTGAATCCGTGAATAATGGTAGAATCTATTCCGTTTTATAATGAATCCGGTCTATGAATGCCTACTGAGAAGATAATAATGATATTATTGGTTTAACTGTATATTGTGACGTAATTGCGCGGCTTATATCCTGCAGGGGACGTGTGCAGAATACTACAAAATTGTGAGTTATTAATCACCCCAGTTCACAAAGGAATGAGCTGAAGGAAAGGAATGAATGGAATAGAAATGAATGGAGGATGACAGTAGCAAATGGGAAAATATAAAATGCGAGTTATATCGTCGATATGAGAAAGGGGAAAGAAAGAAAAAAAAAATGTTTATTTACACTAAAAAAGTAAGAATAAAAGTTCAAATGTATTGATGAAGTCGTTTAATTATTACTTATAAATAAAACCGGAAAAAATCTACTCAGTTTTAGTGCATGTTGTTGGATCTTTTACAGAATATCCTGAATAGGTAGGTAATCAAAAGACGCAAATTCTTACTTTTTATTTATACCCGATTACGGCAAAGCCAACGGAGGTTTATGATTTAAACAGGATAAGTATGTATGTATGTTAATCTGTTCTCTCATAACTCCTAAATTATCTTCTGATAGCTTTTCCACGGTGAATCATATTTTCACAATCTTGATTGAACTCTCATCACAATACTCATCGTATTTTACCCCTTACAGCTCTCACAACTTCGAGTCTACTCTGAAACATAAAAGCTCCCCCTTTGTGATACAATTTCACGATCAAATTACTGTTCAGATACATATTTAGGAACAGGGTTGCAGCCCTTCTGCAACCTTGAGTGTCTGTAAGACTCAATCAATTTTACGTTCAAGAATTTCTTTTGTTCACGCTTGCTTTTTTCTTTTATTCATTGCTTGTTCAAAAAACGAAAGAAAATCCGTTTATCTGCGGTAGACATGACGCAGTTCATTTATTTAGTGATCATGCTAAACGCTTATTCTGAACTAGCTTCTGCCTGCGACATTGTTCGCGTGATTTATTTCGGTCGCATCCATCCCTTGCTGTTTGTTATTACGTTTTAATTCTGACCCACTATAGACTTGTGATTCCGGGTCGTAGTCGTAAGATACACAATATGCTATAATAACCGCCACATTTTTATAAAACTCCCTCTCCCCCCACCCACCGTGTCGCATCGCATCGCCCGCCCTATTAAGTACTGCGTTTTCGCTTAGCAGTTTTTCTGACTTTTTTTATGCGAGCCGAGCATAAAAAAAGTCGTTGTAGCGTGATGTTACATAGCCTTCCTCAAGAAAATGTTTTTAATCCAACTGGTAGTTCCAGAGAAGTTCCATGTAATACGAAGCGAGTTTATTGCCACTGACCAGGCATTAATCCAGACTAAGACAAACCCAATAACACTTTGCCCGACCTGGGAATCGAACCTAGGACCTCATATTCAACAATATCACTTGCAACCACTAGACAGTATGGCAATTAACCAATTAAGTACTCCACACTCGTTGATCATACACGAACAATATCAATAACTTTCCGAAACAATTTTCTTCAAAGGCAATAAACGGTATTTCAGACGAGGGTAGCCACCCTACTGGCACACCAGTAACATGTTATCAATAAGGGCCTTTCTCCAGCGATAATGTACAATTTGTTAGTATGTGTCTAATAATTTTGCTGTCTACATAAAGCTTTGTTCACGCGAAGTTAGTGGGAGTTTATTACTGGTATGTTAGTGAGAGATACGAGTTCGTAACAAGATAACAATGTGTTCAGATGTAGATATAAGGATTTAGTTGCTGGGAATTTTCTTTGTATTCAATGAAATTGGAAGGAACGACATCATTTTATTTGACTCGAAGGCAAGGCAGAAGTAGAGATGAGAACTTTTATTTTATCCAACTTCTCGGAATATTTAATTTACAGACAAGTACTTAAATATCCTACTAAATAACTTGTGGGGTCGTGGACCTCCGTCAGGAACCAAGTTCCTTACGTGATACTCGCACGCACATACACCCTCGTATATAATACAAAGAGACAGAGAGAAAGTCGCATGGTGGGTGGTGGCGTCTTTCGTTGGGTGACGATTTCTACCAGCCAACTCCTACCGCAAGCCGATTATTAAGCCCAGGTCAGCACGGGCGATTTTTTCTCGCAGCGATTTTATTCGCACACTCAATTTTCAATGCTCTGCTAAGCGTCGAGAGTTCAAAATCCAACATTGTGTTTTTTTGACGCGCTGAGACGCGCCCTGTTATATTCTCAACCCTCGGCTCAACATCGAGAGTTTAAAATCCAGTGCTCGATAAAATCCTGCCGCGATATTTTTACATCCGTAAGACCGTGGGCTTAAAGAACTTCGTTCCATTAAACAATGTAAAGTAAAATAAATACCGACAACTTTTGAGAGGAACTCAATCAGCCCTACTCGTATTAATACGCCCATCTAAAAGCCACTTTAATCTCACAATCAGTCTTTGAAAAGCAATTAAAAATCCTAATCCTAACTTAATAATATTATAAATGCGAAAGTAAGTTTGTTTGTTTGTCATCTTTTCACGCCTACTCCACTGAACCGATCATCATGAATTATATTATATACGTTGTCAGTGGTATAGAAAAGGACATAGGGTACCTTTCATACAAAAAAAAAAATTGTTCCCGAGGAAAAGAAAATAATACTTGACGGTCACAATTGCTTTATGACGCTAGATGGCGCTACGAATCATGATTGAAATATGACCCGACTTTCTGAGCAGTATTCTAACAAAAAGTACTAGAATTGCATGAATTCACGATAGTATTTCAATCATTTATATTGAAATTTATTATTATGATATATTTAGATTTATTATGCTTTTAATAGGATTTGGATGAAATTTGGCACATAGATAATTTATTACCTGGATTACACAAAGGATACTTTTTATGCCGGTAATACGTTTCCGTGCGATAATTTCGGACCTCCACGCGGGTGAAGCCACGGGAAAACGCTAGTAAGTTAATATAACCAAACAGACAGATGTTCCCCCGATTTAAACAATGCTTAAATAATAAGATTTTCCGTGACAACGTCTTACTCAACTCGTCTACATCACATTAAAACATCGTCAACTGTCTTCGTGTGAACACGTCCTTCGCGACATGTTGTAATAAAGAGAGAGAACATGTTCGGAATGCGGGACATGTTGATAAAACGATGTAACGTAGGAATGAAAGAAAATATTAGGATAAAGGCGTGCTTACGTTGGTAGAGTGTGTTGTTAACAGAGACAGAGTACCTAAGTACTGAAATGCAAATGAGCATTTGATAGCCCAATTCTAGAGGAAAGTTATAGGCTATTTAACACCACGCCGGGACGCTTAGGAGCCGAGCAAATAGAAAAAAAAAGGCCAGAAAGACTCTAAAAATAAATAAATAATAATTCAGCGGAAATCTATAAAAAACAAATTGCATTATGAACCAAGCTATTAACAGACCGCAGTAAGTACTAACAAATTGCATTTAAGCCACCACCCCAACATTGCATCTTCGCTTAAAGCATCTGATTCAATATTTTATCTAACTAAAGTCTCGTATTAGCCAGGGCTAAGCTCCAATACATTTCAGACCTTATTCGTAATGCAACAAACCTTTTAGTGAGAGTGGCACAGGCCAAGTTTATCGACCAAATGTGTCAGGATAACAAAACGATGAGTACTTCTGCCCTTTTTCTTAAGCTACATTTCAGAACTTAAGATTAAGGGGTATTTCTCTAAGAGCATAAGCTTACCTTCTTGTTGGTACTTTATTTTATTTAGAGCTAGATTTATTTCGGACAGTTATAAATCTTAAGGCGAAGAGCCAGAGGAGCTCGCGAAATTCTAATTTTCTTACGTATTTCGCAATTTGCAGGTCGTATGTTGAAAAAAGTATGATTCGAGACCGTATTTATTTCCAGAATTAAAATCATCAATACACCCCTCTAAGATGACCCATCATCATCATCATTCTACCACTCTTATTCCAATTTATTTGGCGTAACATGTAACTTTTTCCTGCATACTTCTCTACAAGTCATCATCTTACTAGTCACCCCCTTTCTAGCCATATTATCTTTCATACAGTCCATCCATTTATCCATTTCTTAGTCTTCCCCTACTCTTATAGCCATCCACATTCATACTCAACGTTCCTCACAACAGTAATTTAAGCGACTATAAACAACAAATGAATCCGTCTTTAGTTAAAATCGAATCCGTCGTAACCCCAAAAAGCACCCACAAACATCACCAATCCACTTCAAACACATTTACCACTCACAGTATAGTCGCGGAGCGTGGGAACATTCCGCGACACTCATGCACAACACATGTAGACACGGAGCTAGCGCCGAAAGCGAGCTCTTTATTCTCTTTGTCACGCTATGTAAACGATTTCGTGTAAACTGAAATATATTGTTCTGTAATATGCGTGTTTCAGTAGTTGGAATACGTGAAATGGAAAATGTAAAAAGGGTTGTATACTGGTGGTGATGGTAGTAAGGGGGAAACTTTTACGGTAGGTAATTACTTAAAGGTTTTAAGGTAGTAAGGCGGAAACTTTTATTTAGTTTTGTAAATGGGCTGTCAATATAAGAGAAACATACATAGGTACTACATTCGTATTCATTTCCAAATCCGCTACTAATAATATAGGGAATAGTTTTTAGATTTTATTATTTTGCAGTATATTCAGAAGGTCAAGCCATTCGAAGCTGGGCGATTACGTTGTATTTATCTGCAGGACTTTTCTGAACGCCCTTCCCACGCCAGTCTATTTTCCGCTGAAAACTTGAACTAAACTTACAGAAAACTTTAAACTGCCACACTACATTATGTACAGTACGCGGGCGTTTATACATCACTAGCTTTTGGACGCGACTTCATCCGCGTGTTTCTTGTCCCCCCCCCCCCCCCCCCCGTCGCATCGCATCGCCTGCCCGCGCTACTACTTCTGACTTTTATCTTTTTACTCGGGTCCTCCGGGGCCAATACGTTTAGCAGTTTCAGAGATTAGCGCTTTCATAAAAAACAAACTCTCCAGTTTTCTCTTTGTTTTGACAGAACCGCTCTACAAAGCTGTGCGTTTTTCAAACACCATGTGCGATATGAACCGCCGCGTACTGTACTAACTATCTCATAACATGTGTGTAATATTGCTATAAAATCTGTCTGTTTGTCCACAGGTGGGCGTCCTGCCGCCAGTGCGTCGCGCGCGTCCACCGCGCCTCGCAGACATACCCAGGTACGTCATATTATTATGAGTACAGCTTCACAATGCTTGACCTTCGTACCAGCTGTTCCGGAGTGGTACCTACTGATACTCCAAGGTTCAACGTCTTCAGATCAACCGTAAAAACTCATCATCCCCTAGCCTTATCGCAACTATGTTGGGGTCGGCTTCCAGTCTAACCGGATGCAGCTGAATACTAGTATTTTACATGGAGCGACTGCCTATCTCTTTGTCGTCTAGAGTTTGGAAATTGACCACTTGTAATGTTAATTAGATTTATGGGTGAGAGCCTGGTGATCCGTCACATAAGGTATCCTAGACGCCATGTCTCTCACAAAGGATCATAAATTTTGTGCATTGTTGTCAAAATACTTTAATTCATGTCTCTATTTTTATAACTATGTGAACCTTTGTGAAGAGGGAAAAATAAAAATATTTTATATTATCTGACCTCTAAAACCCAGTTACTGGGTAACTCGATAATCCTTGGTAAGACTGGTTGTCAGACTTTCGGGCTTCTAACAAGTGTCAGGTATCCACGAATGACAGCCGGGAGCAACGGCTTATCATGCTTTCCGAAGTACAGAGTAAAGATAGTCTGGTAACCCATCCACGGACCGGCCTTGGCAATCCTACGTAAACACAATCAAAGTAAATTTTGTGCATGACAACAATGAACAACATTTTCATCTGCGGAGTCCGGAAGCGTCTCAATATGTTTACCATTGTGATTGAGTAACAAGTCAGTCAATTTCTTGCCTTCCGTTCTTTGTTTTGAATGAAGTGAAATAAGAATCGTTTACTTGCAGAATATATTATACTCGCATAGGTGTCACCAGTTGTAAAACTTGGTGGTTTAATGTATAGTCCATATTGAGCCTGTTTAGGGCATGCAAATTAATTTTACATTCATACCTATTATGTACTGATTTTAGTGAAATATACAAATTTCTTCTTGTTGTTTAAACATAAATGGTCCTAAGTAATATTATAAATGCGAAAGTAAGTTTGATGGTTGGTTATCTTTTCACGCCAAATCCGCTGAATCTGTTATGATGAAATATTGCATATATATGTACGTTGTCAGAGGTATAGAAAAGGACACAGCATATCTTCTAAGAAAAAAAAATCTAACTTAATGAGTTAGTTTTTTTTTTTTTAGAAAACGAAACTATTCCTGAGGAAAAGAACTTTCGACGGTCTCAATTTCTTTAGTGCGCGCGATGGCGCTACGTATCTTTCGAATTATGATTGAAATATGACTCGACTTTCAGTAACAAAGCAGTATTCTAACAAAAAGTATGCTTTTAACAGGATTTGAGAGAGAGTGGGCCGTAATTCACCATGCGGGTCCAGTTTGAGTTGGTGGATGTCACATGTCTTTTTACAAGCTTTTACTTAACTTGCGTGTATCTAGGTATGTTTGTTCGGGTGGACTCTTGCCACTAAATTTTGAAGCAGCTTCAACCGATTGAGCTGAAATTTGGCATGCATGACGTGTAAATCGGATGATAATGCAATTTTGCATTTTGGTGGAACATTATCATTTAGAACACAATGTAACACACGCTTTTATTTATTTCTTATCAGGTTTCAATTATTTTTAACGTTTTAGTCCTTTTTATTAATAAGTTATAAAAGATTGTTTTTAAAAAAAAAATCTTTTAATTTTATAATTTTTGGTTCTAGGACATGCCGGTTTCCTCACGATGTTTTCCTTCACCAATTTGAGAGCAGTGGTGATGAAATAATTTATACAAAGTAAAGCGCCTGTCTGGGTTCGAACCTACGACCAACAACTCGTAACTTCGTAAGTCGCAGCCGTTACCACTGGACCATCACAACTGGTCTAATAGTCATTTTACATTAAAACAGACTTTAAGTTAAAATAAGTTTCCTTAATCAATTTCCCTATACATTTTTCATACGTCACAATGCAAGTCAAAACCCCATCGGTTATTACTTCCTATCGAAAGTTAATGGCATTGTAACCTTCAACGTAATACATTACTCTCCTGTCTCATGAGGCTTAATATTACGATATCGATTTTATAATCATACTAACGATATTGAATGTAATGTTCTCAGTTGAGTGGAAAAACTCCTGAAATATTGTGTTCTTTATTGTTACCCGCGGTTGGAATCTTAAGAAAACTGCTTCATGTAGGGTCCCCGCCTGCCTAGCCTTTTCCCAACTATGTTGGGGTCGGCTTCCAGTCTAACCGGATGCAGCTGAATACCAGTATTTTACATGGAGCGACTGCCTATCTGACCTCCACAACCCAGTTACTGGGTAATACGATACCCCTTGGTAAGACTGGTTGTCAGACCTTCGGGCTTCTGACTACCCGTAACGACTGTCAAAGATCCACGAATGACAGCCGGGACCAACGGCTTAACGTGCTTTCCGAGGCACGGAGGGGTCTCGGTGGTTCATGTAGGGTAAAATTAAAAATTGTCTTTCTTATTAGTAACTATCTTAAATTTTGAAGGAAGATTGCACCTGTGTCTGCGCATACACTTGTGCACTATAACATCTCCCGCTCCGAAGGCTGTTCTCCGCTGAGATTTGTCGCCATGGCCGAAATTCAGTCTGGAGGACTTTATTATTTTTTTAGCCCAGATCATTGTCTACTGTATGCCAAATATCATCCATATTTGTTCAGCCGTTAAAGCGTGTTGGGGTGACAAACATACTTTGCACATTTATAATGTTATAGTAGAAGGGATAAGAAGACTAAAAAAGTGTTGGATGGACGGTGTGAAAGATGATATGGTTAGAAAGGGGATGACTACCGAGATGACGACTAATAGAGAAGTATGGAAGAAGAAGACATGTTGCGCCGACCACAAATTGGGAGACAAGCAAGATGATGATGATGATGAGTAGGAGGGGTAGGCAGTAGCATTTTGTTCTCCATCCTGTATAACTATCTTTTGTAACCTGCTACTAGGTGTATAAAAGCAAGTCCATTCAGTCGAGAGGCATTATTCTGTACCTCATTGTATCGTGACAATGAGGTACAGAATAATGTAAGCCGGACAACTCTCTGTTAACAGGACACGTAGTACCATCGACAAACTATCTAACTGAGACTAGTTCAAAATAAGGTCTTATCTCTCAAAGAAACTAGGTTTCTAGATCAAACTTAGATATTGAAAGCTTTCATTGTAATGGCAGAACGCTTTCTGGATATATACGTATATAGAATATCTTTTGAGGTCCCTGAAGTTATAAAGTGTTTAGGCAAATGATATTTGGTCAATATAATTATAACGAGCGAAATGTCGTTATGGCTCAGTAGCTAAGACCACGCCTCTCATGCTCGAGGTTCAAATCTGGGCAGGTACCAATGCAACTTTTTCAATTTATATGTACGTTCTAAGGTTGGACTTTGCTTATATCGGTGAATAATTGATAATAGCAAACGGCTAACAGCTTTATAGAAGAAAAACTTGCCCGCAACTTCGTCTGCGTGTGTTTTGTATTTCATCATTTTTATAACAAATACCTATTCAGGATGAGAAGTATCCTACGACCTTCTCTATATTGGAGGCTACCTATTTGTCACATTTCTTAACAGACAGTGAAAAGGTAACAGAGACAGCGTTACTGTTGCATTTATAATATTAGTACGGATAGCAACAGCAGGTTTTAGCTACAGTCATAATATTATTGGTACCAACCTATTTTATTGACATCTACCTATGTGCTTTATCTTTATCATGAATCTTTGGCATTCGTTACGGGTCGTCAGAAGGCCGAAAGTCTGGCAACTAGGAGGTATCGTATTACCCAGTAACTAGACTGTGGAAGTCAGATAGGCAGTCGCTCTATGTAAAATACTGGTATTCAGCTGCCTATGCACTTTATCTGATTAGCTACTTCTAGTTTTATCCATTTTTTATTGCTTTATTAGATGTTCCTAGTTCGATTTCTGTATTATACATAATGGATTAAAAGCTGTTTTAATCTCCAAAACCTGTTAGGTACATTTTAAACAAACTCGACCAAAATATTTCAAAGAGATTTCATCATCAAAGGAAATGAAAGGAAACGAACTAAAAATGATTCCACTTCACAAAGTAGAACCCTCTGAGCGTCTGTACACTTTGCTTACCTACATGTAAAACTTCTAATGTAAGCTCCCAAGTTTACAAGTTAATTCACATTTTCCGAGTTTTGCGTTTCATTGGGTTCTTTGAGGGTTTTGTGTTTATTTTCATATTACTTTACCTATGTTGAAATCATGTTGGGGTGTAAATGTAGTATTTATGGAAATGGTTGCTGTCGAAATATGATGCCACGTGAGTTTTGGAACCAGCCGCGTGTTGATGCTCTGCTGTATCCCCTAATGAGTCGTCCTTCTAGTGGGCCGTGTATTACAATATATGGCGGAGAAGTTATGTCTGTCTCGTTATCATCAACTATATTTTAACTGCTGTGGGCGTACAGGTAGTGTTACGAACGCAGTTTCTAAGCTCATGTAGTCCGTACGATGTCCATTGTCCAATGGTCAAGAGCCGCTCCACCTCGTCAACTCGCACGAACGTCAATCTAGACTGTCGCTAGCGCCACGGTGGCGCTGGCGTCCCGATCAGTCAAACGACAGACCAACGCATTTCCGACATATAAAGAAAAAAAAAAAGACAAATGCTAAAAAGCAGAAAGAAAACAATGCTTATAATACCAAAAGCTCAGCATAATGTCAATTGAGAACACAAGGTAGGTATACCACCTGACGCTGATTTTCAACTGCAGCCCACGGGTGCCATACGCTCGATTAAGAGAGCATTCATTTATCCGTTTTAATAAAATAGGAGAACAGCTACAATGTCTGTAAGCCCTACTGTACGCGCTTGGGCGTAGTTTTGAACACACCAGCTCGATATACAAGCCTCACTATATGGGGGCAACCCACAAAGTTAATACACAGCTCCGTACAAGGGCTAGCCTGCTGTTGTTGTTGTGTACAATTAACTGTGTTTAGTTTAGTTTATGATCCTGTACGAGTCGCAATAAATACTTTTTCTTTCTTTTCTTTCTTCTTTCTTACTGTCGCTAACCTGATTCCGAGATGAAACTGAGAACCCCACCACCCCCTGAATCCAACGGGCCCAAAAGTGGCAATTACTTTCGAAGCGTTTCGTGTTTCTAAAACGACTTTCAACAGGATAAATTTAATGACATGATACATTTTTCGGTGCCTTACATATATTAAGTCCCATTTTTTTTTAGTTTTCCGTCATCGTTATCTCTGATAGAAGGACATTTTGTCTAGCCCTCAGAGCCTGTCAGCAGTAGCACTTACGATCAGTAGACCGTCGCCCTGCAAACTGTAACCATGAGTTCAACACATGATTCTAGACCACCTGGCATAGACATTTTTCGTCGATTATTAGAAAAAAAAAAAATGCAGTTTCATAGAAAAGTGCAATATAAAGTGCTAATTTTATTAATAACCGACGAAAAATTTCAACGCATGGGAGTTCAGAATCAAGTACTGAATTCATGGTAATAGGTTGCTGGTCGATGCTACTGCCATGTAAGTATATGCTAAAGGAACAAATAATAACTTGGTCATCGCGTCCATCCAAAAAAATATAATAGAAACAAAAGAACATATACATACAGTTTTTTTTTCGCCTGTTTATGAGTGTAGGCAGAATCCACAGCACGCCACCCTGCTGCGATCCATACATGCTCCTTTTGCTTTGTTTATATTCATACTTCTGCGGAGCAATTTTCGTAACTTTAATAACGTGCACAGTCTGATCTGTCTCAATTTTATCCCTTTAATTTCCCTACATTTTTGACAAGTTTTTGACATTCATTGTTGCTGAGATGAGATTGTAGTAGATTATGATTGCAAAAAAAATCATCTGTTCCCTACATTTGTGTTCGCATAACTCGTCAAATGTAGGGAACAGCAAATTTTTGTTTCGCGATTTCAGGTTGGGTCCCATAGTAAAAGTTGTTCATAATGATGAGTACAATGACCTCTTAAGAGGTTGCTGGTGTTTTACAAATAACCCTGTATATATAATTATATAACGTTTTTGATTGTGGAAATTCTAGCCATACTCGGACGTCGTCGGTGGCGAGTACTACGCAGCTGACCTTTCTGAAGAACGTAATTTTTACCCTCTTAAGAAAAAAATTAAAAAACAAAAGCTCTCACATTCTTAAAGGACCGAAGAAGTTTTTCATGAGGTTTTCACTTTGTGGGCATCATTGTTGCGTCCTTATACCTATTAGAGTGCTGTTGGAAGCTTCTAAGGGGAGAATTTGTGAATAAAAATTGTTTTCTGCAAGTTCGTGGAGTTTCATTGGATTCTTTGAGAGTTTCTTTGTGTGAAAAGAAATAAGATGTTGGGCTGTCGAAATGTTTTTATGATGAAATGATGCTGTGTGGTGAAAAATGGTTGTCACGTGTTTTTTCGTCTTATAAAACAACATTTTTCGGTGAGAGCGATGAAATGAAATGAAATTATTTGTTCTGTAATTAGGATATCAGAATCACTTTAACATGTCATAAGGAGTCGACATTTCCTATCTGACTACCCCTGAGACAAAATGGCGAAGCTAACTCAGGGGTTACAGTCTCTTTTAAAGTCCAGACATGATCTTGGTCAGATCATGTGAGGACCATGTAGATTAGTGTCTGTAATGGTTGATGATGACCAGTACCTAGTACTACATCTACTGTAAAGTTCACTTGAACCTCACTCAAATGACCGGACACAATTCATAAGAAAGTTCGAGTCAAATTATACCAAATTATGTCATCTCGACGCCGTTCCTGCTTTTCTATGCTTTTTTTGAGAATTCCCTATCTATATCCCTATCCCTATCTGTTTGTTCCAGCTAATCTCTATAACAGCTGGACCCATTTTGACGGGAATTTCACTGACAGATAGCTGATGTTATACGGAGTAACTTAGGTTCTCGTGGAATAATATCAGACATCCGCAAGGGCGAAGTCTTGGGCACCAGCTAGCCCACAATTACGAATGTCTCAACTTGTGATTATTACTTTTTTTAAGAAAAAACTTATTTTATTTAAATACAAACTACTTAATACCTTAACTTTTGATTTAATTTTTTATAGATGACAACTTCATAAGCCGTAAAATGCCACACAATGTTTACAAAACACTTTGTAATAGAAGGTTAGAAAGTTAAGTAGACTTCATGAGTGAAAAAGTATTTGTCATAAAATGCAGGACGGTTTTATAAAACATAGGTACTCAGAAATACGGTCAGAAAGGTAAGTAGGTACCTACTTTAATGAGAATGGCTGCCTGTAGGCTTCCGGTATGAGCGGAAGTGACGAAACAAGGTCGTGTTGGTAGTAAATATTTAGCTAGATTGGATCTTGAGGGTTAGTAAGTTAATAAGTAAACCGTTTCTTATGCATAGTTATGGTGGAGGTTACGTTAAACTGTGGAATTTATCAGTTAACAAAGTGCCTCTATTATATCTTTTATATTTTTGCTAATCATACTATTATTGGATAACATTGGTGGCCCTTTGTACACACACGTTTTTAGGGGTAGGCACGGTCGTCAGTATTGTATGGATCGCTATGAATACGTGTTGTCGCCTAGAAAAAACGTGTAGGACGCCGTACCGTAAACAAATCTTGCCGTGTACAAAGGGAAACACTTTTCTGTTGCGTTTCTTATGTTTACTTTTGTATTTTTTTGGAACGAAGTTCCTTATCGCGCGTTGCAAAAGGGGGCTAGACGGAAAAAATTAAGACCAAAAGTTGGAACGACACTTTTTGCTATAGTTGTAAGCCGTGCGGCGTGCGCGTGTTTCTCTGTCTGTCTCTCTCTCTCTCTCTTATAGAAAGCAAGCCAGTTATACTTCGTTCCATCCGGGTGTCCCTTGACACCTCTCAAGTTTTTTCTTTACAGGCGCGATTTCCAAGCGTTTTACAACAATCCTATATTATAATTATCTACTTTAATTTTATTTATTTATTCAGTAGTACACATATATTTTTATACATTTATAAGTTGCTGCCAACATAAACTCATTAGAGTTTTACCGTGCACCAAAATCATCCACTACATAATTTAGGTAAAAAGTAACAACAAAAAAATAAAATTACAACGGGTATAAGCGAAATATTATCTAATACTAACCAGCGCACATCAGTGACCAATCCTGTCGTCCATCCTTAAAATTACGTGATGTTACGCTTATGTATGGACGTGAATGTCAGGTATGGCGGAACAGGCATGAAATTAGAATAAATGTTGTGGAAATGCATTCCTTGCGAATCATGTGTGGTGTAGCTATGAACGATAGTCTGAGGAATGATATGATAAGTAAGACAAGTCTATAAGAACATTTAGTGACAACCATTGAAAAGAGCATGCTTAGATGGTTAGGAGATGTTAAGAGGATGAGTGAAAGTCGACTAACAAAAAATATTTAAAAGGTAAATGTAAATGGAAACGCCGGAAGGGGTCGCCCTAGATATTATAGTGACTTTTGGTGTGTTAAATGAAATAAGTTACACTAGCTGCGCCCCGCGGTTTTATCCGCATTAGATTCGATCCCTTGGGAATATCGGGATAAAAAGTGTTAACCCTAGTTATAAACTATCTTTGTGCTAAATTCCATCCAAATCCGTTTAGTAGCTTTTGCGTGATAGAGTAACAAACATCCATCCATCCATACAAACTTTCGCGTTTATAATAATTAGTAGGTTGGTACACCCAATCTATCCATATATACTAAGACATAATAATGTTTAAGAGGTTGTTTATTTGAACGCGCTAATCTCTGGAACTGCCAGTCGGATGAAAAAATATTTTCTCATTTAATAGCCCGATTCTGAAGGGCTATCGGCAATTTTTACTTTTTTTACTACATCACGCTAGGGCACATTCGGAGCCGAGCTAAAAGAAAAAATGTCAGAAAGAACGATAAGCGAAAACGAACTATAGTAGACGTTGCGATACGACGTGCTGGTCGCTGGTCGCTGGTCGCTGGGTCGCTGGTCGCTGGGTCGCTGGACGCTGGGTCGCTGGTCGCTGGGTCGCTGGGTCGCTGGTCGCTGGGTCGCTGGTCGCTGGGTCACTGGGTCGCTGGGTCGCTGGGTCGCTGGGGTCGGGGGAATGAGAACATACACGCGGACGAAGTCGAGTGCACAAGCTAGTATTAAATGAAGTTATTACATCATATACATTTCACAGCCCCTAATAAGATCACATCTCTCTACACTAAAAGTTAAACTACTAAACTTAGTTTACTACCGACACAAAACTACCACGAAACTAACTAACTAACATGAACAGTTTATTTTCTAACTCTCCAGCTAAACGAATATGTAATCAGTTTTCCTGGGTTCCGGGTAATGTAAAAAGTTACTAATACACCTGTTTACATAATGTGACACAGCAGAGAAAATTTCTTTGTGCCTAACGGCAAAATGGACCAGTAGCGTGTAGGAGGATGCTGCTTGCTTCAAGCTGCTTCAAGAATTGCTCATTCTGTGGTAGGAAGAGAAGATACTGAGCAAGTTATAAGATACGCCATCTGTGTTCAGATGATAATAATATCCTTCGGCAGCTGAATTTCGGTCATGGCGGCTAGTCTCAACAGACGAGCTAATCATGAGCCAAGTAACCATGAGTTACTCGTATTATAATGCAAATGAGTGCACGCGAGTATGGTAAGATAAGATAAGCTAATGTTTATTTGCCAAACACAGTGTTTACGTTTCCTTATAGTCTCCATTAATAGCTAGGTTTACAAAAAAAAGACAAACGCAAAGGAAGCATTTTGCTTATGAACTCCACACTAGGTCGAGCGTGTCTTGTGGAGTCCATGGGTGGTATTACCATATTATAGTGAAAATGCGCATTACATTAATACAGGATTGTTACAGTCGAGAGGCACATGACAAAGGGTTATTTTTAGGGTAATTCAAAATGAAATTAAAACAGTATATAAAACAGGTAAATAAAAAACTGTGTACTCACTGATTCACTCTCATAGTCCGATGTGACGGTAATCCCACACGACCGGGGATATATCAGGCGCAGGACCACCGGCTTTTTGATAGTGCTTATCTACCTTCTATGTGCCCAGAAGTTCGCTCAATACATAATTACCTAATCTTATTTCCGAACTGGCCCGAAATTAATATAAAAAGTTGCAACTTATTACCCACTGAAACTTAGTTAGTTAACAATTTACAAGTGAGGGTAAATAGGGTAGAAATAAGTGTTACTTTTACGGTAAAAAGTTTCATGTAATACAACCCGGGCGGACTTAGTTGAGAGAAATTGTTACGTGCTATTTAAGTACGTGAAATGTCGAAGTTCACCCGTATTTAATTTTTTTAAAAGCTTCTGAATATCGTGATATAAAAAGCGGCCAATTTCGAGTCGGACTCGCACACAAAGGGTCCCGTACCACCGTACAATATTTTAAAATACATATATTTTAAGACCGTGCAAAAAACGCCGAAAAAAACACTTTTCTTACCTATATAAATAAATAAATATCCCTGGACATTTCACACAGCGCCATCTAGTCCCAAGCTAAGCAACCTAATGCTTGTGTTATGGTAACTAGATGGCTGATAAACTACTTATATACATTTTTTTTTGTAAATACATACATATTATAGATAAAAAAACACCCAGACTCGGAACAAATACATGTAGGTCTTACAAATATTTGTTCCGTGCGGGAATCGAACCCGCGACACGAAGCGCAGCAGTCAATCGCTTAACCACTGCGCCAACCGTGCCGTCGATATCTTACCCGTATTTTTTTTTTTTTTTTATTCCCTCCTTAATATTCTATTTTATTTGTATTATTTTGTGTAGGTAATAGAGGCCATAGTAAACCGATCCCAACATAGTTAGGAAAGGGCAGATGGTGAATAGCGGCCATAGTCCCACCACCACCAGTCCCACTACCCTCTGTGAAAATTTCAAGAGTCTACTTATTACGGTTCGCAAGATACAGCCCTATGACAGACGAAGGGATAGAGGATCCTTAGTAATAGGGTCCCGTTGACAACCCTAACCCGTACCTAACTGTTGAACCCTAAAAATGTCGACCCTTTTGGTTAGTAGAAGAATTTTCTCAAATAAACTAGTATAATAAGCTAATTGTTAGTAAACTTGTCTGTCACCTACTGTTTCTAAATTCATCACTGATGCTATTGATTCACGTTTCAGAAATAACTTATAATTTATGAGGAAAAAACCCTAATTTTTATATGAAATCACCAATAGCACAACCGTTGTTTTTTTTCAGGGAGTCAGGAATCGTCGTGCAACCGGTTACCATGGATTCGGTACATGATTCTGAACGTCTCTGTGTCGCAATAAATACTTTTTCTTTCTTTCTTTGAAACCTTTCGTCAAGCTGTTCCATACATGTTGACCGCCAAAAATTATTATACGCCAGAGGTTCTAGAATCATGTGCTGAATTCATGGTATATCAGTATGCGCGCCGATGTCCCTGCCGACCTGTATACGAAAACTTGTATCGTTTTTTTAAATTCAAACCCAACATGTGTACCTAGTAATTAGTTTCTTACATTCTACTGGAAAACTCACTAAATAAACTGACAGGACACAAGATGAGATAGCGAGAGGTCTGTTTGAGGCAGCCCTCTTATCGTTATGTATTATATTACGAGTATATAGGTTCTTATGTATTTATATTACGTTTATATACAGGGGAGGCACGTGGGAAATGAAATGGGAAATTGTAAACGGGTTTAGGTTAGTGTTTTAAATGGATTATTATAATCTTCTATATCTATCTATACTAATAATAAAGCTGAACAGTTTGTTTGTTTGTTTATTAGAACGCGCTAAACTCTAAAATTACCAGTCGCATTTGAAAAATTATTTGATAGCCCAATTTTTGAGGAAGGTTATAGGCTATATAACATCACGGTACGACCCTTAGAAGGCGAGCAAAAAGAAAAAAAATCAGGAAGGATGCTAAGCAAAAACGAAGAAAAAGCCCGTGCGGGATACGGGATGCGGTCGCTCGGGGCCGGCATTACACGCGGACAGAGTCGCGGGCAGAAGCTAATATTTTAAAAAACTAGAAGAGTTTTGCTGACCAAAGTAATGTACAGCAGGTACCCGAGCGATACGTGGCGCACTAGCACGTACCTACTCTTTAATAACCGCGGCGTATACTTATGCCAAGGAAAATGTATGGTCAATCTGAGGTTTACCTATAGGTAGGTATTGGTTGTAACTTTACCACGTTCATTTGGAAAGGGGACAGAGTTTTAGAAGGAGACACACAGTAATGCGGGACGGAGACCCGGCGCTCTACGCAGCCCAAGTTTTAAGTTAAAAAATAGAATTTCGCTTGCTACCTTACCTTTTAATAATGGCGGCCAAAAAGACAAGAAATCTGGAATTCTTTAATATTATTTCATAATCAACCTAACGTTCCCACAGCTAGACCGGTCTCCTCTCGGTAAGAGGGAGTGGGCTGTAATCTACCACGCGGCCCCAGTGCGGGTTGGTAGATGTCACATGTCTTCGAATTTTCGCCTCCGAATGCCGGTTTCCCCACGACGTTTTCCTTCACCGTTTTGAGATCAATGGAGATGAAGTAATTTTGGCAAAGTAAAGCGCCCAGTCTAGGTTCGAACCTGCGACCTACAACTCGTAAGTCGCTGCCGTTACCACGTGGCCACCACTGCTCTCAGTAGAGCAATTTATTATTACATATTTGTCACACAAAAGAAAAAAAAATGACTATGTTCAACATTGAACGATATCAGCAAAAGAACTATATTTTCATTTCGCGGAAAAGCGTCGGTAACCTAAATTCAGTCGCTTTTCAAACCAATGAACTAACAAGTGATACTGTTTGTGTATGGTTTATTTCTGTCGCCAGGTCGCCTGGAATTTAAATAGGTATTCGCTACTCATGACCCAGTGTACTATGTCAGTTGCTTGATTGAATGTAGGTATGTAAATTCAAAAAAAGCAAAATGCAAAACATTTACCGTCATAGCTCCCGCAGACGGGAGTGATATGAAGATTCGAATGACGTTATTGCGACGCACGCTATTTCGAAAAACTTTACGAGTGGTACGCCAGTTCGAAAACACATTGGGTCGAAAACTGTTATATCGAATGACGTTATAGCGACGCACGCTATTTCGAAAAACTGTTTGAATGGTACGCTAGCACGAAAGTCTTGGTATCAAAATCCACTGTTGTGAATAGCTTATTCCAATCTGAATTTGTCTGGGAATCGAACTCGCGACCCCGATAAAGCCTTATCTTTGTATTGGGTTTGGGAAACAAGAGCCATGAGAAGTATTATGGTGGTACTCATTACTTTTGGTAATGAGTACCACCTATAATTTTGATTTGTTGATTTCTTTGTTATTTAATTTCCTTAAGTATAATACTTAAGGAAATTAAAAAGTTGACTTAAAATAATACTTCTCATGGCTCTTGTTTCCCAAACCCAATACAAAGATAAGGCTTTATCGGGGTCGCGAGTTCGATTCCCAGACAAATTCAGATTGGAATAAGCTATTCGCAACAGTGGATTTTGATACCAAGACTTTCGTGCTAGCATACCATTCAAACAGTTTTTCGAAATAGCGTGCGTCGCTATAACGTCATTCGATATAACAGTTTTCGACCCAATGTGTTTTCGAACTGGCGTACCACTCGTAAAGTTTTTCGAAATAGCGTGCGTCGCAATAACGTCATTCGAATCTTCATATCACTCCCCCCGCAGACAGGCGCGACATGGCCGACGACAGTGCAACGCAGTTTTGGTAGAGCAATTTCCAAAAAGTTTTCATAGAAATAATTCTACTAGCGTCACGTCACGCCTGTCTGCGGGAGCCTTTAACAATTACCGCAAATGAATTATTTTTTTAACACGAGATTCTCATTTCTTTCAATGAGTCTGGACGGGTTTTGTCTTTAACAAATAGAACAAGATTGCTGTCCACAATCTTGTTCACATGAGACAGTTTAAGAAAAAGAAATTCTGGTCAATTTTTTATCCGACTTCATAAAAACAAGGCGGTTCTATTAAATTTAATAATGGTAATACTTATTCAAACTAACACGTTAATCTATGTGGCAAACTACACAGAATATGTATCGTTACTTCATACATTATAAACAAAACATAAACACATTACTGGGTGAAAAAAAAAACAAGCAAAAGAATCATAGGGCATCAAAAAATTCGTCCGTATCGCTGTCAACAGGAACAGTGCCCAAAAGGCTGGCAGCATTGCCACGTTGTATGGCGATGCTAATTCTTTGGGCAAGAAACAGGCCAGCCCTCTGGTCACGTGAAGAGTCGACTAACCGCTTGGCGATATCTCGATAAACCAAGTGGGCACTCGGACCCCATGGCCCTAGTGTTTCAACCCCAAACGGCTCAAACATATAGCTCCCAATAAGGTTGTTATATTTGCGCCGTTTGAAGTTTTCTGCTCCTGCAGCAGCCGCCCCAGCACAGCTCACCGAGCTAGGAAGATGGGATGGCGCGAGGGTGTCGACACAGGTTGCATCCCACACCAAAGGCCTACCCAACTTCCAAAACATAAACTATATAACTATATCGTTACTTCATACATTATAAACAAAACATAAACACATTACTGGGTCAAATTAAATTACCTAGCGAAACTCCGCAGACGTAATGGGTACCTATTATCTTAAAATGGTCATCGTCAGTCAGCACGAAGGGGTACTCGATACGTAATGGATGGTCACGTTCCCATGAACAGCTTGCTACTAGCGTAGCTTTCTCATCGACCGACCCGTGCCACGAACAGATAAAATCAAAAATAAAAATATTTTATTTCACCCAAACCTACATGGGCACTTATGAAACGTCAGAAGCTAGGTGCAGGGTTCCAACTGGTCGTTTCCTATGGAGAAGAGCCGGCAAGAAACTTCTATAACTTTCTATAAGACAGAGAGAGAGAGAGAGAGAAACACGCGCACGACGCACGGCTTACAACTATAGCAAAAAGTGTCGTTCCAACTTTTGGTCTTAATTTTTTCCGTCTAGCCCCCTTTCGCAACACGCGATAAGGAACTTCGTTCCAAAAATGTTTCAATAAGATAAATAATTCGTTTCAACTTCAAATCCAACCATAATAATATTTGTAACAGTAGGTATCATTATTTCCAACTTATTGCGGGGACATGATCTATCACGCACGAGTACCCAATATAACCCTTTTCCAAATAAAGTTCATGAAATTCCCTGAAGCATTCGTTTCAGGGTCGAATTTCTCACATTCGACTAATTTAAAATTACTAAGTTTTACCATTATTATCATTGAAAAGGAATAATGGGGGATAAGTTTTAGAAATGGGGTAGATGAGGGGGAGGGGGAGTAGATATGATAGGATGGTTATCATAATGATAATACTGACTAAAAGGGATAGTGAGAATATTATTGTAATAAGAAAACTTTTGTTTGAACATTTGATATGGAAGTTCGACTGTGATGTGGATTATATTATCTTTATCTAACTTTGTACAAATAAATAAAATTGAAGTGTCTGTTTGTAATATCAAAATAACCGCTTTTTACTAAATGCATGTGAGAGTATATACGAAAAACAACAAAAAAACTTCATTTTTATTTTTTGTCTGTTGGTCTGTATGTCTGTTTGTTCCGGCTAATCTCCGAAACGGCTGGACCGATTTCTTGATTTGACGGGACTTTGACTGGAAGATAGCTGATATTATGGAGTAACACATAGGCTTCCTTTTTGTCCCGGTAGCACGTTGCCGTGGGACAATTTCCAACATGTACATGGGCGAAGCCGCGGGCAGAAGCTAGTCCATACTATATACAGTCTTTACTATTACTATAATATAATATTATAAAGAGGTACCTAACATTTGTTTGTTTGTATGTAGGAGGTAATCTCCGGAGTTAATGATCCAATTCAAAAAATGTTTTCACTGCTAAAAAGCTACATTATGTGTGAGTGCTATAGGCTATATAATGTTTGCATCATGCATTTTAGCTGAGCTATCACATTTTTGGTCTAGCAACTCACTATAATCGTTTTTATGGTAATCAAATTTGTTCGAAATTAATGCATTATTTGTGTACTAACATTATAAATTAGAAACTAACTCTATAACGCTTTCACGGCTAAACTACTGAATCGATTTTGATGAAATTTAGTATATAGTAAGCGTGAACCTCAAGGAAGGACATAGTAATACTTTTTATCCAACCGCGATAACCGACATTCACGCGGACGAAGTTATCACCCTCTAAGGGGGTACAATACGTGACATAATTTCCCACTCTCACGCGGGCAAAAGCTAGTAATTATATGAAGAAAGTTTTGTAATGGATTTTGATTCATTGGCGGACTAAGGACCAAAGAACCCTTCATTCCTCGGAGAGACGATAGGCCTTTATTGCCTTTAGTGGTTACATGAGTCTATGAAGGTAATAGTCGACGGAATTGTTACTACTGTGACAACAACACATAACATCACGCCTGTATCCCTTAAGAGTTAGACAGAGGTGTACCCTCCTCTCACCAGTTATGTTTAAGTCCCAACAACAACAATTTCTAGTCAATTTAAACTTCACTTAGGTAACTGCGTACTACGCGTATGTAACTATCACACCACAACTATGAAACTGAATCTTTTTGATGAAGGATAAAAAAAAATGAGATGTATGCAGAGAATATTGTTGTTGAAGTATTAAATTTAAAAACGTCAGTTTTGATGGCCAATTCCCGTAATTAAAAACGTAAAATCTACGCCGTACGTCGAAATCTAGTCGCAATTTCATCTCAGCGACAATCAATGTCAAAAACTTGTCCAAAATGTAGGGAAATTCTTGTTTTTTTTTTAAATAAAACATAGAACTATTTTTGACAGATAAAGACTGAGATCATACTGTGAACGTTCTTAAAATAAAAATTTAAAGAACCCGCGACAACGTGAAACCCTATAAAAAGCAAAAAAACAACCTTGAAATTATGACCCTACGTATGTAAGTACGTATGAAATTTTGTGATTAAATATTGTCCTGTCGGGGGGACAATTTCACAAAGTGTTTACCATCAACGCCCCCTGTAAATGTCATTCTAGCGTCAAAGGAGCAGTGTCATACTTCCCCTCCAGCGCTCGCATCTAATTACCACCCTAGGTAATAACACCCTAGTGTCGATGCGTAGCAGCAAGGATATAGGCGACGACAGCGTAGCGGCGTAGCTGTGTCATTATCCGCACGTTAGCTACGACGACAGCGTAGCGGCGTAGCTGTGTCATTATCAGCACGTTAGCTATAACGACAGCGTAGCGGCGTAGGAGTGTCATTATCAGCACGTCAGCTTCGCCCCGTAGCGATCGTTGAATCCCGATCTTCGAACTGTCTTCTGACTGAGTGTTGACATAGTTGGACTAATGATAATTTTGAAGCTGTATACAAGCAAGCGGTCCACCCGCGGGGCTATGTCCATAATTTTAGGAACATTTACAGTTTGATCTCAGTCTCAATCTGTGAAAAATACCTCTAAAATCCCTGATTTTTTGACATGTTTTTGAGTTTGATTGTCGCTGAGATGACATTGCGACTAGATTTTGAATTGGCCTTCTGGTGTGGGTCGGTCTTTTGATGTGGTAGTGCTCACCGCCGTCTACGGATAATATCTACACTAACAAAGGCGTCGCGAAATCTCATGATTGCCCAATGCCCAGTGGTTGGCTTGCCTCTCATGCACGAGGTTGTAGGTTCAAATCCAGTACCAAGGTGACTTTTCAATTCATAATAAATGTACTTTCTCAGCATAGTACCGCTGAGTTTATCTTGGACATTACGCTATTGGTGAAGCAAAAATATTACGAAATATTGTCTGAGAACACTACACAAACTACTACTACGTACTACAGGTACTATGGGACAATAATAGACTGGTATTATTAAAGGGGAAATATTGAAACGATCCTCTAAAAACTTTTTGCGCTCCAAATGATGCACACTTTTAAAAATAATTGTGCCTCTTTTCAACGTTCTGGCCTATTCTCACAGTTGGTCGCAGTAACTAACTAGGGTACCCCGACCAAACGGGCTAGGTAGAAACTATGACCAACCACGCGCAAGCCGAATTGGCTGCAGTAACTAAGCTAGGGCTCCCCGGCCAAATAGATTTGATTAAAACTGTGACTTCCACGCGGGAGCCGAGCGAACAAAAAAGAGGCGCAATCATTACATCAGTGTTCAATAACATTTTTAGGAACGCAAAATGGGAATTATTAGAGGTTCGATTAAATACTTGTCTTTATAAAGGCATTGCCCTTTCGAAATATAAAGAATCTCACGTGCTTTACACTTGCTTACATATCCTTCACAATGGGACCTAGCAACGTTGCTTGGTGGCAGGAATAGGTATGTTGCTAGTAAGTACTGCTACGGGCGAGCTCCTCATGTAGCTAAACTTGTATGTCAATATCTTCTAGGAATGTTCTTTTCGTTATTGAATTATATTCTAACAGGAATTCTTATTAAAACATACTCTAAAACGTCGGTACCTACACATGGAAAAAGTCAGCTTTTGAACAAATTGAGAAACTTTGGCAAGTTGTGACGTCATGAAAGCCTAAGTAGGTACCGCTATGTCGTTTATATGGATATACCTTGTTAGGCTAAGCCCACACTGCGATAAAAAATCGCGTAAAAATTTTATCGCCATGCTGTAACACATAATATTATATATCTACACACACCAGTAAGTTCAAATTCGCGCGGTAAAAAATATGTGGTTTGATACAGATTTTGTGGAGTACGTAGTTTAATGTTGCTCCTTTTTTTGCGGAAGGGCGTGTCAGACTTTTACTGACTAAAACCCACCCGTGTTCCTTCAGTTGCCTATCCCAGGGGCCACAGTATCTCTTTCGAACAACCCGCGGCCCTGGCGGCATCGGCCCTAGCGGACCCCGTCAGTTTATACTGACATCTCTTTGAGGCGCGCGTGGAACACAACGCGCCGTCGACCCGGGCCTGGTCCTTACCGGGCGGCGAGCTGCCCATTGCTCGCCGCCCGCAAGCCCGCGCCTACGGTGGCCGGGAGTCGGCTGGTGACTCCCGTCCAAGGCGTCTCCTGCGGTAACTAGGGGCGTGAGGGCGCAGTGATTGCCTCTCCCTCACGCGCTCCGCCTCCTCCTTCGCGAGCATTACTGCTTCGCAGAAGGAGGTGACGGCCTCCCATGCACTCTCGCTCCGTACCATGGCCTGGGCCAGGGCCGGACGCGAGAGATCGCCGCCGCCGATCGCTGCCACGAGGACACGGCGGTGCTCCGCCCAAGCCGGGCAGACCTCCACCGTATGCTCCACCGTGGCCTCCGGGCGATCCACACAGTGGTGACACCCTGGCGTTTCCTCCCACTTTATCCTGAACAGGAACCTCCCGAAACAACTGTGTCCGGTGAGGACCTGCGTCAGGCGGAAGGCCACTCCTCAAAGAGGGGACTTATCGCCGCTATTGTGGCGTGCCCAGCACCGGGTTACGACAACCGCACTCTCCATGCCGCTATAAGATCCCGCCGGATTAATGTTGCTCCTCGCATTACTATATTTTTGCAAGTCTTCATATTTTATGTGGAAAACTCAGACTAAAAGGCCGTTCGTAGGTGAATCCAGTGGATTCTAACGCGGCCTGGACTTTCGGTCTGAGTTCATGACATCTTTTGATTCTCTTTTACGCTCTAATAACAGGTAAATAAAAAAAATCAGTTTTAATATCCATTGAAGACATGCGTCTCATGCGAAGCTATGATTTGCATGGAACTGAAAAATATCGCGAGGAATTTTATTCGCAAGGGTTAGTGTGCATACACGCGAGCGACGCGCGCCGACATACATGCCGCTCGTGTATTTGAGCATCGTACTCAAATGTACGAGCGACACATTGCCGACGGCAGCAGCCGAGGCGTGTTGACGGATGCAGTTGCCTATGTATTCGACTCGTGTCGCTCCTGTGTGCCACTTTTTTCATATTCCGTTCACTGGATATAAACTGCGAGAATAAAAATCGCGCGGTGAGATTTTGTAGTGAGGGCTTAGCCTTACTTGTAGCTAGGCTTTTTGCGTTGAAAACTTCTCAGGTACCTGCTAAAGATCATACCACAAATTTTGTGGTCTTTGTTCGTTCGTTAACTTGAGTGGCACTGTGACGATGGGCACGTGGCATTATATCATTAAACGCACTTCATGATCTACCTGCCTTTTTCTAACTATGTTGGGGTCGGCATCGCCGACGTCAATACGTTTAACTTTGTATTATTTGTCGTGGTCGTGACACGACCGCATGACGTGACTCTAGTGTCCTTTCTGCGGGAGCCCTTAAATAACAAAGAAAGAAAAATCTAATCTCTTCACCTCCCTTGGTAGACTGGTAGAGATTACCTTTGGCATTAAGGCCGCTTTTGTACCTTTGTGTGCGAAAAGTTTAAATAAATAAAAATGCGTTAATTGAAAAAACATAAAGAAAACAATGCTTATTGTGCCAGAAGGATCAGCTCAGCATATGAGATGACAACACAAGGTATACTACCTGATGCTGAATCACAAATCCATCCATACTATTCCATACTCATACTAATATTATAATGCGAAAGTGTCTGTCCGTGTTACCTTCTCACGGGGCTGAACGGATTTTGATGAAAGGCACACAGGTACACTATGACCTAGGTTAGGTAACTAGGATACCTTTTATCCCGGTAGTGCGTTCTCGCGGGATAGATACCAATCACTACGCGGGCGTAGCCGCAGGCAACAGCTAGTCTTGAATAAGGATTCTATTCACTCTTATATCAGAAATACGTATTCTAATGTCTACAAACGTTTTTCACCTGCTTCGTTGGTCTAGTGGTTGCAAAGGCTACTGCTGAGCATGAGGTCCTGGATTCGAATCCCGGGTCGATCAAAGTCTTACTGGGTTCTTCTACCAGGATTTTCTCAGTAGCAGCCTGGAGTCTGTATTTGTGCCAGGTTGATAGGCAGACCCGTGTCACATGGGACTAAATATAACAGGCGAAATGTGGGGTGTACAAAGGTACTCCCTCATCTACCTCATCCTTCGAGGAACACAGGCGTGATGTTCCGTTGTGTTACTTTGTTGTGTGTACAAACGTTTTCACAGCAAAGAGACGGGGCTGCAGTCCTCGTCAACGTTCAAATGACTTCTGTTTATTTTGTTTGCTGTTTAGCTTGTCGATCACATGCTTGTTTGTTTGTGTGCCTGTTCACATCTGTGCTATTTTCTTATTTTTGTTGCCGAGACATATTACTGTGTTACTGTGCTAATATGCTTTGATTTTTTATTTTGTTTTATTTGTAATATGCATATATTTGCTGCGACTGCTTATGTTTCCGTCCCCAGAACCAGCGTGTGATCTGCACTCTAATTGCATAACACACTATGACAATCTGAATCATTCAGAAGAATATTGCTAACCCATTGCTTCATATGTTCAAAAAATTTGCCTGCTCAACAACGTAAATAACGCAATGAATGTTGTTGAACTGTCAAAACGAAACCCATTGCTACTGTTACGCACTTACCCCGCTGATGTGGACTGTAAAGTGACGTGCACAGTGTGGGCACGTTAGAATGCCATTTTGGTAATGATATTGTATGTTGGAGGGTTTGAGGTGATCTCGCCTGCTGTCGAGATCTCTCTTCCATTGGTCTTCAAATTCATGAACATTTTGTTTCACCTAACGCCTCCAAACAGGTATATCCCTTGCCAGCTCCTCCCAACGAGAGGGATCTATATTGCATGTCTTCATATTTCTTTTCAGAACGTCTTTGTATCTGAGGAACTGGTCGCCTTGTTTCCGCTTGCCGTCCTTAGGTTCAGAAAAGAAGATGCGCTTAGCTAACCTCTCTTAGGCTCCTCTTTGTAAGAGGGAGTGGGCCATAAAGGGTGGATATCATAAAGGCCTTCGGTATATTTGTTTCTAAAACATGCCGGTTTCCTTGTTGATGTTTTCCTTCGCCGTGTTGAGAGATAGATACCTATTATAAAGTGCACAAAGTACGTCGTCGTCGTCTGGGTGCGAACCCACGACCTACAGCTTGTAAGCCGTTGCCACTAACTAGGCCACCGGCCCTCCCTACATAATGAAAACGTAATACAGAAGTATCTATAGCCAGGAATTTTGCCAGTCAGTGAAAAGACATAAAGAGATATTATTATGAACAAATTAGCAAATCTACGAGTATGCTAACTGGCTTAAAAAATAATACACATAAATATAAGAGTAGTGCATATTATTTATTTAAAACATCACCCTGTTGATTGCCTAACAACGCCATCTCGTGGTGGATCACTTAACATACTGCGGCTAATTAAACATCATCATGACGATAGCAGTCTGTAAGTTGTTCAATATTTGTTTATTAAGTTGTATGTTACTTTGTTTAAATTAAAACTTATCGTATTAGGTATAAATGATTTATACAGAACTAGTTTCAATGGCAGAAAGGGTAATAGTGTTAAAAGACACCAGAAGGCCAATTCTCGTAATTTAAAACGTTCAAAATCTAGTCGCAGTCTCATGTCAGCGACAAACCAATGACAAAAACTTGTCAAAATGTAGGGAA
The DNA here is from genome assembly GCA_945859715.1 of Apamea sordens. Classification (NCBI taxonomy): domain Eukaryota; kingdom Metazoa; phylum Arthropoda; class Insecta; order Lepidoptera; family Noctuidae; genus Apamea; species Apamea sordens. Next base: position 886,110 of record OX244005.1, on the reverse strand, counting down.
ATTAGAAGTTTTTTTGACAGATTGAGACTGAGATTAGACTCTGAACGGTCTTAAAATTAGAAGAAAGAAAGAAAAAAAAACATTTATTTAGCACAGACTAAAAGACCAGATACATACATCAGATAGGAACTAATAAAAAAAAATTACGAGAACTGCCCCTCTGATGTATTGTGTTGCCATGTAAAAATCAATTCATGCTCATGTGGATATTTGCTAATAAAATAAATGGTTATGATTTTTGAAAAACTTTGCGTTTTGCTTATTGGTAAGCAAAACGCAGTTTGTGAAAATCCAGCACCTAAAGTCATTCTGAAATGAAGGACCATTTCAGAATGACTTTAAAAGATCGATCGATCTAGGAAAATCGACTTCATCGATAATATTCTATCTTCTTCTAACAATTGCGTAACATACTATCAATCTGAATCTGAATCATTTTGAAGGATATTGCTAATCCATTGCTTCATGTGTTCGAAAAATGTGTCTGCTCAACAACGTAAATAACGCAATGTACGAGTATGTTGTTGAACTTTTAAAATTAGACCTCTTGCCACCTCTTTAGATAGTGTGCTACGCAATTAGCTCACTGCAGTGCGATTCTGTAACCATCTCACCGTGAAAACTTAGGTGAAGTGAGCGTGGAGAGAGCTGTCATTCCAACTAATGCTAGGGATTGACACTATTGACAGCTCACTCTAAGCTCACTTCACTTAACTTTTCACGGTGAGATTTTTACAGAATCGATCGGCTGGTCGTTGGTAAGCATCACTTGAGAACGGCTGGTCCGACATGTGGCTCTTTTTTGTAGGTTTAATGGAATGAAAAATATAACGTCCTATTTTCTATGAGACTTTTATATGAACTATTGAAATTTGGACAGGGCAACGTGTGGTTATTTAATAAAATATTCTTACTCTCGAAAATTTTGAACAAATTCGATACAAGTATGAGCGTAAATAACTCATCCATTAGAACTGAACAACTGTTCCTTTCGCCTCTATTACCTTGAAAAATAATATATATATATAGTACGATTCCCTTATACTACACCCAACTATCATATTCAATTAATTAGTTTATATTAGAAACCTGTTGCTAAGTGAATAATCAAGGAACACGAAGCAACCTCGAGCTCACGACATGACACATTAATCTCACACGATTATTCAAGGGATCAACTCAACTAAGATTCATTATTATTTACTCAATCCTTATTTGTTTGTAGATCCGAGATTTATTAACATACGAGTACATAGGGGGCATGGCGTTTTTTTTTTTAAAAAAAAACCCTATTCTTCTCATTTCGATTCCAATATATCCAAGATCAAGGGATATCGTATTATCCAGTAACTGGGTTTTGGAAATTAACTCAAATCGATTCAAAATATTTATAGACCTCAGCCATCGCTTTCCAACAGGCGTGATTGAGGTCAAGAGCCCATTCAGCAATATAAAAAAAAACACACGTTTATCTGTTTTGTCGCTACGATTCGGGTCAGATTCCAGTCAGTATTTTTGTATCCAGTATGCAGCTATACTATCTAGCGGCAAGCTTTTTAAATAAAGAAATATTTATTTAATAATTGGGTACCAATTACAATTTACAAGCTAACACTAAAATAACAAAATTATATCCTAAATTAACTAAAACTATTTATATACAAACTAAAATATAGCGTCGAAAAATTCATCCGCATCGCTGTCGACTGGTAATGTACCCAAGACACTGGCGGCATTACCACGTTGTATGGCAATGTTTAGCCTCTGGCCAAAGTAAAAGCCAGCCCTTGGGTCATGGGAAGTGTCAACAGTCGTTTCGAAATTTCCTTTTTAAATAATGGATAACAACAGTAGTTTTACAAGAGCATGAGGTCAACAGATTCGTGTCGTTATTATACGATTTATGCCCGGCTGATGGCAATAGGCTCGCTTCCTATAACAACGGACTTAAACATAACTGGCGGAATGTGGGTATAGGGGCGTTAGACACACCTCTGCCCCTCTTCGGAGATAACAGGCGTGATGTTAAGTTAGCTAACCTTCCAGACTGATTCACGATCACGAGTACTATCATAGACAACTATATTGTCTAATGAAAGCATGTCAACTCAGTTGAAGGGCTCTTTGTAAACACGATTCGACATTACAACCTACTAGAGGTACTTTAATATCTACTTCAGCCGAAAAGAGCCGCTCAGAGCCAGTTAGTAGCGCAGAGGGATAAGTGTACCAACTTTACACGCTCAGTAGGCCAGAGGTGCTCAAACATGGCGGGAATTCATTGCTGGCCATAACTTTCATGTGTGTGGTCAACGTGCTATGACGAGCTATCTAAATGCGGGTGAATAGAATGAGTGCTAAACACATCTGCCTATGAGTTTTAGAGATACTTAAAAATGTATACATATACCATGAACTTTTCTGACATTTTACTTAGACAAGGGAATAGTAACAAATTATTGTTTTTTGCGTTAATACAGTTGGTTCTTGTATTTAAAACCAGTCAGAGGTCTAATTTTATCGTGTTATTATTTTTAATTAATTACGATTCCTTGTCAATTACATGACCAAGAAACATAAAAATGTTGATATTTTGCAAAGTAAGCAAAATAACTTGTAAAGCTGCAAACTAACAGCTTATTTATTTCATCATCTATGTGTAAGTATAACCCAAAAAAGGTTGAGGGCGTCTGCCGAGGGCACTTGACGTTCTCAGGTATCACCTAATGATTGGATATCGGAGTCTTTCGACAGGATCGTGTGTTAAAGTCGGGGCTCACTTTATAGCGACACGAGCGTCCCAGGAACTTTCGAGGGGTTTTTGTGAAGTTTTCCAATAGATATCCTAGAGGGCAAAATCTTTGTATATTAGAAAAGTAGTTACACTGGGTTACACACCACGAAGTTTCTAGTAATTTAAAGTCTGCAAACTTGAGACGTAGCCTGACGTAGGGATGTTTCTTTTGAAATCTTGGAGTTTGAAGATTTATACGAATTTAACTTACAGCGGTTGGGAAACCTAGTTTTTATTAGAAAATCGATAATATTATAATGTTTTTTTTTTGTTTTGATGTTTTACGAGGCGATTTGAAGGACGCCCTAGGGAGACATATAGTGACATATGGTGATGATATTCAGAAAGGTCAGGTTCGTAGTAGGTACTCTTGATGATGAAGAAGATAATTTTAGCGGTTGTTCTTATTATTTGATTGCAGTATTTCGACTAGCTTTATTTTTTATACTCAATTCAATTCTATCACAGGATTACCTAGTTCAGGTACGTAAGTCTTAGAAACATAATTGAAATTTAAGCAAAACTGTACTAATTAACTGTACTAACTGTAATAAATATATTATTATTATTATTTATTATTATCTCTTAGGGCCGATTTTTGATCCGTAGTTATACTCAACCAATTGTTAAAAATAGTAAGTAACTAAGGGTTAAATTTTTGCTAGATGTGTTTTTTGACCAATTTTTAGTTTATCTAATGATATAATATCATTGCTAATATTGAAATAATTAACTATTGGTTAAAAAATAACCATTAGGTAAACTAACAATTGATCAAAAACACATTTTGCAAACATTTAACCATTACTTACGTTTTTTTAAGAATTGGTAGAGTTTAACTACGATCAAAAAGCCGGTCCCAGTGAATAAGTAACATTCATCTCACTTCCTAGTAGTCTTGAAATTATTTTGTTGTTAAAACACACACTACTCGCGTGAGTAACGTGTCCCATCACTATTTGAGTTCATTAATTAATTCTTGTTAGCGCTGCTCCACGGCTCAGTCATAAGATGGATCGTTATTTAATTATTTGTTGTTATATTATTATCACACGATACAATAACTGCTGTGAAGTGTTGTGGACTATTGACTTGTTAGCCATACGGTTCATTTTATTAGCACTTAATTAACATTTAAATCATCAACTTACAGGAGTCCACTGCTGGACATAGGCTTCTCCAATAGCACGCCATTCAGCTCAATACTCGATCCTCATCCAGCTGCAACCAGCTATCCTGCGAAGATCGTCGTTCCACCTTGCCTGAGGGCGTTACGTTTGCCGATTCGCGGCCTCCACATAAGAACACATCTACCTTAATGGTCATCGGTTCTACGGCTAATTTGGCCGGCCCTTCACGCTTGTATTCTTCGAAGGGCTCGGCTGTACTTCGCCATTTATACAAGGTGGGCCAAAAGAAGTCATCCGATGTTGTTTGGCTCTCTTTTTTTTTCTAAATGAAAAACTTCGATTCTGTTTTTTGATTATTTTTATTTGAACCTTTAGAATTTTATTGGTCAAGTCGAGAAGATTATATCGGCCAAATGGGCGCCGTCACAATTGATTGCCATACGGGCTCGTTTTATGGCATTTTTCATCACTTCGGCGAGAACTTCGGGCGACAGATTCTCACACTCGTGTCGAATGTTGTCTTTGAGGGCTTCCAGAGTCTCGGGTTTATTCACGTAAACACGGGACTTCAAAAAACCCCACAAAAAAACGTCTGGAACGCTTAAATCGGGCGATCTTGCGGGCCAGTGCAAATTGCCAAAACGAGAGATGAGGCGACTCGGGAACGCTGCCTTCAGAATATCGGTTGTGGCTCGCGCAGTGTGTGCCGTTGCTCCGTCCTGTTGGAACCACATGTCCCTCAGTCCTAATTCGCAGGTCTTTGACCAAAATTCGCCTTAAGGACGTCCGGCTGATGGCTAATTGCGTGGCACGGCATCTGGTCGATGTTTCCGGCGACAGCTCGACATCCTCGGCAACAGCGGCGATATTCTCGGCAGAACGGGCGCTCCGGGGCCGGCCACTCTTGGCAACATCTCGTGTGGTCCCATACTCTTCAAGGTTGGTGGCCAAACGGCGCAGAGTTTGGCCACCAACCACAGACGAATTGTTACGCAAAAAAATAGACACGATTATTCCGCGTTCTTGGGGACTGTATCGCCCCATGGCTTGTTCACTTGTATTCTGCATCTGTCTAGTCCACAAATGTCAAAACAGATTGGACATTGGCGGCCATTTGCAGAAATGAGAGCATCTTCCAATAGGGTGATTTCTTTTGGCCCACCTTGTATTAAGTATGGGACTGAGTAAACTTAACGAAAGAAAGCACGTTAAGCCGTTGGTCCCGGCTGTCATTCGTGGATCTTTGACAGTCGTTACGGGTAGTCAGAAGCCCGAAAGTCTGACAACCAGTCTTACCAAGGGGTATCGTATTACCCAGTAACTGGGTTGTGGAGGTCAGATAGGCAGTCGCTGCATGTAAAATACTGGTAATCAGATGCATCCGGTTAGACTGGAAGCCGACCCCAACATAGTTGGGAAAAGGCTAGGCAGATGATGACTGAGTAAACTTAACGAAGATGAACTGCTGGGGAGTATGTTGCGCCACTTCGTCCAGCTAGAGAAGGAAGTGGTGAAGGTCCTTTTGGGGGACTGTCTTATGTAATGTTGACGTTTCAAATGTGCTGATTTTTAGGCCATATCCAGGTGAAAGCGTAAACAAAAAAACAAATCTTAACTCTATAGTAGAATATTAGTTTAGATAAAGTAATAGACATAAGTATATAGGGTTTTTTCAGTTATGAGATATTTTACTCTACACGCAATTTATACTTGTACTACGATAAGTTTACGAGACTCAATCTTAACTTTAATTAAGCCTTTTTTTTTTGGGTGGGAAATCATCAAATGACCTCTCCCGCTCTGGGCTGAGCGGAAGGGCGTGTCAGACTTTTACTGACTAAAAGCTAATGAAACCTTGATTTTGTGCACAGACTTCCTGATGCAAAACATGCATTGTTAAAATACAGTTGTGCCAGCGACACGAAAAAGAAGAAGAAGCCAGCTGTAGATTTTCAGGATGGGCGAAGTAACCGTTGCGTTGTATTACCGGATCAACAACTGCCTTCAGTTCTGTTGTTAAGTACAGAAAGAGATTAATTGCCTTAATGTCTACCTCCATCTTTGCATCTTGGGTGGTTTTTCAATTCTTCGTCAACATAAGTTGCTTAACTAACAAGTTTATTAAATGCTGAGATGTAGAGACGAAGAATTCTGTACCATCTGTATATCTGCATCTGTAGCCATCTGGCATAAGATATTTTCCCAGGCGATAGATAGATAGAATACTCTTGATCTTCTTCTCTTTCTCTCTCTCTCGATTTGTGAACTAAGTCTTCAGCTCATTCACCAGATATAACGAACAATACTATTCTGTACAAATACAGTTGGTCAGAACTGAGCTCTTTCGTGTCTATCATTGGCATTTGACCAGCGCAGCGAGGTAGTTGCGTAACACACTATCTGTGGCAAAGGTTTCATTCAGTTCAACAACACTCATGTTGTAATTTAAGGAGGCAAATTTTTCGAACATTTCTAACAATGGATTAGCAATATCCTTCATAACGATTCAGATTGTGTGTTGCGTAATAATGGTGCTGGAATATTTCGACATTTGGCAGCAACTTTCCCTTTACAATTTCCCAAGGCTTTCCGATTTCACCTATAAATGTGCTTGAACCGGAAGTAAAACCACCCATCAAAAGAAAATAAATGTCGAAATGGCAATTCATTCATTAGGTAGTTAGCAAATGAAGCACTGTAAAGGTCTGCTCCTTCGATCCGAAGGTCTGTTCAATGTTTTTCCATTAATCTAATTTTACCACCAATTTTTCCAACAAAAAAATGTATTATCATATCCAATAGCCGCCAAGTGATCGAGAGATACGTTTTCAATCAAAAGAAAATGAATGATTGCTCCTTTTATAAATTTAAAAAACATCCCTTATTTCGAATGTTTAAACCTGCTCCGAAGACAGTTAATTATAGCAATAGCAATAATATTTTATACACGTCATATTCGTCCTATTTATTTATATACAGGGTGTTATTGACAGCCCTCCACAAAAACACAGGATTGATTCAGCTCCTTATTCTGAATCATATCCCACTGGAAATTTTCTCAGGAAAAAAAAAATTATGCCGTTTTTTCTGCTGATATTCCTTTATTTCGATGTAAAATTACGTTCTCTGTATGCAACACTCCATTTATGTAAATAAAACAGCTGAAAACAGCCTCGCTCAAGCTCGCTGCGCTGCCGTCCGCTACGTGCGTTTTGCCACGGTAACGATACGTTGCGTGTGAGGTAATAAAACAAATCTGGTTTTTTGGATTCCCTTAATGTTCCTGAAAGAATTACATGTACCGGTCATCTTAATATGATGTACTGAAGCCACCCTATCAGTTTGCGGAGGGCTGTCAATAACACCCTGTATATTTATTCAGCAGAGGTCCACGCTCGATGTTTGCCAGAGGGCTATGGAACGGAGTATTCTGGGTATTAAACTTGTGGACCGGGTTAAGAATGCAACAATCCGTTCCATCACTAAAGTAACTGATGTCACTCGGAAAGCTGCCACGCTTAAATGGAATTAGGCTGGACACATCTGTCGCATGTCAGACTATCAATAGGCCAAACTTACGGACTAGTGGGTCCCGCTTAATGTCAAACGACATCGCGGCAGGTCCAGACCGAGATGGCGGGATGAGCTGGACTCCTTTAATGAAGATTGGCCCTTGGCAGCTCTGGAGAGAGGGAGAGGTGGAAGGAGAGAAGGGAGGCCTTTGCCCAGCAGTGGGACATTAATGACTGATAAAAAATAAAAATAAAATATCGCTATGAAAATCCTAATTTACAAAAAAAAGTTTTTTTGACCCATCCTTCTGTATATGCCATTCAGCTCACTTCCGTGCTCCCTAATCTCCTAAAATAAGAAATAAATTAAAACTATATATTTTTGTCAAGATACTCCATCCAACCGTGTAAGATTTCACATCACTATAGTAATAGAGTTCGTTGATTAACAGTAATGGTTCCGAGACACTGATTGTGTAATGAATGGTTATTTCATTATATTGTTTCGGTACACAGTATGTACTGTGGTATTTACGACTTATTTATTGCCATGCTCGTATAAGAGATGCATCATTGATATAAATAATTTTCTTAATGTAATTCGAGATAATTATTATGTTACGACATGCTGCCTCGACCACCAATTAATTGTACTCAGGAAGCTGATGGTGTGATTTGCGACAAAAATACATCGCACTATTTTTACCCTAGTATGTACCTACGGCAAAACAAAAAGAGTGCAGGCTATTTATGATTCGCTCTCTATGTTGGTTGTGGTTATCAGAAGAGAAATGACCATTTTTACAAAATCATTTTTTTTGAGGCACTGATGCTCTTTGTGTCATGGTTTACTGCGATCAAGTCTTTTTTTTGTGTAAACATTGAAGCACTCATGCCCTTTGTTGCATGGTTTAGAACTTATTTTTAAAATAAACCTACATCGTTATTTATTTTCCCCATATTTTAGTACTCTCCTAACCATGAAAACAATACTCGAGAAATAAAACGTAACCTACATTTTATTGCTCCAGTATTTTTATGATTTTGCACAAATACCTACGTCTCAAACAACACAACAGTCGCAATACCAACACAGCTGACTGTTGACATGACTCCGTACTACTTCATACACAAATATTTACCTTCCAAGCGTCCTTGACTGTCGAGAAGCGATGCAGACAGAACCGTTTGACAATTACACTCTTTTATTGTTGTAAAATGTGATCGAAACGTGTACATACAGCGATTTTATGTGAGATAAAAGCTAGCAAAGGATATGTATTTTGTAGTATTTTTCTTTCTTTCTGATTCCCAGAAAAGTATAAGTCACCAAACAACTTGCATGTTGTAAAAACTGAAGATTAATAAAGTGTATTGGCATTATAATCTACCAAAATATGTGGTAATCATTCTCTTTAATTATTCATTGCGGAACGGTCACAAGAAAGCTCATGTTGGGCAGTGGACATCTACTTCATCATCTCCGTATTATTTATTTATTTAGTTTTATTAAGTACTTACAGTAAAATACTCAGGTTTTGCCCGCTACTTCGTCTGCGTGTATGTTGTACTTTAGATTTTTTTTATGGATACAAATATCCTGGGTGATAAGAAGCCTAAGTCCCAGGTCCCAAGTCACCTATCTATTATAACGATCGGTTCAGTGGTTTAGGTGTGAAAAGTTACAGATGGACGGACAGACGGTCCCCCAAAACACTTTCTTACTTTCTAGTGCTTTCGCTGGGAAAAGAAGTGGCGCTACAAACTCCCTAGCATTTATAATAAAAAATGATATGAAAAATTATATTAAAGGAGGTTATAGCAGGCCCCAACACCATCACATAAGGACCCCAAAACGTAAAATTATGTCAAAAGGTCACATCCATACTGATATTATAAATCCGAAGGTAACTCTGTCTGTATATTACGTTCTCACACCTAAACCACTGAACGGATTTCGATAAAGGGCAATGAGATTTATTTTATTTATTTATTGAGGATCTCCAACAAAGGATACACTTATACAATAGAAATTTACAATAATAAAAACCAAAATTACTGGTAATAAAAAAAAGTAATTTTGGTTTAAAAACCAAACTACTGAACCGTTTTTGATGAAATTTCTATGGGACCATTTGGGAAGTATACCCTTTCCAACAAAAAAAATTTAAATCGGTTGGCAAGCGACGGACTTATGCGCGAACAAACATTAAAAAAAAAAATACAAACATCCGAATTGAGAACCTCCTCCTTTTTTAGAAGTCGGTTATAAAAGGTTCTTTTACGTGTGCTCCTTCAATTACAGAAGACCACAGCATTCACATTTAGCTAGGTGTAAACACGATAAAAATAGAGAAAATAAATTATGATTGATACAAATTATAAAATTAGATGGAAAAAAATTAAATAAACATATCAAGATTGAGATAGATGGCATCCTGGGGAAGAAAAGAAGCTAACTTTATGGCTTTTACAGCAGCACGTTCCCGTGGGATAATTTCCGACATCCACGCGGGCAAAGCCGCAGGCAGAAGCTAGTCCCTGCAGGTACAATAAAATTGACCTCTCCATACACGCAAGCATTATCTTATTCACTTCAATTTATGTGTATGGGATAGTAGGCCATTGTGGCTAAGAATATGCCGTTTATTTCTAGTGTTGTTACGAGTTATTTAATAACAATGAGAATAGGCCTTGGAAATCGTAAAAGGTAAAGCAAAAAAGCCCGTTTGTTGGTTAAAATATTAAAATTGTGACAAATCTTAGGAGAATGCTGTCTTCTTTTCTCGTATTGTAAAAATATTTGCCAGTCAGTCAGCAAGATGGCAGAGTTTATCATCCAGGGTGCATTGTATCGTAACTTGAATAATATAGATTTTTGGAAAAGGATTCGAATAACACTAACACCCAATTTCACACACACATTCATTAATTACATGAACATTATCAAAATTCATTAAAAATGCGCTCTCCCGCCAAAAAGTATTCCCCCTCAGCGTCTACAATGACGTTCTAATATTCAAATGCAAACAGGCAAAGGTCTGGAAACCAATCTGCCTACCGTATAACTATTGTTGGAGAGCTGATGTAGATCCTTTTTTAAAGCTTGCAACGTAATCAATTTCAGTAGGTTATCAAATTAATCTGCACAAATACACGGCCAGCAGACAGCTATGTCTTGCCTTAATTAAAAATTTGTTAATTACAAATTAAACACCTGTGGTTGCATTTATTATGACGTAACTGCAGCAACTGACACTGACTGACACACCCTCATACACACACCGACACACTCACTGTCTGTCTGACTGTTACCGTGTCTTATAGTTATAACAATTGCGGGGAATAGGCGGTTCTTAAAGATGACGCCTTGGCTTATTGTTGGATATTTTGTCAGATTGTAAATTAATAACACTAATTATTTTCATTTTTACGGCAATCCCCGTATTTTTACGTACTTTCTTTCTAAGCTCTGTGTCAGTCTGCGAAAGCCCTCTAATTTACCTACATTGTTGATTTTGATTGTCGCTGAGATGAGATTGCGATAGATTTATTGCTATTTATTTCATTCTACAGGTTTGTTCGTGTAGTTGCCAAAAGGCTGTCCCCTACCGTCATCTTTATCAATCTATTGACACACCTAATGACATAAGACCTTACCAATTTCAGTCACGACATCACTAAAACTTAATCATTTTGACATTGACATTTAAGATATCCTTAGATGGCATAGGTATTTATACAGGTTCGCAATTTATAAATAATCACTTAGGCGTAATTTAGGTTCTCCAAAAAAGGCGCCAAAGAATCTTAACGAAGCCCCTAATTAGTTTCTATATTTAATCGCCATTCGTTATAGCTTCGACACGATAACTAAGAACATCCATATTAATGTGTCCAAGCCTTATCGGGATAGTAAAGCTGCCGCTACACTATGAGCCATATACATACTAGAAACTCGTAGTAAATTTTATACCCAAAGATGTAATAGCTATTGGTTTTCTTCTGATGAACTGTATCAGACAAGTTGTTCAAACTGGAGCGAGTTAATTGGCATACTCGTATTTATATAAGTATAATCAGCCAATAATGTTTCACTGCTGGGACACAAGCATCCTTCCTCTCTTCGAGAGGGAGTGGTGTCGTGAAAGACAATCCGTACAGCGCCTAACAGTAACGGAATGGTTGTTCTGACCTGGAGAAATGACTAAAAATAAATGCTATGTCCAGTGGGCTGCAACAGTCCATGGATGGTACAGAAACAAAATCGTGTGAAGCGAGAAATGACGCCATCTAGCGTAACCTAATATGTTAAAATTGAATATCTGATTTTCTAAGTTTTAGTTTTCAAACTTGAGGTTGAATACGGATTTATAAATAATTGGTAGGTAGTATAAATAGGTTATTGTATTATTACTTAACTATTTATGTGATTATGTATTTAATTTATCTTTTCGGTGTTGGAAGGTGCAAATAAAAAAGTCGTGCTGAATGATAACCAAAAATGTTTATTCGTTTTATTTATTTATAAAATTAACAAACTTTTATGAGAATTGTGACGTCACATTCCAATAAATAAAAGAAGTTCTGTTATTTTCCGTTCAAAAGATTTTTTGTTGTGCATAATTATACACACAATAACATAACAAGGAAATGATATTCTAATAACACAAATATAATTGTTGATACCCTCTTAAGTATTATAGGTATCGGTATCGAGCAGAGTTTATTGAAAACTAATATGTATGATTTAGACTTTATCAACATGTTTTTTTATATAACGTCACAATGAATGATTGAGGTTATTTTCTTGACGAAAAGAAGATTGAAACTAAACCTCAATTTAAGATCATTAAATATTTACGGATATATCAATAGGTCTAATTATTAAAACCAAAACATCTAAATAGATTATTTGGGTATAGGATATTTGGATAAAGGTTATAGGATATCTGGTGAATAGGACAATTGTCTTGGACAAATGTTATTTATGTCAACTCATCAGCTGGGTAAATGTTGCGCACAGTAGGTAGCATGACATTGTCTAATACTTCTACATAAGTAGAACTGTTGGCGCGTGGAGGAATAAAAGCCAGTTCTCCTGGCCCTGCTGCACTCATCCATCCCCACATATTAATTGTAATTCGATCTGAGTCTGTATTAGGGATTACGTTTTTATCACACCAGCGAGGGTTATCCTTGCGCCATAAATGAAGCCTACCCTTTTGACTAGATTTGAATGTCTTTTCATCTGAAAATATGGTAGTATTCCAGTCAAATCTAAATAATACCGTGCGAAACGTAATCGTTCTTGTTTATGTATTTCTGTCAAGAAGGGCTTTTTAGCTGGTCTTCTGTGATCTGCCTTCAGCGTGGAGGGCACAGCGAACAGTTTGCAATGAGTTGTCGAATGATACCGCAAACTGTCTAGTTGGTGTGAAACCATTTGTTTCATACTCGCTCACCATTATGTCGTCGCTGCGCCTCGCTAATAAGACGGCCTTCCTCTTCGTTGTCGACTAGCAAGGCTACCCTTTTCCTCACATCTCTTGATCCAGCGACTTACAGTATTACTCTAAAACAAAAAAAAAGTGATATCAGGCAGCTATAATAAAAAACTAAAGTGACTTCATTTTTATTATTATAATATTTTTTTAATATAAAATATTAAAACTGCATTTATAAATCCAATAATAAACACTAATTATTTATCTTTCTGGCCTCATGATGCATGGCGCTACATGATTTACCTACCAATTATTATTAGGTAAAGATATCATATAGGTACCCTCTTAATCACCACTAATGAGACACAATTGGTTTTCTATTGTAATTAGCCACAAAGGGCCCGCGAGATAGATGGCATTCTGGGGAAGCACATACATTTTATCCTGATAACACGTTCCCGTGGGATAATTTCCGACATCCACGCGGGCGAAGCCGCGGGCAGAAGCTAGTTATTAATAAATTAAGTAGCTCCTTAACATGACACTAGAACTCTTAGGAACCAAGCAAAAACAATAAAGTCAGAAAGAACGCTAAGCGGAAACGAAGTAATAGCGCAGGCAGGCGATGCGATGTGATGCGGCGATGCGACGCGATGCGACGCGGTGGGGGGGGCTTCACGCGGACGAAGTCGCGGGCCGAAGTTAGTTATAATTAAATACATAAGTAGGTATGTGTGCAACAACCCGCGATGAGCAGTGATCTCGCACACGTCCGCTAAACAATGCATTTATTATTTATTGATTTACGTGACGCGAGGAGAAATAAGAAATACCAATAGGTATAAACTATGGGTATAAATAGACGGACATTTGCGTATGTTGTAGCACGTGGGTTCGTACCCAGGCAGGCTTCACTTTGTGTAAATTATTTCATCACCACTGCTCTCAAAACGGTGATGGAAAACATTGTGAGCAAACCGGCATGTCCTAGAACCAGAAATTCGAAGACATGTGACATCCTCCAACCCGCACTGAGCCCGCGTGGTCTCAGCAGTGAGAACATTACAGGCTCATTAAGCTATGAGTATACAAACATCAAATATCAATAGCCAAATATTTCAAATATTGCAGTGGCGAAACATCGAGTTTTCAAATGCATTAAATAGTGTAATAGTGCAACATGGCGTCGGTAGTTACACAATTGCACTATTGACGTGAACCCCATATTACAAACTTGTTGAATATATCATATTATTAAGTTATAATAGAGGCACTCTCTTTGGTGAATTTTTACAAAGTACATATTATTCAATCGTTACTATTGTAGGTAGATAGAGGTATGTACGTGACTATACCCACGAATAATACACACGGCTACACATCATTTACAGTTTTAGCTGACCTCGCATTGTATAAGCTTTTCATACAATGAGAAGTCAGCTTATACTGGAAATGTATAGCTTGATACTCGTAATCCGTCGTGCGTAACATTTTTATTGCATTAGTAATTGAAATTCCAAAGAATCAAATGGTGTTCATCTATTGATTTACGACTTAAACAAAAACATGGATATTCCCGAGAGAAGTTATTTTCTATTGAATCTAATTTTGTTGATCACTTATGAGTCGCTCGGCGAAAGAATTGGCGAGTTTAGCTCGATTGGCACAGCGCGGCTAAGTGATTGGCTTTTACAATGCGGTCAGCAGGTTCCATTACCGCATTTAACAAAAATATTTTTATGACCTTAATATATCGACCTGATTGTTAGATACATAAGAATAAGCTTTTCAGTAATTCACATCACAGAAAATATGTCTTAACATAGTCCCAAGGTTTCTTACGAAACGTGAATCACGTCATTTTATCATCCATGTTCTTAGTCAGAAAAATCAGGTTAGCTACGGTGTATTGAGTCCAAGGATAGACTGTATTCCAATCAGAATAACATTTATTTAAATAACGTTAAAATTCTTACATTATACATATAATGTAAGAATTTTAACGTTATTTAAATAAATGTTATTTAAATAACGTTAAAATTCTTACATTATTTTAATAAGCAATGTAATATATTTACCATGCTCAATATATTACTTGTTTCTTCTTCTTCTCAGTCATTTCAATCATGTCATAGGTGCGATATATCATGGTTATTTTACAAAAAATATTCTGTAGGTAATACGGAATATGAATGTGGATGGCTATAACAGTAGAGGAAGACCAAAGAAACGATGAATGAACTGCGTGTGAGATAATATGGCTCAAAACACTAATAGAGAAGTATGGAAGAAGAAGACATGTTGCGCCGACCCCAAATAAATTGGAATAATAATCATGATGATTTTTATTTCGGAACAAAGAATCCATACAGTGAAAGTAACATAATATTAAAACAAGTTGTTATCTAGTGTTAGTACGTCACCCTCCGCACAAACTGCTTTACAATTGGAGCGCTGAAGGTCTCCGCTACAGTTCTCAGGATGACGTTGCGACTGTCTGTCACTCTCCTCGGGAGTGAAGCTGTTTCCAGGATAAGGGCAGGAGACTGATGATCTGGTAGGTACCTACAAGATCGTATTAGGCATTAAAGAAAAGCTCTTACCACAAAATAACAACCATTTGTGGTCAGTGACGAACCAGTCTAGTTATGCCATCATTTTAATAACCGAAGAAAGCATAGCCTTGTTATTTTACAATTAATTGAGCACACTTTATCGCTATGATGCACCATATAATGGCATCATGTTCATAGCCCCTAGCTGGTGCCCGTGGCTCCGCTTGCGTAGAGATCGGAAATTAATACCAGGATAAAAACTATCCTATATTAAAATCAGTCAGGTCAGAGTCTACCTGTGTGCCAAATTTCATCAAATTTCATTCAGTCGTTAAGGCTTGAAAATGTAAGAGAGAGAGAGAGAGTTACTTTCGCATTTATAATTTTAATTAGTATGGAAGTCATCATTATCTGCCTGCCTTTACCCAAGTATGTTGGGGACGGCTTCCAGTCGGATGCAGTTGAATGTCAGTATATTACATGGAGCGATCTAACCTCCATATCCCATGGTAACTGGGTAGCACAATACCCCTTGAGACTCCAACGTAAGACTCCAACTTTCGAGCATCTGACTACTATTAGACTAATATTAGGAGGGAAATATGGATGAATTTATCACCAACTCCGAGCCCTTAACCGCACAAAATATAGCAGGGATCACTAACGACAACCCCGGGGATAAATTAGTGTGCTCAATTCGTAACTACATATATCGTCGCACAAGCAGTAGGCAGAGTATCAAATTCGTATCGCATCATTTTGCGTGTCACCTCCCTATCAGTGAAGGTTATCTGTTAAATGTCAAGTAGGTACCTACACAAGTTTACTTTTAAGGAGATTAGTAAGTAAGTCGACTGTTTGTGCAATTTATTGCTGTTGTTGTGAAGTTTTGAATTATTTACAATGTACTGAGGTTTGTTTGATTAAACTATCTAGGGTCAGTTCTGTAGAAGTGTTGACAACAATTACTGCAAAACCATTATTATTGTATTAACTATAAAGGTCATCACTCATTATAACCGTACCACTCCAGAGTAGTAACCGCTCGTCACCGCCTCGAAAAATTCTACCCGCTTGTCCGCTCGCTGCTGGCACGCCACCTGTGAGGTAACAGTTTGTTGTTCACGCGCCGCTCACTAGTTGGTAGCTCACCGTCCACGCGCCAACGGTGAAAATTTACTTTAATTCAGTTGATTTAAATCCTAACTTGAATAAAATGTTATTTGCTGTGAGCATTGCTGTTATAATTAATGAATGACCATTAGTAATTTCTTTTAAAAACAAACCATTGGCCAAAGCGACTATATTTATTTTAACGACAGAACGAGCAAAAGTATTTGCTCGTTCTGTCGATTTTACTTTGTAGTTACGTAACTATCTCGCACTAGATGTCACTAAGTGCAGGATGCAACAGGGTCGTACTCGGGATTTTCGTACCAGTAGTAGTTTTTAGGGTTCCGTAGCCAAATGGCAACGGAACCCTTATGGATTCGTCATGTCTGTCTGTCTGTCTGTCCGTCCGTATGTCACAGCCGCTTTTTTCCGAAACTATAAGAGCTATACTGTTGAAACTTGGTAAGTAGATGTATTCTGTGAACCGCATTAAGATTTTCACACAAAAATAGAAAAAAAAACAATAAATTTTGGGGGTCCCCATACTTAGAACTGAAACTCAAAATTTTTTTTTTCATCAAACCCATACGTGTGGGGTATCTATGGATAGGTCTTCAAAAATAATATTGAGGTTTCTAATAACATTTTTTTCTAAACTGAATAGTTTGCGCGAGAGACACTTCCAAAGTGGTAAAATGTGTGTCCCCCCCCCGTAACTTCTAAAATAAGAGAATGATAAAACTAAAAAAAATATATGATGTACATTACCATATAAACTTCCACCGAAAATTGGTTTGAACGAGATCTAGTGAGTAGTTTTTTTTTAATACGTCATAAATCGTAACGTAACGGAACCCTTCATGGGCGAGTCCGACTCGCACTTGGCCGGTTTTTTTTTTAGGTTTATGTTTGTTGTTCATAGTTGACGATAGATGGCGGCCTGTTTACAAAATGATATAAAAGCTACAAAAATAATATGTTGGCCATTAAAGGGTCCTTAGGAATGAATGTTGAACAAACTTCAGTACCTATTAAGATTTTTTTTTTTATTGACAGTGGGCTCACTGATTATTAAAATATGTTAGTTCTGAGATCTACGTACCTAAATATTTTTAGTTCTCATGACACCAAGTGTCGCCATATAGAATTATGTTTGGAAACGCCGACGCTAAGAGATTTTTCTAAAACTATTTTAATACACATAAAATTACTTACAAATGAAATGTAATGCCATACATAGCATCAGAACGTCTATCCGAGTAATTTTTACAAGATAAAACACAACACTTTTTTTTTTTCCTCTAGCGCGAATAATGCTGTAAAATGGGAACGTTTACATTGAGAATCACAGTGCACAGTTGCTTAGGCCGTCTCCTCTTTGTATTTGCTCCGTGGTTTTGCCAACAGAGGTGTCCGTATATATCCACATTTCCCGAACTACATATTTTAAAGTCCCATGTTGGAAAGTCATCTCAGATAATTATAACCAAACACAAATCTAAAATTCGGGGTGCTACTGAGTTCCATAAAAATACGGTTCGTGCGACCGCGGAACATATAATAACTTACCGCGACATTATCCACTCCAGCGAATAAAATGACTTCATGTGAAATTAAATGCCACAGTATACTCGTAGAGTTGCAAAATGATTAGGTGTATAAACATAACCCACGTTTTTGGGTCTCGCAACTTTACTCATAAAATGACAAGGATAAAATCGCCGACAAATAACAGGAAGTCAATACTTCTGCGGTTTTAGACATTGGTTTTATAAGACAACACAAATATTATTTGCGAACCCACACTTTTGAGAACTAATCCGACAGTTTAGGAGACTGCAGTTGGAGGCAGGTACACACGGCTACACATCAAGCTATACATTTCCAGTTTTAGCTGACCTCGCATTGTATAGACTTTTCGTACAATCAGAAGTCAGCTTATACTGGAAATGTATAGCTTGATATGTCGTCGTGTGTACTACTTGCCGTATTGCGATTTAGGTATTTTTATACTTATTTGTATCCAATGGTTTGGAACTTGGAATGGTTTGGTCCAATGGTTAAGGCCTCGCCTCATGGACGAGATTGTGGGTTCAAATCCGGGCAAGTACCAATATGATTAATTCAAATTCATATGTACTTTCTAAGTTTATCTTACTGACATCGGTGAAGCAAAACATCATGAGGACACCTGGACTTATATATAGTTAATATAGGTCTGAAACTGCCGACCCTCCTTGAGCAAGAGTGGTGATTAATGCTCGTTCCTTTCTCTGTATGAGAAAGATGCCTTGCCTCAGCCCTGCAGTCAGTAGTGCGGCAGTCATAAATAAATAAATTGAAATTACTCCAATAATATATTAATCAGTCTGTATCGTCCCGCGGCAGAAGGCCTCCTTTCCTTCTTCCACTCAACTCGATCCTGAGCTAGTATGTATCAATCCCTCATATAGGCGTCAAGTTCACACCTGGGTCTTCCGCGATGCCGTTGGACATTTTCAGGGACCCATGCTGTGTTGGTCTGAGTCCACAATGCACCCGACATGCGGCAAACGTGTCCTGCCTAGTCCCATTTGAGTCTGGCTGATCTTTGGGTGACGTCTGCGACTTGTGTCTTAGAGAGTACTTATCGTATAATAATATAACGTTAAATAATAATTGGCAGATGCCAGCCGGAAATGTGCTCAAGAATGGATAAGCAACTAGCAATGATTGCTCACGCAACCGGTTAATTAGCTCATAACAGCTGGTTTTCAAACGAACAGGTTAGATAATGTTAGCAGGATTATAAATCAGTTCCAAATGTCAATAAGGAGTAGGTAATAGAACAGCATTATAAAAATCTGACAATAGCGTTGACTTGTTGCTGAGGAGTATGTTTTGTCTAACCTTTTCCCAACTATGTAGGGTTCGGCTTCCAGTCATACTTGATACAGCTGAATACCAGTATTTTACATGGAGCGACTGCGTAATTATCTGACCTCTATAACCCAGTTACTGGTTAATACGATACCCCTTAACCAACGGGACCAACCAATGGCTAAACGTGCTTTCCGAGTGACGGAGAAGTCTCGGTATACATTGATGGTCACTCATCTACGGACTGACCTCGGCAAGCATGGTGTAACCTGATCGATCGACCCATTTTTTAGACTCGTGGCTGTTATTAATTAGCCACGAGTCTAAAAAAATGCTGATTCTCAGCCTAATAAAATATTATAATTATGCATTTTGTACGCTTTCATCATAAATACCTATTTATGTAATGAAACGGTTTGCTTCATAATAATCAGTTATAGCAGATTAGATAAAATGATAAGAATTCAAGATTTCGTTAATTATCCTTGACATTGCAATTTCTTTAATGTGCATTTGGATTGAGTGATCTTTTTTTATTTCGTTACAAAATGTGATTGTACATTTAGTCAAAAATAGTCAAAACTCATAGATACTTATACTAGATACTTATACAGATAACTGAAGAATCCAGTACCTCCTTTGTTATATTTATATATTGTTGTTGTTGTCAATAAATAAAATTTTAAACTCAAAGCATTTATTTCAAATAAACCAATTACAGGCACTTTTGAAAGTCAGTCAGAAACATGAAGCTAGTGCCCATTCCATAGCGTAGTAGGTTCCTATGGAGGCCAGAAACTCCATGGACACTCAATCTACGAGTAAATATATATAGTTACTTAGTAAAATATAAAATTACGGACTGTTGCACCATCAAAAATCAAAAGTATACAAATCACATAAGACAGTCCACCTAAATGCTCGCTCTTCACCACTTCCCAGTGCTTACGCTGGAAAAATAAGTGGCGCAACAAACTCCCCAGCAGCACAGCTGTTGTTCAGTTATAAAAACTTGATTCTATACCTACCTATGCAAAGTAATTTACATTACGAGACACAATATTATTAAAATAAATCCCAAAAAGTTCCGTTTATAACGGGTCAAATTAAATTAGCTAGCGAAACTCCGTGGACATGATGTGTATCGACATCTAAAAAACAAAAATGAATTAATTTAATGATCGTTTTTTGGTTTTAGTGTAGTCACTTAAACTATCTAGTAAAAAATCAGAAAAAATATGTAAACTTCACATACCTACGTGATTAGTATCAATATCTAATTACGACAAAACAAAAGGAAGCAGATTTCCTCAGCCCATACTTCAAGTAGCAACACTACCAGCGGTCGTTGACCCCCAAAAAACTACTTGAATATTTTTTTGGGTCATTTTTATTTTGTCGTGTTTAGATATCGATACCCATCACGTCTGCGAAATTTCGCTAGCTAATTTAATTTGACCCCGTATAAATGGATAGCTTTTACACAAATTTTGTTTCAATTGCAATATCTCTTCTCTTAACCAGTTTACACACACACACATCCTACCCTACACACCTGATACACCTCACAATTTTCACTAACAGACCGTTCACAAACTCAATCCTTCCCAGCCGCATCTTAGCACCTGACCGGAAGGTGTGTAAGCTCCCCTACAATCCCATGAATGGTCGTATTGTGGCAACGTGCGGAGATTGCGCGCGCAACTCGCTTTACAAGCAACTGGTTTCATCATAGAGCAACTTGTAGGTATGTAGACACGACAGTAGGTAGAAATAATGACGGGAAGACATGAGAAAATGGTATAGGTAATAGTAATAAGTAGTATTAATAGTTAACTTTAACTAATTTAATTGGCCTTTGGCTGTTTTAAGTTATTAAATTAATACATAATTAAATAAATAAAAGAGTTACAAGAAAGGTGAATTCAAAAAGAAACAATTAGGTAGGTATGTTAGTTATTAAGATGTAGGTAACGATTAAACTATAATAATAAACAGTAAATCTCATATGAGATAAAATTATAAATAGTCATCGAAATTATTATTATTTTATTATTAGATATATTTTTTTTTATTAATTTTAAGCAACTTTCAAACAATGACAGTTGTACTTTGATTATATGGACAATTTAACTTGGTAGTCCATTTACTTAACAATGAAATTCCCTGACTTTACATGCAAATCTTCTTACTCATAACCACTGTGTTCTGAATAGTTAAACACCAAAAAGTATATAAGTAGCCATGTGTCACATAACTTTATGATTTATTATTTTATGTAGGTTAAGTGCAGATTATAGTTATTGTGAATTCTAAATAAAGTATTTGTTATTGCAGAAAATTTTTCCTTATTGTAACAATCGTTACCTACATGCGTTAACTCAATGGGCATTTTAAGTAGGTTCATGAAGTCGATTTACTGCAAACAAAATTATGAAAATTTTATAAGTAGGTAACTAGCAACCCACTTTTGCTACGATTGATTTTTACGACTTCATCATTGAGATTTTTTTTTACATGTAAGTCTAATAATAATGTATTATACACCTTCCGGAATGATAGTGAAAATCGCATCAAAATCCGTTGCGTAGTTTGAAAAAACAACGCGGTCACACGGAGAGACACGAACAGCGACTTTGATTTATAATAATTATGTAAATGTAATATGCCCATTTCGGGGATTACAGGCGTGAAGTTATGTTATGTTTGTTGTTATTTATAATAACTATAGATAGAGATTAGTTTTAAGATGCGACATAACTCTCAGGAACTAAAACGAACTCTTCGTTTTAGTTCCTGAGAGTTATGTCGCATCTGTTCTGTATACAATATTCTGTCTTGACACCACGCGCTACCCGCTGTGAGAAGCAGTAGGCACAAACCATCCAGCCAGCACAGACGTGTCACTCTCTCGCTTTCTACTCCCGCGAAGTTTACAAACTTTACAACAAAACTCTTTTTACAAAACAAAAAAATATATTTTTATATTTCGAAGATTATAGTGAAGAAGTGCCTTTTTAGTGATAGTTTCGAAAGTGATGTGATACAGGATGAATGGTGTTATCGTCAATACTGATGTTTCCAAAGATGCTGGACTTATTGAAAGGTAGGTTTGTTAATTATCAATTAAAATTTGCGGTGCTCCTGATCAAACCATGCCTCATATGTTTGCGTATACCTACACTACTTCTGGAACCTAAAAAACGCAACTGATGCTGCGATTGTCGTGGTCACATACTGAGCCCAACACCTTAAATAATTTACCATAGACTCAAAAAAAAGGCGAATAAATAAATGGAAATTAGTGGTGCATTATTTAAGTGCGTTATCAATACCTACTGAAATAATCTTAACGGGTTTTAACATAAAACAATACACGTTTATCGAAATCGAAGTTTCTTATAAGTTACGCAACGACAAGTTTCGCGGGTTAACGTTTAAAAGGAATGAGATTTCTTTTGCAAGACCTTTCGGAGAATTAATCGCAAGTTTTAAACTTGATGTAAGTTTAGGTAGCTCCAAATATTAGTTTCAATAGAGAATAAAGGAAATAAAGAAAGAAAAAGAGTTTATTTGACCCAGGATAAGTAAGGCACACAATATTCACACAAAAAAGAGATTAAAAAAAAACGAAATTAAAAAGTTTTATAAAACAGGCCTAAGTATAAATAAATAAATAGATCGTTTATTATCCAAATAGTGTTCTTACATTTCCGTATATCTAAGTACAAGTAAACTACTCCTAAAATTATTTTTACAAGGGAAACATAATTTTATATTTTAGCTTGTGGACTCTACACTATTTCGAGGCTATCTCGTGGAGTCCTTGAGACTTTTTAACATTTTGAAATATCAGGGTCGATACTGTATTGTAAAGTTACATATTGTTATAAGAAAAAATTAACAAAATAAAATTAATTAACGTAAACCAAAATCAAAAATATAGACTTGAAAAATAAAATTAATATAATCGTAAATCAATCGGAACATAATATCTAATTCCTAACCTACGAAGATGATTACGAAAATTAACTATTCGAAATTAACCACTAATGATTAATCTCGAAAAAGATGTTTCACCTAGTTAAAAGGTTTGCATAGTCCAAAATTGCGGATTATATATTTATTTATTTACACATACTTTATTGTACACCATAAAATATATAACACAAGAAAAAAACACTACAAAACATACATACAATAGGCGGCCTTATCGCTTTTTGCGATCTCTTTCAGGTTACCTTAGAATGAGTGATTATTTTTAAGCTCTAAGGAAAACTTCAAAGTTTACAAGGGCACAACAATATTTCTGTACGAGTACTTTACCAGCTGGTATAGTAATACTGATTGACGTATACCACTACAGAATAGTAAAATCTAAAAAAAAAACTGATCCCCGTCTTCATAGTCCAATCTGTTCATCGCTAAAAGTTTCAGCAAACTTTTAGCGATGGATAGATTGGACTAATTACCAACGTTTTGAGTTAATTTCACTCCATGATATATTTATGTGTGGTTCTTTCATCTCAGACACATTAGTGTCCGAGATGATCTTTCATCAATCATACGGATTACTCTGCATGATCCTCATCTGCCCAAGATTATATCTGGACTTTAAAAGAGACTGTGACCTCTGAATTTGTTTCGGGCTTTTTTCTCAGAGCAATTAAGACACCGAACTCATCTATGTAGTTTTAATCTATACATATAATAAAATCGTAGGAAAGTCAAAACTGTACATTGAATATTTTTTAAAAAGAATACTTGGGGCGTGATCTACAATCGATATCGAAGCCAAAAATACAGTTTTTAGAATTTTTGTCTGTGTGTCTGTTTGTCTGTTTGTCTGTATGTATGTCCGGGCTAAACTCAAAAAGTACTGCATGGATTTACTTCAAATTTTGCATGAATATTACCAAGAGGTCGGGTTTACATTAATTCTACATATTATCACGCTATCACCTACGGGGGAGGAGCTGTGAATCTTTTTTTTCTTACGCATTCTGTGAGAGCGTGTAATCTATCGACGCATATTTAAATGTTGTTTTTGTGTAAGCCATGCTATTATCTAGCTTTACATTATAAAAACTACGCCATTTAAGTAACTTGGGCAGAGAAACATAGTTTAATGAATGTTAGTAGTATAATGACAATATTGATAGCAGCGCCATCTATGAGATTTCATAAAAATCAAATCAACTTACATGTTAACACTTTTGGAAATTAATAATTTAAATTTGATCATGTTGGCGAGGTTAGTAGTTAGTTATTCTTAAAATTCATAGATGGCAATGTGCATTTTCTTCATAAAAGTTGTATCCTATAGTTCGTTTCGACAAATTCAAGTTCCAACAAAATCCTCAAAATCTTGATCAGAGTTGAGGAAGACAATTTAAAAAAACACGCTCTGTGAAGTCGACCAGTTTGCGAGATCCCTTACGTATGACGAGGTGCCTTCATATTACACGTACGACAAGCAAAGGGGTGTATTTAACCGACGTCGACGAGGAGGTGCTGTGGAAGGTTTTCCGGGAATTTTCAAGGACACCGCATTGGGTAGGGTTTATACCGTGCATCCGAATAATGGCGAATGCTATTTTCTGCGGTTGTTACTTCACACTATCCGAGGCCCAACGTCTTTCGCCTTTCTGAGGACATTTGATGGCGTGGAGTATCTCACTTACCGCGCAGCCTGCGTAGCACGTCACCTTCTCGACGGTGACCAAAATTGGGATGACACCCTCGTGGAGGCGAGCGTCAGTGATAGTCCCAGCCGCATGCGTCATCTGTTTGCCGTCATCTTGGTGTTTTGTGGAGTCGCGAACCCGGTAGCTTTGTGGGAGAAGTATCGCCATCATCTGTCTGAAGATTTTCTACGAGCTTTGAGGCGTGCTACTGGAGACGAAGTCGAAGTAACTGATGAACGCGTGCTGAACACCTGTCTCAGTTCACTTCAAGATGTGGTCATTTCTATCGGTGGCAATCCACTGATCGAATATGGGTTACCAGCTCCCCAATCATCACCGCATCAAGACCATGGAAATCGGGAGTAAAACGCTGAGACAAATTACGATCCGGGCGAAATGACCACCATACGAAATGACCATGTCGCTTTGTTCTCTTCAGAGCAAAAACAAATTTATGACACCGTCCTTGAAAGCGTTGGGTAAAACCAGGGTAAAATGTTTTTCTTGGATGCTCCTGGTGGAACAGGAAAAACATTTGTTACCACTCGCATACTTGCAGAGGTCAGGAGGCAAGGCAAAATTGCTATTGCTGTAGCGTCGTCGGGAATCGCTGCCACACTGCTTCCGGGTGGCAAGACAGCCCATGCCATGTTTAAAATTCCCATCGATTTAGAGAGCGCCGAAATGCCTGTTTGTGGTGTGTCACGTAACAGCGATAAGGGACACGTGCTCAAGGATTGCTCTCTGATCGTATGGGATGAGTGTACGATGGCCAATAGGAAGGCAGTTGAGGCCGTGGACAGAACCCTGCAGGACATCCGCAGGAACGAACATTTGATGGGCGGTGTCACAGTTCTGTTCAGTGGTGACGCGGGGATCGAGGGCTGACGAGGTGAATACTTCTTTGAAACGATCTTCGTTGTGGTCACCAGTTCGTACGCTGCGCTTGACGATTAATATGAGAGCTCGGCTTGGCGGTAATGCTCAAGAATTCTTTGATGTCCTTCTTGGCGAAGGCACTCTACCAGAAGAGAGAGGTGGACAGGTGGTGCTTCCACAGTCTCTCGGTAGAGTGGTATCCAGCTTAGAAGAACTCATTCGCTGTGTGTACGGGGACATCAGTCGTATACCGCACCAGCAGAATTCTTGGCTGTGTGAGCGGGCCATTTTGACGCCCAAAAATAATCCGGCTGCAGCAATTAACGAATGCATTCTCTCGGAAATTGAGGGGAATGAAGTGGTCTACACCTCAATAAACACTGTTGTCGAGCAAGATGACGCCACACATTATCCCGTGGATTTTTTTTTTATTGACAATGGGCTCACTCTTGACCTCAATCCAGCCCAGAGGCAGGGATGACATCTACGGTGGAACGAGCTTGCCCAGAAGAAGCCTATTCACTCTCGCCTTGAAGATTTTCTTGAATTTTCTTGATTTTTTCGATTTTCTCGAATTTCTGAACTCCCTCTCAGCAAGTGGACTTCCAGCGCATACCATCAAGCTGAAGGTCGGTGTCCCGATTTTGCTTCTTCAGTACCTATCTCCTCCGAAGTTGTATAACGGGACCCGCCTTAAAGTCATCTCGCTCTACAGACACACCATTGAAGCGGAAATTCTTTCGGGTTGTGGCGTCGGCGAGGCAGTATTTATACCACGCATTCCTTTCATACCTCATAACTACCCGTTTCAGTTCAAGCGCGTACAGTTCCCCGTGAGTGTTTGCTTCGCGATGACCATCAATAAGTCGCAGCGGCAGACACTGAGGGCAGCGGGTGTCGACCTCAGGACGAGTTGCTTCTCACACGGGCAACAGTACGTCGCTTGCTCTCGCGTCACCAGTCCTGATTCTCTTTACATTTTGGCTCCTGGCCAACGTAGTTTATAGGGAAGTGTTGTAAGGTATGATACCTTTGTATGTATTTTTACTCTTTTGTGTCCTGGAATGTATTCCTGCATTATTTTCTCTATTTCCTTCAGTCACATCTTATGACTGAACTCAGCAGGATTCCCATATAACTCTCTTCACTTGCTTTGCTTGCAAAAAAACTCATATTTTAATGCAATTTTAAAAGTTGTTTACTTATAATGCTATAGCGACACTGGCATCTTAGATATTTTTGGTGCTGTAGAGCCTTCACGCAGACGACGTCGCGGGCAGCAGCTAGTACATAATACTTATGTTATTCTTGACGTGAAAAGTGTGAACCAATTCACAGAAAAAAACATCATAAAAAAAGCATTTTTTTAATGATATGATAGAGGCGTTTTAAGAAAGTAAGTCGACTTATACCTGCTGTAAATGAAAACTAATTTGAAATAAGATTCTGAACCAACTTCGAAAGCCCCCCAAACAAGTTTCAAACGTTAAAAAACTTTAAAACTCGCGAAAAATATCCTCAATTTCAAATTGACAAGGTCGCCATGATTTTCAAACTTTAAACTGGAACTATAACTGGTTTAGTAAAAAATGCTTCCAATTAAAGCTCTGGCTTTTTGATTACGTTTTTTTTTTAAACTGGTTCTACAAGCAGAGTTAGGTGAGTTTAGATGACTTTTGTTTAACCTACTGGCAACAGGTTTAACGACATAGATAGTACAAACCGTAGAAATATTACGTAGGACTTCACTTGTAAAATTAACTATCATGAAAAATAAACCTACGTGAGACTTTGTGTTTGTTTATGTATCTTTCCGACAAAAGATGTGTTGGTATATGTATCTTCCAGGCTATGTACTTAGTTAATCTTTTACTTACTGTAAAAACCAACACTAAGCGATTTGCATGTAGAACTAACGATTACGACGTAATACTTTATGCTTTGGAAATTATTTTGTTTATTTTATTAACAATATATTTTCGTTCACGAAAACCTTTTGGATTACCTACCAGAATATGTTTGGTTTTTACATCTGTTTGAACATGACTGTACAAACATTTGCTATCGTATTACACTTGCCTGGATAATCTGTTCAAACAGACGCACGTTATTTTGCCGTAACTATTTAAAACTTCAAAAATATCATGTGGAAACCGGTATGTCCTAAAACCAAAAATTCGAAGACGTGTGAGATCCACCAACCCGCACTGGGCCTGCGTGGTGGATTATGACCTCTCACAGAGAAGAGGCCTGTGTCCCAGCAGTGGGAACTTTATGGGCTGATTATTTAAAACTAACGTACTATCGAGGTGCCCTTGGAAACCTTGAGAGAGCAGTTTCTTGCCTAGCATCTACAGAATGCATCCCATAAACTTTGGATTGCGTACTTAGTGGGTGAAGATTCACGATTCCCGTGGACGTGGCGCGACTCTAATGGAACAATTTCTATGAAACTTCATGGAAATAGTTCAACCAGAATCGCGTTACACCGTCTATCCGAGCCTTAAAGCCTCACCCACTACGCAATCCGGAGTTCCCGCAGTTACTCAACTTGAACTAACTTTGTTTTTATTAAAAATGGCGCTCCATTACAAATTTGCTCGAGTTATCCAAGAATTTATGTCAATCCGCATTTGTTTGGTTTCAACACAACTTTGACAAACAATTTGCGGTTTTACCTCTTTAGGAAACCTTCCTATATTACATTTAGTGTAAACAATACTGTCTGGTAAATCTGTTAAAGAATCAGCAATAACAGCCACGGTTCTAAGGCCGAGATCTATCCTGCCAGGGTAGCGGGAACATCCGAAAGGGTTTACCGCTGCCCTGGAACATAAAGGGCTAAGGAAGGAACACGGGTGGGTTTTAGTCAGTAAGAGTCTGACACTCCCTTCTGCTCCACCCAGAGCGGGAGGGGTCATTTGATGATTTCCCATACTCAAAAAAAAAAAAAAAAACGGCCGAGATCTATAAACGCTACTTAACACTTACTTTTGTTTAGAGTAATTCCTGTCAGTGTCGCACATACTATTCAAACTTCAAGTGTAAGATAGAGACGGGAACAAATCTGACTAAAAGCACGTATTAAGTTAAGTTTATAGATCTTGGCCTTAGATGTGTGATGCAAACAAGACTGGAGACGAGGTGTAAGAGTACCTAGAGCAAGATATTATCTAGCCATTCTGTTAGAGATTTAGCAACATCAGCCACATGGCTCTCAATGCGCATTATCAGAGTCCAAAACTGTTTTATCTGTTTTTAACAGAAAAAATCAAAATTAAAATCAAATCAAAAGTCATTTATTTAAATTAGGCTGAAAATCAGTGCTTTTCGAATGTCAAACAGATTCATCTTGCTGAAACAAAACAGCCAATAATCAATACTTTGCTTGGATTTAGGCAAAACAGCATCTGTTAAAAAATAAAAGATAATATTTTGATTTATAAGAGACAGTAGAGAGCATAGAGTTTCTTGTCCGTGGGTCTCCATAGGAACTTCCTAAGGTTTGGAATGGTAACATCTTTCTGACTGACTCAAATGTGGCTTTAATTTGGTTTTATTGAAATAGATGCTTTGACTTTGAGTTTGACAGTCTGAACTTAGATTTGCATACAGCCTTACATAAACTCACGCCTTCCCCCCATGGGGGTAGGCAGCAATAATAGATCGTCACCGGCTGCGATCCTTTCCTACTCCTTTTGCCTCGTTTACACGCACGCCGGGTGCGAGAACTGCGCACCTGACCTTTATGAAGAACGTCACCAAAAAGGTCGCTATATTATGTCCTGACATACAGCCAAAAAAACCAACTAAAACCAACATAAGAATACAAAAACAAACATAAATTAAATGTGTTTTCAAGCCACATTTCAATATCCTGGTAAACTCGTAGTGAATATATTACTCGATCAACTTGTATACCTAAATATATAAAGTTATCTACATAAGCAACACATAAGTTATGTTAATGAGACATCGGGTGTTTCCGTGAGCAATCGGCTAATGTCGCGTAATGTTGCATTACATAAACAATACCGTTTTTGTCAATACATGGGTAATTACATTATATTACATAAAGGTATGTACTTTGTTGTAATACTTGTAATTAACAAGAAGGATTATTGAGTTTTTATTCCTACAATATTTTAAACCGTCTTACATAAGGGTTTTTAAGAGTATTTAGAATCAGTTTTTCAAAATTATTAATAACTTATAACTTCAAAGTTGAATAAAGTATTCTTGTGTATTCACGACAAAGTGCGACAGGTGAGGTTCAACCCCTTCTCGCTTGCCTCTCGGACTCTTTAGCCATTGGACTATTGCCATACGATTAATGGGTAGATTAACCTACACTGTGCCAACGTGTTGGCCCAGTCCCTCTCACAGGGCTGTATCCCAGCTGTGGGAACATTCGATGAGACTGCATATAGAGGCCAAATATGCCAACCTGCCTCCTCAGGGATTACAGGCGTTATGTAAAAACAAAATCAAATTACAAAGTTAAATTTTATTATAATCGGCTGACAATTTCCTATGGGATGTTGTAACGGTGAGGCCTTTTACTATAGGTACGTTGTTATACGGGGTGACCTTGAATTTGCTGGTAATTTTTCAGGGGGTGAAAGTACTCATGAATTCGAACAACTTTTGCAACGGTGCCAATGCTGCAAAAGTAAGAAAAAACATTGATCTGATTCAGTGGATTCAGTTTTATGGGGCTATTGCATTTTTGTATGTAACAGCAGATTTGATTGTAAATACTTCAGAGTTGGTCGAGTAGTAAAAGTTGTTTACATATTTTATGAGTACTTTCACCCCTTGAAAGGTTGCCAATAAATTCAAGGTCACCCTGTATTTGAAATAAAAGACGTCCCTACAGTTTCAACTCCGTGATTTTTTTAGAATAAAACATTGAAATAAGGATTATTTAAACCAGGATACTTAGCTGTTTGACAAGATCGTAAAAATAAAGAGTTTTTTTTATCAAATTGACCTTTAAATAAATATTTTTTCGAAAACAAGTCAATAAACACATACATTAGGTATCTAACTGGAACTACCGGTCGGATTTGTAAAAAAATCTTTTTACATTTGATAGCACAATTCTCGAGGAAGGCTATCGGCTATTTAACATCACGCTGTAACCCTTAGGAGCCGAGCGAAAAGAAAAAAAAGTCAGAAAGAACGCTAAGCGAAAACCAAGTGATATCGCAGGCGATGCGATGCGATGCGACGAGGCGGGGCGGGGGAACGAACATATCACGCGGACAAAGTCGCGGGCAGAAAACTTAATATTCATAAGAAATCCTACGTTATTTATGACACATTAGTATCATATTAATAAAGAAACAAAAATAAATTTGAATTAGTTAACCTTTAAGTCAAATGCAACGTCAAAACCAGTCACTAAACATTTGAGCTATGCGGTATATTTTTATTATTATTTTCACTTCTCATGCTCTGAAAGTGCTTCTTTGTGCAAGGTATAGGCTGCACAAAATCGAATTTTGTGCACAAGGGCATTAACGTATCTACTCATAAATGTATTATATTAAGGCAAAGAAAATGAGCCATACAGCCAAATGCAATAAGAAGTTCATAGATAGAATTTGTTATCATATAATATTTACTTTAATTTATTTGCCTTATGTGTTTTTTAAGATATAATAGATATTAAAATTTTAATTCACGTACGGTAGGTTAGTTGATTTAAGAAAATTATTATTACAAAATTAATTTAATAGTAGGCTGTATAGGTCTGCAGCCTAATATCAATGTCGTAAGATTTAAAAACAATTTCCTTCAGTATTCAAAACTGTTCTAATTTTACTTTGAATTTTAATTAAAAAAATGTTATGTTAAACTACTGTTTTATTTCCTCGCAATCGAAGTGAAAAGCAGAGTTTATAACTCGTCCACAAAACCATTTTTATCCTCGACATTACTATCAGCCCTCGCCTTCGGCTCGGGCTGCTAAAAGTCTCGGATAAAAATGGTTTGTTTTGTGCACTTGTTGTAAAATCTACTATTTCCAGTTCTGCTTCTAAGGAATATGGTATGATTATGGGTAACGTTAATAATACAAATGAAAGGAAATAAGGTAGAAAATAATTAATCAATTTTATTGATTAGAGCTGTACAGTACAGTGTTGTTTTTGAAGTTTTTATGTAAACCTCAGAAATGTACTTATTAAAAATCGTGAAATTATTCTCTGGTAGATAACGCACAGCAAACTTTGCAGAAGAGTTCCATATTATGTAGGGTACAGGGTTATTAAATTAACTAGCGAAACTCCGCGGACATGTTTTTTGTTTTGTCGTGTTTACAATCAATACGATACCGTGGCGGTAAGATTTTTGTTAGGAAACATGATGGTGCAGACTTTAAATATATCAGGAATACCGGCTCGTTGGACAAATTACTATAGGCAATTTAAAATAAAAATGTGTAGGGCAAGGTATAAGATTGTTAAGGATCTAAATTCGATCAGTTAAAAATTTACTACCAGAATGTAAGGGGTATTAGGACAAAGCTGAGTGACATTTACCAAAAAGTTGCATGCTGTTCATACGATGTCATAATGTTTACTGAAACTTGGCTACTGGATGGTATCCTTGACTCAGAAATCATGGATAGGCGTTACACTGTCTATAGGCGAGATAGATCCATTAATATGTTGAATAATAAAACCGACGGTGGTGGCGTTCTTATCGCTGTATCTACAAAACTAGAATCACAGAGATTGATCAAATTCGAAAGTTCTTGCGATGATCTCTGGGTCAAGTTGTCACTTAAAGGGGGTAAAAAAGCTAATGAAATTTATATTTGTACTGTATACTTGCCCTCGCCGATACAGACTAGAGTCCTGGAGCACTTTGTTGATAATACAAACAATGTCTTGGAACATGCCAATCAATGCTTGATTATTGGTGACTTTAATATGAAAACTATTAATTGGCTTGGGACGGGCGGCGATGTGATAAGAGCTCCCCAAAATATTTGCACAGGGTTAGTCGAACAGACTCTTTGGGATTTTGTCTCGCTTAACAACTTAAGGCAGTGTAATTATTTATGTAATCAAAATAATAGAATTCTTGATTTAGTCCTAACCACCCTGGATCTTGTTGTAGTTAGTGCACCAGTAGATGTACTTTCTAAAATAGATGTGCACCATCCACCTTTATTGTGTGAGCTCTCATTTACCCGTTTTAAAAAGCCACAAAATTGTAATAATAGAACTAAGTTGAATTATTTTAAGGCAGATTACGTGGCAATTAATGCAGAGCTTGAGCAGGTCAATTGGTCATCAGAGCTAGATCCTTGCATGACTATAGATCAGATGGTAGATTTTTTTTATAATATATTGTATAGGTTAATTAAGCGCTACGTTCCACAAGTACCAATAAAAGATACTAAATATCCATACTGGTTCTCTAGACAGCTCATTAAAAGACTAAACGAAAAGAACCGCCTACGACTTAGAGTTAAAAAATATAATAATCCTTTAGACATTATTGCGTTGGAATTACTTGGGAAAAGATGTGACCGTATGGCTACGACTTGTTATAATGCTCACATTGCTGATATAGAGGAAAAAATTACTTCAAATCCAAAATATTTCTGGAGTTACCTAAAAATGAAGAGAGGCGGTACCAGTAACTATCCCAGTTTCATGACAGATGGTATTAACACCTCTGATAATATTAATGAAATATGTAAATATTTCGCATCCCATTTCTCGAAGGTGTATAGTAGTGGTGGGAATGATACGGATGCGAGCGCAGGTGACTTCGTTAGCTGCATAAGCAACAGCATGTTAGGCCAAATAAATATATCACAGGATCAGATCCGCAAAGAATTAAAGAAATTAGACATTCACAAAGGGGCTGGCCCTGATAATATACCTGCTTTGCTTTTAAATAAACTGGCTGATACTCTGTCACTGCCATTAAGTATTATATTTAATCATTCTGTGCTTCGGGGTAGTTTTCCGACCATCTGGAAGGAATCCAAAATTATGCCTATTTTCAAAAACGGGGATCAGTCCGATGTGAGCAATTACAGGCCCATCGCTATTCTCTCTATACTTGCAAAGGTATTTGAAGCCCTCATATGCCCTGTGCTAGCTAGACATTTATCACAGCTAATAATAGACAGTCAATATGGATTTATGAAGGGGAAATCGACAGCTACCAATTTGGTGACTTATGTCGAGAGCATTGTTGAGGCGGTTGATGCGCGTGTCCAAGTTGATGCAGTCTACACCGACTTCAGCAAGGCTTTTGACACAGTAGACCATGACATACTCGTCAAGAAGCTTAAAATGTATGGCGTTTCGGACCCTCTCTTAAGTTGGTTCCAATCATATCTGACTGGACGGATGCTCAAGGTTGTGGTAAATGGCTGCTCTTCAGATTCGTACATTGCAACATCAGGAATACCTCAGGGATCTCATTTGGGTCCGCATATGTTCATTCTTTTCATAAATGATATTTACAAATGCTTCCCGAACTCGAATATATTCTTGTTCGCCGATGACCTCAAAGCCATAAAGTCTATAAGAAATCCTGCGGACTCGGTACTATTCCAAAGCGACTTAGACCGGTTGACAAAGTGGTGTGAGCACAACAAAATGTCACTGAACGTAAAAAAATGCCATCATATCAAATTCACCAAAAAAATAAAAACCGTGCAGTCAGTTTACAAATTGAATGGCAAGCGGCTTGAGGAAGTCGAAACTATACGAGACCTAGGCGTTCAGTTCGATAAAAAGCTAAGTTTTGTCGAACATATTGACAAAACTATATTAAAAACATCAAAGATGCTCGGCTTCGTTATGAGAGAGTGTAAAAACTTCAAAAAACCCAACGCTAAAAAAATTATGTACAACTCGCTAGTTAGAAGCCATCTTGAGTATTGTAGTGTGGTTTGGTCACCCGAGTATAGGGTTCACATCAAGCGCATTGAACGACTGCAAAAACGGTTCTTATGGCATCTTACCTATACCAATAATATGGGAAAAAAGCTCAAGTCATACCAAGAGAGACTGAAGTATTTTAATATGGTGTCGCTGGAGAAACGCAGGAATATGCTGGATTTGGTTTTCCTTAAGAAATTAGTAACGGGCTCTCTGAACTGTCCCGATCTGCTCAGTAGGGTCTTATTCCACGTGCCGCGTAATCTGCCAAGAAGTTCTAATAAGAGACTCTTCTGCATGCCAAGATGTCATACTAATTTAAGGCAATACTGTCCACTGTCTAGAATGTATGCTGCATACAAAGAGCATGAAGTGGACATCGATCTCTTTCACTCGTCAGTACCTGCTTTAAAAAAAATTGCGCTTGCCATCTAACGGGTTTCTCTAATCCAAAATCAAATAGCACCTAATTTTATATAGAAAAAAAAAAATCTAATCTAATTTAATTTAATCTATGTTATTTATTTCATTGTAATCAACTTAGCTTTTAACAGTTCATTCTTTACTATACTTTTTTTTCCAAACTATTTATTATTATTAATTGTTTTATTTAAATAAATTTTGTTACTATCTGCGCATAATGTAGTGCATGCTGTGCTTTTCTGTAAGTGATGAGGCGCTTAGACTTAAGTTTGCAATGTACAAATTATAAAGTAACAGTGTACTCATTGTTGAAAAGCCTAATAATTAAATAAATAAATAAATCATGTATGCAGAGTTTCGCTAGCTAATTTTATTTGGCCCTGTACCTATAACGAAAGTGAACAAGTACTAAGGTAGGATTTTTGAAAATATCCTAAAGGGGTGAATAGGGGACGAAAGTTTGTATGGAAGTTCGCCATTACGGATGAGAAACACATCACCACTCAACATGGCTTGTCTCATATAATTTGGGACATTCTGAGAAATGGACATTTTGCAAAAGGGGCATTCTGAGAAATGGACATTTTGCAAAAGGGGCATTCTGAGAAATGGACATTTTGAGAAGTGGTCATTTTGCGACTGAGCCAAATAAAATAGTCTCGAAAATGGCACTGGCATATCTCCGCCATGAAACAACAAGTGGCAGAACCTTGCCTGACCCAGTGTGCGTGAAGGTACAATTTTTTTTTTTTGTTCTTGCTGTCCGTTAACGAGAGGAAGTAAACTGAAAAAGGTAGAGCAGAGCTTTATTTGGTTTTATTACTAAATTAAGTGTCACTGTCAAACGTTTAAAAACTTATTTTACTATGTAAAACTTTTTGTGTAACATTGTTTACGTCAAAAAAAGAAATATCTACATTAAATCACCACAAAAACGACATGATTAGTCATATCTGACGCAACATTCTATCCAAGAGTTCAAAGATCTTCAATTATTGTCAAGAGCTCCACGTTACAAATTACTGTTATTACATTATTATGATTGGCCTTATAAAAACTTAGCTCAAAAACTAGTGCGGCAATTGAGAGTTTTTTGTCCATGCTGACTGGTCGATTGTGTGTAGGATCGGCTTTTTTATTACATTCTAATTGTTGGTCTCTTACCGACCGTTATTCTTTAGAATTGAGGCTCGTTCATTCTTTACTAATATTATAACGAGGTCAAAGAGGGTTTTTATTTAGGGGCTGATCTTCGGAACTACTGATCTGCGGGGTAGTTGTGTAACACACTATCCTAGTAACAATGGGGTTCATTTTGACAGTTCAACAACATTCATTGCGTTATTTACGTGTTGAGCAGACAAATTTTTCGGACATATGAAGTAATGGATTAGCAATATCCTTCAAAATTATTTAGATTAATCATTTTCGACGACACGGAGGGATTGACTGCTGCGCTGCGCAAAGTTTTTATTTAAAAAAAAAGTTGTGTGTTACGCAATTAGGGTGCTGATTCCGAAAATTCTTTCACCACATTATTGCTGAGTATATTTTTTTGTTAAAACAAGAATTTTCACGCGGTTTAAGTCGCGGACAGAAGTTAGTAACATTCTAGAAGGTGAATTGAGATGGGGAATAAAACTTTTACGGTTACCTTTCTTTTTATTATTTAAAATGATAGAGCCCATAGTAAAACGTATTCTGAGAAAAAATCAGCTGTCTACCTATTACGTAAAACATTACGGCTGTGACAGACAGACGGTACAGGCAAAACGCCGAGATCTATAAAAGTTACTCTCAATAATCAAATAACTTTTATCTTAGAAATAAATATGGCTTTTTGCCAGCTTTTGTATAGAAAATATGACAACTGTAATATTTGTTCTTCGGATAAATGTTATCGAACTTTGGAAACAGAGACGGGAAATGTCTAAGGGCTACTAGCCCTTAGACACAACACAACAGTTGTTGTGCTACGGTGACAGGAATAACGCTTAGCTAAAGTATGTGCTATAATAATATATCGTCTTAGTAAACCTACGAACTTTGAAAAGTTGTAATGATCTCAGTTAGGGAAAAAACCAAAACAACCTTAAAAAAAGACAATCGATGTAGATAGTTAGTAGTTTTATTAAATTGTCACCATATAAAAAAACACGTGCAGGAGACATAACAACTCCCAATGACAAGTTTTCAATCCGGACTTTTAAAACGATCTCGTCGAATTCAACGAAGTCTTCAACTGTCCCAAAGTTTCAAGACTATCGAGACGCTGACGTTTGAAAGTTTAAGTATTTTCAGAACATATTAAATGAAGAATGGTCTTGAAAGTAAAAATAATATTTCCGATTCGTTTTTGGGACAACCTCGTTTGTGCAGTGGCCAAAAGCGTGACTGCGCCCACGCTCAGGGTCTGGGTTCGACAGCCGAGTCGGTCAGTGTTACTGGGATTTTCCACCAGAAACTTTTGTTAAACCACAATGTGTTAAAAGCTACGCCAACGGAAAATTTGCGTTATTTACAGCCCAGTAATAACTTTATTTAAAAATAAATAAAATCTGATTAAAATAAAACATTCCAAGTATTGCCCTTTAGATAACTTTAAGATCGGTAAACAATGTCATATGGACAGATTAGAGTTTATTTATAAACAAATTACCGTGTAGGTAGGTTACACACAAGTTAATGAAGTCACTCAATACATATCAAATTAGGCAATTAACAAAATGAATAACGAGTGACCGTTTTATTGCGCAACCTGGCATTTACAATCAACTTGTAAAGTGGACATGCACAACAAATCAACTCGCTGCATATTTTGACAACTAAAACAAAGCAATAAATCTTGTAATAATAACAATCCCAGCCTATCATTGTCTCACAGCAGGACAAAGCTTTCATATAGAAAAGGTATGATCACCACGCTTGCAGCTCAAGGCGGGTTGGCGATTTCAGACATACATATAATAATTTAGTATTCATTATAAGAGACCAGTGGTAACGACCGCGACTTAAGAGTTGTTGGTCGCAGGTTCGTACCTAGTCAGGCTTTACTTTGATATTACTTATTTCATCACCACTGCTCTGAACACGGTGAAGGAAGACATCGTGAGGAAACCGGCATGTCGTAGAACCAAAGATTCGAAGACATACAAACCCGCACTGGGCCCGCGTGGCGAATTACAAGCCACTCCCTCTCACCGAGAGGAGGCCTGTGTCCCAGCAATGGGGACGTTATAGACTGATTATGTAGCTTAAAACTCTTTAGCCTCTTACCAACAAAACATTGATTCTGCAAAAAGCCTGCGGTCATTGACCCTGAATTCCGAAAGGTATATAATCCAGTTCCACATCATTGTTTAAAAATTACATAAAACAGAAACAGAATACAGATCAGGAAACGAAAATAAACATTAAGTAAATCGATATTTAAATATAAATGCAATTTAGTGGTCATTAATAACGCAATAATGCCGTTATAATTCAATTAACTTAATGATTTTAAAGTTTACGGATTTTTTTATTTATTTCACGGAAAGCGTTTTAATAATAAACACTTAGAGTGAGGCCACACTGGCGTTGCGTGCCGCACCGATGTTGCAGCGACTCTGTGGTGAGTGTATCAGTTGTCTTCAATGCTCGTTATCACACCGCACACCTTCCCCGCTTCGTTTCTCTGATCCTTCTTGTCCGTTGAGCGTGTATTGCCTCGTTGCACGCCGTTGCATCGCACCATGTAACATGTCACTGTGATGTATATGTAGGATGATGTGAAGCTTTTCGTAAATTATCAAAAAAAAAATCTGCTGTTTTATACAAAAGTGTGTGGGCAGGGCGCATTGCTCGCAGAACAGATGGCCGATGTAGCCGAAAGGTTCTGGAGTGGCGACCGCGTACCGGAAGACGTAGCGTTGGAAGGCCTCCCACAAGGTGGACCGCAGCAGGAACCCGTTAGATGTGAGAAGCACAAAACCGGTCGAAGTGGAGGTGCTTGGGGGAGGCCTATTTCCAGCAGTGGACGTCTTTCGGCTGAAATGATGATACAAAAGTGCAATACCTTCGCAGTCAAAATGTATGGAACAGCAGATTTTTTAAAAATAACCTTGGAAAAATCTCAAACTCTAGAATCATGTACTGAATTCATGGTAACAGTTCTTCAATATCCCTCACGTCGTTTAAAGAGAAACATTCTCAACCTAACCTAACACGTCCCAAATGTCTGACGTCAGAGCCATCAGGTTCAAACGGCTGCCAAACTGAGCGAGTAACAGATTCCTTTTAAGTGTGGACGTATCTTAGAAACGATCTGAGTTATACACTTAACTAAGTGTTAATCGCTATCTTAATTATAATCACTACCTACTCTTAGTTTTGGTTTTTATTTGTGCATTGTTTTATTATGTTTTATTGTGAATTTTAAAATTCATAGAGCGTAATTAATAGTATCATATTTGCAACACCACACTGCGC
The DNA here is from genome assembly GCA_945859715.1 of Apamea sordens. Lineage (NCBI taxonomy): Eukaryota > Metazoa > Arthropoda > Insecta > Lepidoptera > Noctuidae > Apamea > Apamea sordens. Next base: position 846,323 of record OX244005.1, on the reverse strand, counting down.
TCCAAAACACTGAATAGTGACTTTACAAAAAAGTCGCAAAATTGAGGTGGGGCTGAGTTGGCCACGTCTGCCGCATGACCAATGAGCTATGAGCCAAAAATAAACATTTTGTGAAGCCCTGACACAGGTAGAAGGCGTCGTAGCAGACCCCGTAGAAGATGGAGGGATGAGCTGGACCAAACAAACGACCAGTGGCCCACAATAGCCCTGGATCGCAAGCACTGGCAGTCATGGTGAGAGGCCTTTGCCCAACAGTGGGATGATACAGACTAACAGTACCATAGAGCGTACTTGTGCTTCCGAATTTCGTTTATTTTCTCATAAGTAACGTTTAGAGAGTCTACAATCTATAAAGAACTCTATGGAACTGCTACCCTACCTACTTGAATATTCCTATTTTTTTATTTAGACTGCAATCACCATTCACTAATCCGCTCGTCAAAAATGGCGTTTGTGGCAAGATGTCACGCTGATAATATTATGGTCAATACCTTGGTTAAAAAAAAAAACTTGGTCCTAATTAAAAAAGTATCAAACATACATACTTCTTGGGTGTTCTTTTCAACAACATATTTTTTCTGATGTATGTATTTCAGCAAAACAAGATAATCTACTCAGCACATCAAAATACATTCAGTACAACAATATCCTGTTTCTAACGACCTATTTTAAAGCTAAACTCTGCCAAAACCCGACCAAATTGAGACACACACACTCATATACCACGTTCATGAATATAGGAGTGTTACGCAAATCGGTCGGCTAATGCCAGCCGATAACCTATCGATAAACCTATGACTTATGGAATGATGACGTCAGGATGTTATTTTTGTAATGACAATGCGTCTGATTATTGAAGTGAGATTGAAAATATTTATATCGCTAGTGATTATTCTGGTGTGGGAATATAATATATCATAGTAGAGATTTATATCATATAATTATCATCGAATCAGAAATTAAGACATCCGCAGGAGAACCAAGGTAACCGACATAGCCCGAAGAATTGCCAAACTTAAGTGGCAGTGGGCAGGGCACATTGCTCGCAGAACAGATGGCCGATGGGGCCGAATGGTTCTTTTTTTTTTTTTTTTTGGGTGGGAAATCATCATATGACCCCTCCCGCTCTGGGCGGAGCGGAAGGGAGTGTCAGACTTTTACTGACTAAAACCCACCCGTGTTCCTTCAGTTGCCTGTGCCAAGGGCCACGGTACCTCTTTCGAATATCCCGCAGCCCTGGCGGCGGCCAAATGGTTCTGGAATGGCGACCGCGTACCGGAAGACGGAGCGTTGGAAGGCCTCCCACAAGATGGGCCAACGAACTTGGGAAGGCCGCAGAAACCCGTTGGATGCGAAAAGCACAAAACTGGTTGAAGTGGTGGTACTTGGAGGAAGCATATGTCCAGCAGTGGACGTCTTTCGGCTGACATGATGATGATGATGATGAGAGATTTTTAAAATAGCTGATCATTATGATTTATTCTCTCTGTCTTATCCTGATTTAGTAGGAGTACCTTCGTGTTTACACCTACTCCTCAAGTTCTGAATTGAGCTGCACAATTACTGACAAATGCTTGCACTGACTGGACTGGTCCACTCAAATCTATTGGTACTTTCCTGAAAAGACCACTGTAGACATCAATCTACATGATCTTCACATGACCTGACCTAGATTAGGTCTGGACTATAAAAGAGACTGTGACCTCTGAGTTTGTTTCGGCCTTTTCGTCTCAAGTAGTCAGATAGGAAATGCCGACCTCATTTAGCTTATTTTTTTTATAATATGTCGTGTATAAGTGATTCCGATATCCTGATTACAGAATAAACAATTTCATTTCATTACGTAGTGATCTGAGTTAGAATAGGTCATAGCTTAGAGTAAACTATTGGTACTGATTTAACTTGGTAAAATCATTTTGATAAAGCTATGTATAGCTATCATACACAACAAGAAATAAAGAGACAAAAATATTTCGCCAGTTACGAGTATTAAAAACGATGCAAAAAAACAAACACAAAAAAGGCCTAATAATAATGTTTGGACTTTAAAGGAGATCATGACCTCTGAGTTTGTTGCGACGTTTCTTCTCAGGGATCGGTCAGCTAGGAAATGCCGGTGCCATCTAGTTTTTAAAATATAAAAGTGTCTTAAAAGATCTACATCGATGGGAACACATCCCCGTCGAGGTAGAGCACGGCGAGGGTGGTGTGGTGATCTGGTAACGTTTGCAGCCAACGTGGCCAGAGATCGCACAAGACAGGGAGGATTGGAAGGAAAAAGGGAGGCCTTTGCCCAGCTGTGGGACACAACGTAGACTAACAAAAACAAAGATCTACTTACATAAATAAACATTTCATTTCAAACAACTTAACTTTTCTCCAAAAATATTCACTTACAAGAGAAACAAATAAAAAAATCTTATAGTTAATAAAGGTACAACATCGGGAAGAATGACTATTTAAATTACAATATCACTAAACCCCAATATCACTTTCAATTATAAGGATTACAAAACTGTATCTGCCAAATATTGCAAGTTGCATTCCACAGATCGTTGAATATAACCATAGATATAGGAAAGAAGAATATAACCGAGTTTACTGTGTAGCTGTGAGCTGTACCTTTCAATATCAACAACACAAGTAGCACGTTTCAGCCTGAAGCTTCGGAACACTAAGGCATGTTAATTGGCATCGCTTCAGTGGCTCGGACAACGTTATTACTCAAAGGGGTAGGCAGCGGAGAAGGTACTGTGTTCTTAAACACAGGAATATAATTAAATTACAGGGTAACCTGGTTATACGAGGAACCATCGATATAGGAGAAACTGCTATATCGAGGATAATATTACAGTGAGGTCCCGACACTGTTGCATTGAAATTGGTCATTTGTTTCCTAACAAAATATACCTACATTGTGTTGAAAATATTACCGTGATGATAAATAGAAAAATAATTTAGAATAACATAAAGTACATTCATAATGAAAATTCACTACGTATTTAAAATGTAACATTAGCTGTAATATATATTTATATGTCAATAATAATTCAGCTATTAAAAAAAATCATAATCACTAACATTGCATTTTTTAAATACATTATCGAGTATAAAAAATACCTCTGTTACTGGGAATTATTAAATCTTTTTAATTGAGAATGCAATTGTTAGAATTTTTTTTATAATATTACCTTTATAATTGGGATTTTTTAGTTCAACAGCCTGTGTGAGTAAGACAACTCTCTATGTCTCTTTCTCGTGGCTATTATCCTAATTTATTTGGGGTTAGCCCTCCTAGTACTCAAAGAACAAAGTAAGACAACTAATAATAACAATTGATAAGCTAGATGGGTCGGCGTTTCCTATCTGACTACTCTGTGAAGAAAGGCCGATTGTTTATCTTATATTTTGTTAAAAAAATATTTAAAAATGTATTTAATAAGTAAGAAGTAAATAAATAAACGATAATATAATAATTTATTATTTTGATTATCAGTCTGGACAGGTCGCGAGACGTTTGTTTACTCTTTTTGATTAACATATTGACCTCTATAAATAAAAAAAACAGTACATTTCGACCTGTCTTGGCAGGGCCTCTGTGAATAACTCAACTGTCATTATTGTCATATAATTTAATTACAGCTTACGGTGCGCGTTTTCGCGTGCTTTCGAGGTCTTACTTTACAAGGGTAAACAAAAATTATTTTAGTAGCGGTCAAAAACTCCGCACACCACATGTGGCTTCTACATGTGGCACCACATGTGGTTCCTAAATTACCGTGTAAATGGATAAAAATTTGGGTTTCCTAATTACCTATGTTAAAATGAGTGTTAACTCCTCTTGGGAAATACTTTCACAAACATCTTTGAATGACTGTCGTAGCTATTGTGCACCTTTATAATTTCTAAGGAGGATATGATCGTGGACGCCACGTCCTCATCGCGGCATCACGATACCACAGGGAAGTAAAATGTTGGGGATTATAATGAAGACGCTTTTATATCTCCGTGCACGATAACAATAAAACGTGCACGTATTTCCATACATTTTATGGACCTCCACGATAATATAGTCACGTTATAAATTATAAACGCGCACAATGAGTAAAGTTAGTTAACGATGATAAGTTGAGTGGAGTTCAACTTTCGGTCTAGCTAGATTATAACAAATATTTATTTAATACTTAAAGCACATCCATGTACAGAGCTGGACTTAATGCCTTAGGCATTTTCTACCAGTCAACCTATAAGTTCAAATATCAAGTCAATATAAATAACATTATAATAATAGTGATTGAGTCCTCGAAATTAAAATAGTTTTCAACGTAATAGAAATACTATTTATAAAAAATGATAATTATATCTTTTATCAGCAAATCTAAATCAAACTTAAGAACTCCAGTTCCGCAATTCGAAGTAATATTTTCAGCCACTTCAGAAGGTGATTCTTTTCCACAACACTCATTACAAAGGACGGAAGAGACAGCTCATGACTGTCACCGCCATCCGTTTGCGAGGTAAACTCTCCGGTATTCACTTTTATTTCACAATAATAACTTATTTCAAGAGGCTATACAGGGTAAAATTAAATTAGCTAGTGAAACTCCGAGGACGCGATGGATTTCAGTATCTAAACATGACAAAAAAAAAATTATGATTTTTATTGGGGTGACTGGTGTTATTACCTACCTAAAGTATTAGTTGAAAAAATCGTTTTTTTTTTTATTAAAAAAACTCATAAACTTAATTTCTTTTTTATTTGATCATGTTTAGCCATCGATAGGTACCTATAACGTTTGCGGAGTTTTGCTTGTTAATCCAAATTGACCCGGTTTATACAATATCTAGGAATGTCCCCCAAAGAGTATGGCAGAAGCGTAATAGAATACACTCCCCCGAATATATCCCCAGTTAATTATGTCAAATTATGTTATTCAAATCTAACCAAATCAAAAAATCAAATCAATAGTTTATTAGCGTGTTTCTTTTGCGTAACAGAAATAAACAAAAGTGCGAACCGGTATATTTATTCAGTAAATTCTTGAATTAAATAGAACAGCTTTAAACTTCTCATTGTATAAATACTTTTTATAAACATCCAATCAGTTTGTTTCAAACAAACACTTCTACGAACTGATTAATTTGTTAAAGTTTACACAACTTCAAGAACTCAGTTCTCTAAATTACTTTTCTTGCTGTATGGAGTATCTGTACACCCGTATAATGTCATTAAGGGTGAACAGCACCATCCTTCTATCTGCTTTAACAACACACTGCAATTTCCAAGATTGCTGGTTATGTTATGTAAGTGTTTGGCTACATTTTTGTAGTCACGGAAAAAAATAATATAATATTCCGTGGTTGTAGCGATCATAGATCCGCACCCTAATTGCGTAACACACGATCAATCGGAATCAGAATCGTTTTGAAGTAAATTGCTAATCCATTGCTTCATAAGTTCGAAAAATTTGTCTGCTCAACACGTAATTAACGCAATGAATGCTGTTGAACTGTGAAAATGAAACCGATTCCGATTGATCGTGTGTTACGCAATTAGGGTACAGCACCACACACTTTCAATCACAATCTGAATCATTATGAAGGATATTGCTAATCCATTGCTCATATATTTAGAAAAACATGTCTGGGTAACAACGTAAATAACGCAATGAATGTTGTTGAACTGTCAAAATAAATGGAATTGCTACTGTTTAGGGTATTACGCTATTACCCCGCAGGTCCATGTTCAGTTGGAAGTGTATTTCGATGGGCTGACAAGTATGATTTTTTAAAATATATTTTGAACCCCAACGTTAGTTTGGCAGCCGAGCTAGGAACAGAAGGAATTCGACGGCACGGTTGGCGCAGTGGTTAAGCGATTGACTGCTGCGCTGCGTGTCGCGCGTACGATTCCCGCCCGGAAAAAAAATTGCTTTTTGTGTATGTGAGTTTAAATGTTTGTAAACGCACCCACGACACAGGAGAAATTCCTAGTGTGGGGCAAAGTTTTTTTTTTTTAATAATTGGTTCTTTTCAGAATATAAGGAATTATAAGCCTCAGATTAATATCAACAGAAACTAGGTTTACACCAAAGTTTAATTTACTAATTCAAATCCAGGGCCTGGGCGGTGGCTCGCGTGGGGCTACAACACTAATATTTAGCCTCCATGCTTCTCGTGTGACCAGAACAAATAAAATGGTGGTGGACCCAATTCGTGGTGCGAACACGCGAATTGTGTATTATTTTCGTTATTTATTTACCTACCTATTTGGCCACCTATTTGTGTTTTTTGTTACCATGCTGATCTGTTAGGTACTTATCAACTTTGGTAACTGGGCCGTGCCCTTAGGGATCAATTTAACTTATCCAGTGTTGACTAATAAGGAGACTCAGTTAATTTATCTATTGTGGCTAGACCCCCGGGATACCAAAAATATTTTGCGGTTTGAAAAAGATGTTTTGACAAAATTTAAAAATAGTATGCTTAGATGGACTAGTCATGCTGAGGCGTTTCACTAATCCTATCAACATGACCAGTCCATCACTGGTCATGTTGAGAGGTTAGTGAAACGCCGGCAGCCTAGAAGGATATCTTGGAGATGTTCTTCAGAAGTCAGGTGCGTACTTGCGTAGTAGGTACTGGCAACTGGCGTGCGTGTATGACCAGATGTTTGCACGTAAACGAAGCAAAAGCAGTATGTAAGGATCGTAGCAGGTGGCGTTCTGTAGTTACTGCCTACCCCAGGGGAAGAAGGCATGATATTACATTGTGTTTTACGATTGTTTCCCAAATAAAATCTTGTCAGTTGTCACCACACTTAGATGTCTACTTACCCAATAAAGAGGATCGTGCGTGCAGCTATATTATAAAGGAATGTCAAACCGGTTTGTGAGTCCAAGGCTACTGTCAAAACCAAATAGACAAGTGAACTTCGGCTTAGTATACTTCATTAGAATAATTCTCATTAATAATACCTAATAGTGTTGTTAAATTATGAAATCAATGAGTTACCTACAACCTAATTATTCTCCCTGCATAGATATATGTTTCTGTGTGTCCAACAAATATTATTAGATACATACTTAAAGTATAATATGTTTTGAAAAATATTTAGACGTTGATATTTTTCCTCATTTCAATTTTGTGGTTTTAATTTGCATATACTTATTGGAAATACCGTAGATATGATAGTTGTTATGAATGTCGCTAATGCTATGACGACTCTATTGACTGTGGTAAACCCCCTATTTTTATTTCCCCCTATTTTTGCTGATCAAAACAAGGGGAAATGTCGACTAAAATAACCAAGATGTGCCAGCATTTAATTTTATTTCGAAATAAAGTCCCCACAAAAGACCGGACATTAGAAAAACTAAAAAAAGACATTTTTTTAACTATTATTTTCTTTTTAAGTATTTTTTTTTAATTATTATTTCTTTCTTTCTTTATTTCTAGGTGTTAACCTCAGCCCAGTACCCTTATTGCGTTACACACTACAATCTGAATAATTTTGAAGAATATTGCTAATCAATTGCTTCATAAATGTTCGAAAAGTTTGTCTGCTCTACAACGCAAACACAGTTTGACAGTTTGTTTGACAGTTCAACAACAAAATGAATGTTGTTGAACTGTTAAAATGAAAGCCATTGTTGCTACCGTTAGTATGTCACGCCATTACCCCGCGGCTTAGTATATCTTTAATTAAGTCCACACGTGGCACCTCCGAATGTTTAATTTCCGCGTGATTGCCGCTGACCCTGGCCTTGTACTGATCTGCTCGCTAATCCTGGCCGCCGCACCCTCAGGGGCTTCCCAACGCCGAATTCATTTATTTTGTACACACATCAGATACAGGTTTAAGATACATAACATAATAAAATACTTAATAGTGATATAAGATATTTTATGATGTTATGTAGCGTGTATTTAGACTGCAAGCCGATCCCAACATAGTTGGGAAAAGGCTAGGCAGATGATGATGCAGCGTGTATCATCCCCACATTTCGCCAGTTATGTTTATGTTCCATGTAACAGGGGTGAGCAAGGGGTGGGCGTTCCACAAACCGACCACAAGTCCAGACTTCGAGTTGCTGCTGAGAAATTTACCAGCAAATACTTAGAGGTTAAGGGGGAATCAACTCCTTATCAAATAACTGAGATTATTTTATGTAGAAACGTATGTTTTATACGGGTGCGTAAAGGGCACAAGTATTTTTAAATCTATCACCTGCAGTGCGATTCTGTAACCATCTCACCATCGTGAAAACTCAGGTGAAATGAGCGTGGAGTGAGCTGTCATTCCAACTAATGCTAGGGATTGACACTATTGACAGCTCACTCCAAGCTCACTTCACCTAACTTTTCACGGTGAGATTTTTACAGAATCGATTGGCTGTAAGTGTTTTTGATACATACAGCTAGCTAGAGTTAATGTTAAAAGGTTTTGCCCCAATTTTATTTTATTCGTTCTATACATCAGCAAGCGTAGCATGGAGCACCCTAGTAAGTTACAACGACAACCTTCAAAAGTTGGGACAGTCTGGATGTGGAAGGGAACCGGGTATTGTGGCGCAAATTGTGAGAGGAGTATGTTCAACTGACAGTAGCCTTTGATTGACCTTTTAACCTTTAAACGAGAACAGACCAAACCGGCAGAATCCATTATAGTAGTTCTCAGAAGAAATTTTTAACAAAGATCCCGCGATACATATCATCAGGAGGCCCATTGTCCCCGAAGGGTTAGGCACAGGTATAGAACACCCACATTACGCCATTACCTGCTATAATACGTCTAAAATTATTCTCCTTTCACACCCAAAGGTTGAATAAAACCAGCTATTCTTAGCCAGACTCCCAGTTTAGCTCAAAGTATAACTAAACGTAATAATGTGCGTTACATTTATGACGGCGGCTTATCGATAGTTCACGCGGCCGCCGATCCGTCATGCCCAGTGGTGAGCCGGTCGTAAAATGAACGTACGATTTTAAGCTGGAACCGAAGAAACTGTTCCGTAGAACCGTTCCGAGGAACCGTTTTTACGTACTAGTTCCTATACTCTAGTATGGAAACTAGTTCACTGTATCTGATATTTTGCGTAGTTCCCTTTGTTAGTCGATGAAGATAGAAAGTGTTAAGTATTGTCTATCTACAATTGGGTGTGTGTTTTCGAAAAGGAAGCTGATATTAAACAGTCTGGCCGAGTCGGGCGTGACGTGGGGCGATATAACTATGCTATGTCCTAATTGTCGTATTCTAAAAGAGAATGTGTTATTTAAACATTTTAAATCAGGTCCGATAAATGTCTGTAGAAACTTGTATCGTATCAAAATACCTCACGGCTGCCTAGCCTTTTCCCAACTATGTTGGGGTCAGCTTCCAGTCTAACCAGATGCAGCTGGCTAATAATAGTTAACACGGAGCGACTGCCTATTTGACAACCCAGTTACTGGTTAATACGATACCTCTTGGTAAAGACATACCAATTCAAACTTGCTTCATGCAACTGTGTTCAGCAGAATATTATGCTCATTTCATACTGCATTTGTTTCTTTATTTTTGTTTTTTTACTTTGACTTTAAATGTGCTATTATATGAAGCAGTCATTCTGCCTATCTATCAGCATAAATTAAAGATGCTTCTTTGGACCGAAAACAGGAGGAAATTCCACATTTTTAGACAACTCCTAAAACTAATACGACAATGTAGTATACAGTACCTACTCTGTCATAGTACGGTATCGTAACCGAACTACAGCAAACTAGTTCGTCCAGAAATAACTTACTTTGTGAACTAATACAACACTAGTGCAATATATTCACACAAAGGAATGCGGTGTTTCAGAACGAAAATATTATGAATACTCGTTTTGTTTTATGAGATTTTTGAAATATGTTTTTGGTGTAAATGCCATATATTTTTGTTTTCAGGATTAGATGTGGGCGGGGATTTATTTTGGTTAGGCTTTTGACGATTTTAATCTTTTTGCTAAAATGGACGCAATATGGCTACAATCTTGATGTTGCCTTTCTTCTCGTTGTACAAATCCATTAATAATAGTATGGGTACAGTGGGGCCCAGTGATAACGGCCGCGGCTTACGAGTTCTAGGTTGTGGGTTCGAACCCAGACAGGCGCTTTACTTTGTATAAATTATTTCATCACCATTGCTCTCAAAACGGTGAAGGAAAACATCGCGAGGAAACCGACAAGAAACAATGTCCAAGAACCAAAAGGTCGAAGACGTTACATCTACCAGCCCGCACGGGGCCCGCGTGGTGGATTACGGCCCACTCCCTCTCACAGAGGGGGGCCTGTACCCCAGCAGTGGGAACATTATACGCTGATTAGGATGTGTTATGTGTGTGGGTACATTAGGCCACACGTCAGTGGTAACAAAACCAGTATAACCTGGCCTCTCATTGTATTCTCCGTACTACACTAGGCCATCTAAAGGTCACAGTGTTACCAATTTACCTCAGACATTAGATCACCACTGTACAACGCTGGTCTTAGCGATGCCTGCCAGACAACTTTTAAGTTGTTTTCTTGTATGTGTTAACCCAGTCGGAGGGTTAATTCAAAGAGAAATATCAGGCTGTAGGTGTCCATCTGACGTTACAGTACCTACTAACAAGCAAGTGGGACGAAGTCCTGCTTCCAAAAAAAAAGCTACCCATCAACTGAAACATATCAACTACAAAGTTTACCCATCTAACTAAGATGGGTAAAGTTTCCACTGAGGCATGAGATATGTACAAGACCATAAAGCTAATCAGAGCGTACTGAACTTTTAATAATCTTCCTCCCCGCCGACTGCCATAATAAACTTCTAGGGTGCTTCTAAACTTGAAGGATGATGAGCATTGGATACTTAATTCTTTTAACAAAGTATCGTAAGACCTTTTAAAAAAAGTAACCATGGAGTTACTTGCCCAATCTTCTGAAATGAAATTAATAATAATAATAATATCCCTGGACATTTCACACAGCGCCATCTAGTCCCAAGCTAAGCAACCTAATGCTTGTGTTATGGTAACAAGATGATAATTAAATCATGTTTATATCTGTGAGTAGATCTTTTAAAACACTTTTGCGCGTCAATTTGTTAGTCAATATAAATAAAAATCTATATGGCGCCGGTATTTCATAGCTGACTGATCCCTGGGATCGAAATCGAAATGCCGAAACAAACTCAGAGGTGATGGTCACTTTTAAAGTCCAAACATTAAACATTATTATTGTGATTTTATGCGAGAGGAAGGGCCTTATGAAGAAAGAGCCATTGCAGCTTCTCCATTCTATAAAGTGCATCTCTGCCTAACCCTTCGGGCAGTACAGGCGTGATGTCATGTTGTTGTTTTTGACATTCACAAGCCTAATTGACATAAATAATTTCACTTTGACTTTAAGACACTTTCTCTTTTGACAGTCAAAGATAGAATGGAACTTGATTCCACTCGATCTAACAATCAAAGTGCTAAAATAATTGGAAATACATTTAAAATGTATTGCATTTCCTTCAGTCCGGAATATTTACTATCCTTTGACAGTGTCTCCTCTCTCTCAAAGGAGCTGGTCAAAGGGTCATTAGTTGCACGACTATTTCCTTCGTCTTTCCTTTAGATGTCGGATAACTCGATACAGTGGATCCACCTGATGTATCCTTTGAACTAAAAGACTTGAGACTTTAAAAGTAGTACTCGTACACAATTGCTGGAAGCTTTGCATCTTGAACGGGTTCTATATCTTGTATGGCCAGTACTGTTGCGTCTATGTTTTGTTTTAAAGAAAGAAAAATATTTTATTTGGAACACGCAATTGTAACAGAATATTAAATTTAACAAAGTCATGAAAAATATATAATAGTTAAGCACATTCAAAATTTTAGGTTTATCTACTAACGATTAAAACTAACAAAACAGTAAAACCAAAAAAAAATTAAAGGAAGACCTGTGTGAAAATGCTCGTATCTCAGCATGACGATACGATCACGAGGTTATGTCTTTGGACTTTTTGTCAAATAAGAAGAGAGGGGCTCATGGCTAAATAACAGCCGCACGGGTCGATCCAAGTTTAAGCTAACGTTGCTGCGGTCGGTTCATGGATGGGTGACCATCCACTACGTATCGAGACCGGTCCATCCCCCAGAAAACACGTGAAGCCATTGGTCACGGCTATCATTCGTAGATCTTTGACAGTCATTACAGGTAGTTAGAAGCCCAAAAGTCTGACACCCTGTCTTCCCAAGGGGTATCGTGTGTTACCCAGTCACTGGGTTGTGGAGGTCTAATAGACAGTCGCTACCTGTAAAATAATAGTATTCAACTGCATCCGCTGCAGTTGCATCAAAATAAATTCTGAATATTAGATTTTAAGAATTATTTCCACATAGTTAATAGTATCACAATCTCGTATGGTTAAGTGGATGCATCGCATAAACCATAAATAATATTATAATCAGTAATAATCGAATGCAGTGCAGTAAAGATTAGAAAATCTATTAAAGTCTATTTAGAGAATGAAATAATTTGAACAATTTGTTACCAATTTGAGCTATTCAGAGCGGGGCAGTAGCCTGAATCACAACAATACATACATATTTTTATCATAGAATGATTTAGGAACTGCGCAAGACATGTGAGCAATATGATCCAAAGGCAAAGTTATCTAATTGCTTTCAATCACGTAATAGTGGCTGGTGGCTGATGGTGGTGGAGGTAGTTTTCTTTTCTTTCTTGGTAAATAAATATCCCTGTGCGATGACATATTTTGCCATATTTCGGCAAGCAAGTATTAATATCCAAGCAAGGTGTTAAGTAATTAATATATAATATCCATTATATACGTTAACATTTAATTATTTAAAGTAAATATTGCTAATAAGACGCATTTGAAACTACATAAAAAACAACAGAAATTATATCTACAATCACAGATTTTAATGTTATGTATGTTAAGTCTACAATACATTCAACATAACAATATGCCTGTAGCCTATTGCCACAAAAAATCCAAACTCCAGAGAGGGGCTGATCTTCGGGCTGAGGATCGAACCCAGAACTCGCACTTGCCACATCTAGACCAACCAGACATATTGGCTGGAACTAACCCGCAAATGACACACTGTAACTGACCTTAGAAGATTTCCCAAAATCTAGGATCTAGATAACATTTCGCATATTTCCGTCGATGTCTGAATTCGTGGCTAGATTTCCGCGAACTGAGGCTCCAATTAACAGAGGGATTGGCACCCGACGCCACCACGTGTGTCTGCTTTGATAACCTGACCTAGTCATGTTAGTAACGTTACTGTCCACTGCTCCAGCACAAACAACGTCTATGTAACGTTTCAGTGGGGCATTTGGTTCTTGTTAGCCATACATTTGTTATGATAATATGTGTTTAAGATAATCTACGAGTACATAGCCTTTTCGCAAGGGGTGGGCTTCCAATCTAACCAGTTGCAGCTGAATCAATTCGAGTCAAAATTTTCGTCATTCCTCCACATCTCATATCCATACCAAGACAAGTTGACAACCGATTTGCACACAACTTTTCAGTCACCGCCGCGGTGCCACTTTCAGAATTCCTTCAACCGTCGGTCATCAAAAAAAAAATCTGCTATTTTATAGAAAAGTGCCTACCTACCTACGCGGTCCACATGTACTAAACAGCTAATTTATTTTTAAGAACGGACGAAACAATTTTTGGTCGGTCATTAAAAAATAAATAAGCTTATTATTTCAACGCAGCGGGGTTCAGAATCATATACAGACTGAGTCCATGGTAACTGGTTGCGCGGCGATGTCCCTGTCACGCACCCTGTATAATATAGTGCTAAAAGTACCAAGTACACCCATATTTCGGCAGTTGTCAACCGAGCAGAAATCCAGAATCCGGGCCGGTACTGAGATTTCCTGACGGAAAACCCCCTTTGCCCTCTTTTAGTCTTTCCCCACTACTACCCGCCAAGATGGCACCGAAAACGCACTAAAGAAAATAAAAGCAGACTCACGACTCGAACAGAAACTGCACATTCATACAAAATACAGCTATCATGCAGACTAAAGGTTTTGACCTCTTAATGTGAAACAGATCCCAATACGAACGGTTAAGGAGTGTTCACATTGAATGAACGGTCCAGTTTTAAATATTATTGAAGTTACAAATACACAATAATATCATGTAGATCCTTAATTAATTCCTCAATACATTTCGATACTATAACTTGCGGTAGGCCACATGTCTTCCGCATATAATATAAAACATATAATGACCAGAGGGCTGGCCTGTTTCATGGCCAAAGAATTAGCATCGCCATACAACGTGGCAATGCTGCCAGCCTTTTGGGCACTGTTCCTGTTGACAGCGATGCGGAATGTGAATGCGAATTTGCAATATGCGAATTTTTTGATGCCCTATGATTCTTTTGCTTATTTTTTCACATGTACATAATGTATTATAATTTTAAATGTTTGCGACTATATAATACCAATCAAACCAAATGGTAGCAACTAATAATACGACTCCTGTTATTATAATCATAATTTTCATAATTTCAGGACTTCTCCTCTGCCTGTCCTTGTAACTTGGTTTTGATATCATTTACTCTTTTTTCCTTCCAACTATTGCATAAAGATTTTGTACGGAGATCAAGATTTTTGACTTAGGGCTGATTTTTCAACCATCTGATAACTTAATTCGAGGAATAATTTTGAAATTTTGACAGTTATTCGATTTAAAGAAACTTTATTCCCATATTATTTCATTCAAAAACTGTCAAACGTCAATTTTATATATGATACGAGAATTCAAGCAAACAAACAAAAAAAAATGAACTCTGCAGTTCTATTATTAATATAGATTATACTGTATAACAATTATCTCAGCCAAGTCTCGGCCATTAATAACAACCTCGGATATTAACTATGTAAATGTGTGATTACTTTAGAGGTGAACAGAGTTGCTGCATGTCAAATGTCAGTGTCAGTGCTTAGGATGTGCCAATAGTGACATAATGTGGACTTGTCTAGGCAATTGTGTACCTACTTACTTAATCTAAGCTATGTGACTTGAGAATCTGTAAAAGTTAGTGCTAAACGCTATGGTGGCCTAGCACTCCTTTCTCGTATTGATAGGATATGGTTTATATGGTAGAAGTTAAAGTCTCGAATTGTAAGGGTAATAGCCGTATATTTAATCACTATAACACTTAGTTACAAGACAATGGTAATGGTGATGGTTATGAGTACGTGGTGTCTCTAATGAGATCTAAACGCGAACTGGCCCACATTTTGGTGGACGAGCGAATGTGCATACTTGCGTTCGATGCAATTATGCATTTTCGCTTAGTGTTCGATTAAATTCGAACAGAATCAGCAGAGGCCTTTTCTAGTAAACTGCGTCTCATTTCTTTTAGTTTATCATTTTTTTAAAGATGGTTTAACTGTGTCAAGTTTGGTGACCGTACCTTATATGAGTGGTCACCAAAGGAGATAAGTAACCAGGGTCATCGGATGTAGTTGAAGTTTAGTAAAAAACCGATGTATGTTTTCGAATAAAAAATAATTTAATTAATAGAAAACAAACAGACCATTTATCAAATTTAATTTAATTCGAAAACATCCATCGGTTTCTTACTAATCTTCAACTAAGTTTATCCCACGACCCTGGTTAGTTATCCCTTTGAGTGACTGTACATACACACACATAACATTACGCCTTGTTTACCTATATACAGCCACATTTCGCCATTTATTAGTAGTCCCATGTAAGTATTGTGTAGTTATATGTAATGGAACTTATGTATGTACTAATAACTGGCGAAATGTCGAGCCGATTTCCGTCATGACTACTTATTCATAATGGCAATCTTCCTAATAAATATGGTTATAACCGACTTAAAAAAAAGAGGTTCTGTAATCTTTATAATTATTTTGATGAATTATTATGTATGTATGTATAATTTTCTCATTAATGAACGGATCAAGTAAATAATCTTGCCGATAATAATAAATAATTATTAAAATAAGTAAGTATTAAAATTGCTAAAAATATTAACATCAAATCTTAGAAATAATTTACAAAAGGTTTTTTTTTTTTATTGAAAATGGGCTCACTCTTGACCTCAATCCAGCCCAGAGGCAGGAATGAGATCTACGGTGGAACGAGCTTGCCCAGAAGAAGGTATAATAATGTTAGATGCCTGCACTAGGATAAACCTGTATCACAGGCGGCATGAGCTCATGCGTCAGGTGGATTGAGCACAGATGACACAGGTTATAGAAATCGAATGTACCTACTCATTAGATTTTACCTACAAAGAAGAGGTGATTTCCTGACATAATATGAGCCACTTTAATCTAAGCTCAAAAATATTCCTACAAAAACATGTAGTGCAGCATTCATGTAGGTATATCAATGAAGTCATATGCATAAAAAAACTTGTTTCTGTCACGACACGAGAGGTGAGACATCTACAGATCATCTATAGATGCATCTAGATTATCGTACAAAAAACCAAAAACAATTTGTTATTAACAGTCAAAACGTTTAATTATTGTTTACTCCTGTTAATGAGTTATTATTTTATTGATGGTTTATTATTTTCGAGACATATGTTATTATTTTAAGGCCGGACTTACGCACACAGATTTTTTTACGCTCTGTCGACGCGCGTGTACGCGTTACGAACGCGACGGCAGAAAACGCACGTTACATGGAACACGCGTATAGAAAAACAGGGTGTGTGCTTATGACCATACGATAGAAGTGTAAACTTACGACTGGAGCCGAGTTAATCCGATTCAACACCGAGTATACGCGATGCAGCGTCACCGACCGACTGGAGCCGAGTATACCCGATTTAGCGTCACCGACCCGAGCGTGACTCGTGATTCGTCCACTGTTCAGAAAGAGCGCAAAGAACTGTTCACTTCAAAAACGCGTCATGCGCATGAACCAAACTTATTAGGTGATTATTTATGCCCAGATGATACGATCCTTTAAGACACGTGTAGGTAATTGAATTTGATGTGTTTCTTAACCATTGATATTGATATAGTTTAAAGTAACTTTTATGTATATACTCTAAGCAATTAGATTTGTCTATGTAAACGGTGGACAGAAACCATCTTGTAGGAAAGAAATACAATACTTTAATAATATTCGGATTAGACAATACTTAGATTCAAAAGAAATTTTGACAGCTGAATCGTTTCAATATGGCGGGTTGTCAGTTTTGCACAGATACAAGAAAGGTTGTGCTTAACAAGATAGAACAATGGATTATTAAGTATTTCGAAGGCTTCAATAATAATTATTGATCAAGTCTTCCATTGAATTCCCTTTTAATTCGAACTATTTGTAATTTACACAGTTTGTAGATAAATAACATACAAGACGGTGTACATTAAATTAAACACGCATTTGTGTACATATTAGCATAAACAGCTGTTTTCTTTTATTTAATTTTACGCGTGTTAGCCTCGGAAATATCTGAACTGTTTAATGTAAAAACGACTTTTACGTAGAAAACGAAGGAATCCGTTAAATCCGATTGTTTTATGTAAATAAACAAATGTCGATTATTCAGTTGCACATCATTAAAGTGAGGAAAGAAAGTAAAGATATTTATTTAGGTACCTATATTTCGTATTAGCATGTTGAGTCATTGAAAGCGAATGTATTTATTCATTACTAGCTGCGCCCCGCGGTTTCACCCGCATAAGTCTCGATTTCGTGAGAATATGGCGTCAAACAGTCATCGTCATGGTCTACCCATGTGCCACATTTCATACAAATCCATTCAGCTGGTGTAGCGTGACAAACAAACACAAATAAATCAAATCTTTTCTCTGTACATTATAGTTTAGATATAGAAGTAAAGGCGGCGCTCCACAGCAGCGCACGGCTAAGCTAGCCACGTGTTTTTAGCTTCGCTTTGTATGAAAATGTAGGCGGCATCGTTCACTGACTGCGACCCACGACTACGCACGAACGCGTGGCTAGCGAACAAATGAACCGCGCAGCTAACGTGGCAAGCCTCTTCGTGCACATCCTAGGTAGCAGTGGATGTTTAGTCCACTCTCGGCCCCTCGAACCCAAATCAATAATGTTTCCACTGGACCCCTAACTATAGTTTATTCTCGACCTTTGGGGTTGACCCCCAAGGGTCAAGAATGGGAAGTGGATTTTATTTTCCAGTCAAGTTTTAGTTTCCTCTCGACCCCCAAAGTACAGTTACGATGATAAAACATATCACATCTTATAATATATTCTTATTTCCTTACCAATAATCCATCAGGTTACAGGCCCAGGACCCTATTATAAAAATAAGACGGTCACATTGCACGACACATCATGCGATAAGTCATCGCATTATGTGTCACGACACTGTCGAACTTATGGAGTTACTAGCTGTGCCCCGCGGTTTCACCCGCATAAGTTTCGATCCCGAGGAAATATCCGGATAAAAAGTATCCTATATGTTAATATATCCTGGATATAAACGATCTGTGTGCCAAACATCCAAACCCGTTCAGTAGTTTTTGCGTGAAAGAGTAACAAACATCCATCCATACAAACTTTCACGTTTATAATATTAGTAGGATTCGTATGGAGTTATTCGGCTATCAGATGTGACTGAATAGAAGTATTTATATGGAACGAGTGCCATGTGACCTCCGTAACCTAGAGACTGGACGATACTGTTACGTGGATAATAAAATGCCTAAATAAGACGTGACTCAATCTCAGTTTTCTATTCCAACGTGGGTGCGTCTTATAGCAAACAGGAACCATAATAAGTAACTTTTTTACAGGCTTACGTTTTTAACAAGCATTGAACTTTTCTAATTCATTTTTTTTTATTTATTTATTTTATGAGAAAATAATCTCCCTTTAATGTACCCACTTCTAGGACATAGGCCGCTTCTCTTTGAGAGGGAGTGAGCTATAATCTACCACGCGTCCAGTGCGGGTTGGTAGATGTCACATGTCTTCGAATTTTTGGTTCTAGGACATGGCCGGTTTCCTCGCGATGTTTTCTCTCGCCGTTTTTTGAGAGCAGTGCTGATAAAATTTACAGAAAGTGAAGGCCCTACCTTTACGAATATTTCTTGTAATTGGTGGCATTCAAGCGTATTTTAATACAAATAATGAAATAATTATACGATTACAATTTGACTTTGACTCAAAAAAACTATCTATAGTCCTTTATCAGATTGGGAGACGTAGCACTATAAACAACCCGGATCACCGAAACGCTCTCCGATATCCGGCCGGATACGTCCCGCCAGGCCGCCGTACGCCAATGTGACCGGTCCTTGCCACGGGTCGATGAACCCGCGATCGAGACGTTGCCGGGTTGGTAACACACAAACATACCAACAAGTACTTAGTGGAGTAAATTCACGGAGTTCTGTAACGGTATAGGTAGTGAGAAGGAAGTTATTTGTGTTAATACCTAGGTCCATATTATCTTGTTTTATAAACTGCTAAATGTTGCTGGATGGTTTGTCCGCTACAATAAATCCGTCGTTTTTGCTCCAATCCCCTTGACTGACTTACTTAATCTTCTGCCTAGCCTTTACCAATGTTGGGGTCGGCTTCCATTCTTTTTTTTTTTTTTTGAGGATTGGAAATCATCAAATGACCCCCCCTCCCGCTCTGGGTGGAGCGGAAGGGAGTGTCAGACTCTTACTGACTAAAACCCACCCGTGTTCCTTCCTTAGCCCTTATGTTCCAGGGCAACGGTAACCCTTTCGGACGATCCCGCTACCCTGGCAGGCTTCGGCCCTATCGGGCCCCGTCACTATGCTGACATCTCTGAGAGGTCGCCACCGCTGCCGATCGCCTCTACGAGGACATGGCGGTGCTCTGCCCAAGCGGAGCAGACCTCTACCGTCTCCTCTGGGCGATCCTGGCAGTGATGACACCCGGGCGTCTCCTCCCGCCTGATGATGTGCAGTCGGCTTCCAGTCTAAAGGTCTCTGCACACAGCGGGCGGGGCGCGGCGGGACGGGACGGCGACGCGGCGCTGGCGCGGCGGCGGCGGCGGCAGTGTTCACACTGTGGGCGCGATCACGTCCCGTCCCGCCGCGCCTTTCTTTCATCAAAAAGATGTTGTGTGATTCAGACGTGGAAACGCTATTGCTCTTATTTGCGCTAGCTAAGAAAAAAAAAACAACGTAAACGGAAATGGATGCATGAAATAAATCAAAAACGCGCTCGCGTCCCGCCACGCCCCACCCCGCCGCTTCTGACTTGTATTCCTGCTCGGTGCGGCGGCGGCGTGGCGCGACGGTTACCTGTCTGGACCGTCCTGGACGGTTACCTGACGGGCGGCTCTGTGTGGCGTCGTCCGTAATATCTAGTACATTACAACTGTTCAGCGTCGCGTCGCCGTCCCGTCCCGCCTCGCCCCGCCCGCTGTGTGTAGGGACCTTAACCGAATGCACCTGAATACCAGTATTTTACCTCTGACCTCCATAACCTAGTTACACATACTTGTGGCTTCAATTTCTTGGAAACTAAAATTATATTTTTTTCGTATCTAGATAAACCTCCCACAAAAAGTTTATCTGAGAGTAGATTTAGCAGTGAGCTCAGCATTTTAAGTCGAATCTTTCTAACAGAAGACGGCTTCTCAGGGCGCAGCAGTATTGTGTACTATCATATTTTATTTAGATAAGCATTCAACCTCGCCCCTGTTACCTAGACTTAAACACAACTGGAGAGGGGTAGTGGTAGCCTAGTAGTAACGACCTCGGCTTACGGCTCGTGGGTTCGAAGTTCGAACCCAGGCAGGCGCTTTACTTTGTGTAAATAATTTCACCAGGACCACTCTCAAAATGGTGAAGGAAAACATCGTGAGGAAACCGGCATGTCTTGGGACCAGAAATTCGAAGACACGTGAAGTCTACGAACCCGCACTGGACCCGCGTGGTAGCTTACAGCGCACTCCGTCGCGAAGAGAAGAGGCCTGTGTCGCAGCAGGTTTATTATGCTAAACATAACTGGCAAAATATGGCTGTACTATCGGTACACGTCTGCCTTCCCCTAGAATTAAGTCATTCAACCTAACTTTACGTGACAAAGTTGGAGTCGGTCTCGGTGCCCGTTACATAACTAATTTTCACACTGTACATGTAACTGTAACCAGTGTATTGTAGTTGTACTAACTCAAACAATGTACTAAATGTATCGAAAACATGAACGTGTTAAAATGTAACTCTCGATCACGTGCGGTTCAATAAGTACTTCAGACTGAGTTGAATAACACTGTAACTAGGTACTTGAAATATAATATTATAATGCTGGAGCTAAAAATAACACGCTAATAAAACGTGGAAATAAAGATGTTTGGATGTTTGCTACTCGATCACACATAATCGGATGAATGGATTTGAATGTAATTTGGCACGCAGATAGACAATGTCCTCGATTAACATATGATGCAAGTGGAACAAGGGGCATCCAGCCAGTAGTACGCTCGTACGCTAATAGAATAAATTACAAATTAGGGATTTCTTAAAGAATTTCATTGAGCAATCACCACTTTAATTTAAATAAATTAAGTCTAACACTGTACGTTCAAGTAACTTTAATTTAATTTCAAAGAATTTACCAATTAAACCTCAAGTTAATTAATAAGGATAACTTTTAAATAGTTTAGTTCTGTAACTTAGAAAGTATCTAAGATAACTTAAGATAAGTTTCAAGTTCAGTGGGTGTCACGTCTTAGACAAGAAAATACTACCTCACTTTTTACGTACTCTAAAAATAGTTTCAGGAGAAAGCTTTCTCTAGTAAAAGATTACGACTGGAGAAAAACTTCACCATGTTTGTTTTGCTTTCTATCAAAAATGGCCACAACGCTTATCCGACACTTATCTCAGTGGTACGGTCATCCGCAAAACACGTAGTAACACTTGAACTACGAAAATCGTTTTCTGTTACGAAATAAAGGTGCTATCAGTGTCGTCGTTGACTGAACTCTTCATCAAACTACATATTGGGGTTGGCTCTCAGTCTAATACCAGTATTTTACATGGAACGACTGCCTATCTGACCTCAACAACCCAATACTGATTAACACGATAGTCGATACCCCTTCGTAAGATTGGTTTGTAGACTTTCGGACTTCTGACTCCCCGTAAAGACAGTCAAAGACCTGCGAATGGCGTGTGGTGGAATGCAGGTATATAGCAAAAGTAGTTGCTATGTAAATCTAGTGCTTGCGCCTTTTCTCGACCAACATGATATTGTTCTATCACATATTCATAGGTTTTATCCCTTTAATCAGCAATATCTAGAACGAGCTTTGGTTTCCCAGAAGATTGGACGCTCAAGATTTTCTAGCTTTTCAGTGCTTTTATTTTAAGGTTCTATGGTTCTAGGTTACATGTTTCTAAGGGCCGGCGCCCACTGGCGGCACGGCACGGCCAGGGATTTTTATGCGAAGAATAGAAATGTAACTTAAATGTATGACAATAGAATTGAAATTTCAATGATGATGCCAAAGGACGTCGCGGCATGCCTAAGGATACCGCGGCATCGTAGTCGTTGAAATTCCAATTTGAATGTCACAACACCTACATTTCGTCACCTATGAGATTATGCGACGCGACGTCTAGTTTTAAAATGTTTTTATCTTAACGGTTACATGTCGTGATGGCTTAGTGGTTAAGGCCTCGCCTCTCATGAGTTGCGATCATCAAATGACTCCTCCCGCTCTGGGTGGAGCAGAAGGGAGTGTCAGACTTTTACTGACTAAAACCCACCCGTGTTCCTTCCTTGGCCCTTTATGTTCCAGGGCAGCGGTCCGGAATTCATGGCCAATACTTGAAGCGAATTTTGCCATACTAATTAATATAGTCAAGAAACTTCTATCATAGGTTTGTAGGTTTCAAAATAATGGTGTCGCACAACAGGAGTATTACAACGGAAAGAATTTTGGGATGTATGTAATATTACCTTGTATAAATTATGTCAGCCATCGCCGCGCCGTCTTGCGCAGTGCTCGTACCTTCGCTGTTTGCCTTTGCCCTGCAGTAGGATAATAACAGGCTGGTATTATTTAATTATATTTAGTAACCGACTTCAAAAAAGGAGGAGGTTCTCCCTTCGGTTGTTTTTTTTATTTACTTGTTAAAACATTTTTTTTTTTAAGATAACACAATTTCTTTTTGTACAAAACATGATTATACATACACATGGCATGCAAAATGTTACATCAAATTATCTGACAGTCATGTTTTGCCTGAACGGCGTACAAATATAAAACGTAGGACGCTACACAGCATCAAGTGATTTTAAATTCGTCCATTACACACATCAAACATAGCATTAATTGTTTTAAACAAATTACGGGGATAAATATCAATTACCTTTATCCGAGGACCTCAGAAACCAGGCATAATTAATGTTAACTCTCCAAGGGTGCTTTATAACATAACCAACTTTGACCCCATTTTAACCCTAAAATTACCGAAGAGGCAATTACAATGTATCATCTACATGATATGTGTTATATTGATACCGACACCATTACTTATGATATCGGATCCACGTTCGACCCATCAATTAGATAAGAGCACCGGTGGCCCAGTGGCACCGGCCCTGACTTACGAGTTGTAGGTCGTAGGTTCGAACTTAGACAGCGCTTAGTTTGTGTAATTTATTTCATCACCACTGCACTCAAAACGGTGAAGGAAAACATCGTTAGGAAACCGGCATGTCCTAGAACAAAAAACTCGACATCTAGGTACTAACCCGCACTGGGCCCGCGTGGTAGATAATAGCTGACTCCCTCTCACTGAGAGGAGGCCTGTGTCCCAGCAGTGGGAACATTATATAAGCTGATTATGCTATCTATTAAATTTTGCCATTAGGGATCTGTTAATTCAATTGCTATTATAATTCTTGTCTCGCATCGCATAAGTTCATTACCTACTACTCTGACTAACTGACCGATTTATTTATTTATTTATGTACACACAGTAAGATTATAATATTTAATAGATTATAATATTTGAGTACAAAGGTACTGCTTCAGTTTCCAGCAGACTTGCGAAAGGAGAAGTAAAGACAATAGTGTGTAAGAATAAGGAAAGAAAAATATGAATATGAATACTTAGTGTAGTGAGCTGAGTTTGAGTGAGAGTTAAGAGTTTGTTTGTTTGAACGCGCTAATCTCTGGAACTAACGGTCGGATTTTAAAATTCTTTTTGCATTGTATAGCCCAATTCTCGAGGAAGGCTATGTTAACATCACGCTATAACCCTTAGAACCCTTGCAAAAATAAAAAAGCCAGATAGAACGCTAAGCGAAAACTAAATGATAGCGTGGGGAGGTGATGCGATGCGCCGAGGTGGGTACCCCGAGGCATTGCATCGCATCACAGGACCAAGTCGCAGAAGTTGCAATTAAATATAATACAAAAATAACTTATACTCTCATAAATACATAATGCTGAAGTATATTAACATAATAAATACAAGTTAATCTTTGACTCGGTATTTGAACTGACAAATGTGTAATTTTGTTATAAAATACAAGATCAAAGATTATGATGATTCCTACAACTTAAGTATTTCCTCTGACTCCTTTAACTTATCTTGTTACAGAGACTCGAATCGTGAATTCCATATTAAGTAATTCAACAATCTGTGTGGTTCTTTCCTCAAAATTTAATCTCGGAGACCAATCTGCAAGAACCACATAATAATATGGCGCGGCCAAGATCATGTCTGGACTTTACAAGAGCCCGTGACCTCTGAGTTTGTTTTGGTGTTTTCGGTTGTTTCTTCTCAGATACGTCCTCTAGTATTAATATAATGTGTAAAAGTGTTTTTATGAACCAATGTACAGAAATAAATACATATCATGTATACGCTTTAATTTTGCGTAGTTTACTGTGCCGACGCGGAAAAGTACGTACGTAAATTTTAGCACAATGTACCTACTGCAATATTCAAATCCAAAATATTCGTGTAATTTTAAACCCTGGCTTGCCCGTGTCTCGTACATGGCTCGAACAGCATAAATTATACTGAAATCTCCACAATATCGTAGACTCCACCGGTAACATTCATAACAACACGGCTTTATTCCCTGAAAGGCTAGGCAGATGTGTATCTATAGCACACCAATATGTAGCCAGTTATGTTTTCCTAAGTCCCATGTGTTAGAGGGCGACACTATCACCATCAACCAGGCACAAATATAGACTCCGGCTACTCAGAACTTTCAGATAGACAACACTTTGCCCGGCCCGGGAATGCAACTCAGGGCCTCATGCTCAGCTGTAACGCTAGCGACCAACGAGGCAGCCTGTCAGAGAAAATAAAATTCATCATTTACAAGTTTAAATAAGATCCTAGTTAAACAACAAAGCTATACACAGAAATACGTGAGCTGACACAGTTCATTATTATTGAGTTTGCACTTCCCACATTGCGAATCAGCAGAACGGAAATATTTCGCAGGGCTGGTGGTAATAAAGAGCGTTTTATTAAATAAATGTCTGTTGCACCGCAGTTCAGTACCGACAGGTTACCATTTTATTTTATACTAGCTTTCGCCCGCGACTTCGTTCGCGTGAAGCAACTTTCTTATTTTTTTTTTCCGTAAGAACCTTGTACAGAGTATTAGAAAACTACAAAAAAAAAATCAGCCAAATCGGTCAAGCCATTTTCATGTTATGTCGTGACAACGGAAAACGGGTTTCATTTTTTTATATATAGACTACAATTCTACGGAATCCGACAACCTATGAATATTGTTTTGTTGTTGATTTGGAATAAAAATGTGAGATGGAATCCTAGGGCTGCGCTGAATAGTAAATAGATTTTTTAAGCTGTAGGTACTATTTTCTGAGTTTAAAGAAATTCAAGTTGTAAACTCATTTCTGTTAGCATGAGCATCAGCTGAATCAGCCTATGTTCCCACTGCTGGGACACAGGCCTCCCCTCGGGGAGAGGGAGTTGGCTAGAGATAATGTACCGTACCATACGGGCCCAGTGCGTACATGTCACATTTCCTTTAACCAACAATAAAACCACCGCCACTGTAAGTAGGTACATTTCTGTGCTTGAAGTGTTCAATCAAGTGTTCAGCAGATCTACAAAAGAAAACCCCGAAAACTTCCACAATTCAGCACATCTAGAAGAAAATTCTATAATTGGGTAATGTTTATGTAAAAATATGCAACAAAGTAATTTTAACATTCTTTCAATAATGCATTTTTCTATATTAAGTACAAATGTCCTCCAAATAATCCAACGTTTGTTGTAAATTTGCTTGTCTCTTCTCCATTTGCCGTGAAATCTTCAGTCGCAACATCTAATTTAATCCCTAAAAACATCTAAAACTACCACAAAAACGTGTGTCCCTATTCAGTAATTCCTAGTTTTCATACCGCACTCACAATAAAACAGGAAAAAACATGATATTTTAAGCACATAACAAAGACTTACTTTTGCTAACCCTACTCAAAGAAGAACCTGTCTACACTGCCCAATATATCTGGATCCGTGGCGAAATACAGAACTAAATTCAAATGTACGGGAATTGACATGATTGGTTGAATTTGCCTTGACAATCAGCGCCATCTTGCGT
Source organism: Apamea sordens (assembly GCA_945859715.1). Classification (NCBI taxonomy): domain Eukaryota; kingdom Metazoa; phylum Arthropoda; class Insecta; order Lepidoptera; family Noctuidae; genus Apamea; species Apamea sordens. The sequence continues at coordinate 819,698 of OX244005.1, read as the reverse complement.
CTACATGAAGTACCAAGTTACGTCTGTGTCTGTAGCTCCATTCGGGTCGGGTCGTACGTGGCTGGGGGGTACAAATGGACATGCTAACAGTAACTGTAGTCTGTACCTACGTTTTACTAACATGTAGCTAGGTTTTAGAGCATTAGCTAGAAATGTAGATTGGAAATACTGACATTTTGTTTTAAAGAAGGATTTTCTGTGGAGACTTTTGGAATACGTTCTCGTGTACATATGTGTTTATTTTAGTTTGATTTCTGACACCTACTCTTTTTAAGAGGTAGTCATATTTCTTGTAAACATTTATGCTATAATTATTTATTTATAATGATCGAAAGGGCCATTCGTCACCCCTACCTTCTGTGCTGAAAAAGACTGTGTGTTGTTAGTCAAAAGGTGGCACTGGTGGCAGTAACATCAAACACACCCTGTTCCCATGGATTCAGTACATGATTTTGAAGCCCCTTTCGTTGAAATGTTATCGTCAATTATTTAAAAAAACATTGCTGTTCAGTTTATTTTAACCGCGTATCGGTATACGCGGTCAAAATAAACTGAACAGCAATGTTTTGTTTAAAAAAAAAAACAGTTTTCTAAGAAGTAGCTGAATTTTTTTTAACCACATGAATAATTTCTACGCTGAATTCATGGTTAAAATTTGCGCGTCGATGTATGCCACCCTTAGAAGAAAACAAAGCGGCATAATATTGTGTACAAAGCTGCAAAACGTCGTGTCCCGTCAGCTGCACGTTACAGGATCTGATGGACGCTTGTGATGGCGCCAAACAAGTAGCTGAATTCAGGGGTCTACTCCGAAGTAGTATCGGTCGAATGTTCGGCCGTTTCCTGCTACGAAGTTACTATTTGGTTCGGTCGCTTCCGATCCTACACTCTTTCGAATACTGACTATGGTCCCGACACAACTGAGCCGATCCGAACTTTTCTCGCATTTTTCAATAATATTCGGTTCGGCCATGTGTCGGTCCGATCCGAACATTCGCACTTTGCACTTCGGAGTAGGCCCCCAGGGCCGAGTCCATTTAGATTGGTATCGACACGCTAAGAAGAAGAAGTTGTACAAAGTTTACCAAATTAGTACTGAAGCTACAGAAAATAATATTTCAGCAAACTCCACATCAAATCAGCCTCAATAAATTAGGAACATATATAAAATCAATACACATTGTAATGCATGAGGCTCGCAGATTGAATTTATTTGCGTTATCTAATCGCAGGGCTGTGCCGACCCAATTATTGTAATGTACCGTGACGCCAATAAAATTATACTGCTGAGGTTTAGATTGATATTCATGCCGTGTCTGAGAGTGTAAGCTGAAAATTGTGTACCGACATGGTTGGCTTTTGCACGTCCTTTTGAGTGTATAGATAAGCGTAGTGTAAATCAAAATGAACAACAGACATCGAAATGTGAGAGTAGGGGAAGATCAAAGTAACGGTGGGTATGAATGATAATGGCCGGAAAGGGGGTAAATACCAAAATCTAGCCTTTTCCCAACTATGTTGGGGTCGACTATTGTTTATTTAAATTGGGGTAAGGGCAGGAGAATGAGCAAAATGAACAGATATTTACATAAATAGTTGTTTGATCCACCGCAATCTATCTATGCATCAATCCATCAGGTACAGTTGAAAGCCAGCGTCAAGCACTAGTTGTCTGTCATTTTTGCAGAACTGGGCCTTTTTGGTGCAGCCATGAGGCACACTTTCCTGCTAATTTCTTATATCGGATTTTACACATTTTATTTGATATTTTATCTGATGTATGTATCTGGCGTATTGTGTCTTGTAGTCTGTGCTAAATAAATGTATTTTCTTTCTTTCAATCTAAATCGCACAAAATGTCTGCCGTGTGCACTGGACTTTAACGTTAATGTTCAGCAACACCAAGAATGTTTAAATTTCAGTGCACAGTCAAGAATATCTGTCCTTAATAATTTCTTCCAAAAATAGGTCTCACACAACGCCTTCATTGTTCAATGTTTCGACGCAACGTTAAGCATAGTTATGCTCGATAAAACTTGCTCGTAGGATTGTGTTTGAGCAGCCATAAATATGAGGTGAGTTTGTTGGTAATGTGAAGTGCCTCCCTACGTAGGCACTTCACATTACCAACAAACTTAGAAATTAACATTAAAGAGAATGAACCATTATTCTTAAAGGTAACCTGTATGTCGCATATTAATTTGAAAGCTTGGAAGAACTTATAAATTGGTGTTTATAAAGTCAAACACCGACAATGACAAATAACGTCAAGATTCAGGAAAATATGATCAAAACATCAAGAACATTTTTTTTTTTTTGGTTTCGCGGTGGAAATCCTCATAGACTTCCTCCATCGTGGGGGTGACGGAGCGGTATGCCGGACTCTTACCGGCTAAAACCACCGCGGTGTTCCAGCTCTGCCTATGGCCGAAGGTGCGGGATTCGCATAAGCATTCACCGCTCCCCCGACAGGCCTTGACCCGCTGTTCCTCAGCGGGTCCCACCTCCCCGTGCGGTCATTCCCACGATGATCGCACCCACTCTCGAGTAGCGCGCGTGGTACACTATAGCTAGTTGAACTGTGTCAACAACCTTGCGCCATCCCATCTTCTTAGCACGGCGGGCTGTGCCGGAGTGGTTGCTGCACGTGCGGAAAACCTGAAACAGGGAAAATATTCCAACCTTATTGGGAGTTACTGAGCCATTTGGGATTGAAACACTAGGGCCATGGGGTCCGAGTGCCCACTTGGTTTTTCGAGACATCGCCAAGTGGTTGGTCGACTCTTCAAGTGACCAAGAGGCTGGCCTATTGTTGTGCCAAAGGATCAGCATTGTGATCCAACGTGGCAAGGCTGTTAGCCATTTGGGTTGTTGACAGCGATGCGGACGAATTTTTTGATGCCCTATGATTCTTTACCCATGTTTTGTTTTATAAACTGTTAGCTTATTATATAAATATTAACTTGTTTGAAAATATACATAGTTGAACTTGTCAGCCAGAGGTTGAACGTCACGTGCAAAGTTTAAATTTACTGGGAATTGTTAACAAAAGTGGTAACAAAATTACGTTATCGACTATACAAAGCGCCTACTCTACTAAATCATTACAATGGGATCTCCATTGTAAAATGTGTCATAATTTGTGAAAAACGCAACTATCTATTTAAAAAAGCTAAACAGTTTGTTGGTTTTTTGTGCATTTGATAGCCCAACTCTTATAGGCTATTTAACATCTCGCTACCCTTAGGAGCCGAGCAAATAAAAAATGTCAGATAGATCGCTAAGCAAAAACTTAGTAATAGCGCGGGCGGGCGACGCGATACGACGCGGTGGGTCGAGGACCTCGAGAGTTTTATAAAAATGGCTGTACACAATATACTAAAATAACAGCCACATTTACCTACTTATAAAGTACAGGAGAGCCCTATTAATTAAACTTACGAGTATCATTACGCTGTACGAACAGTAGTGTAAAGACGATATAAATAGACGTAACAACTTGTTTATAATATGGTATATGACGGCGCGTGCTCATCTTCCGTGTAGTGGCCTCCTCGCTCTTGAACTCTTGACATTGTCGCACTTGGGCGACCAAGTGCGGACGTGTGGGCTGTAGTCACGCCGACAGCGCAGAGACTAGTGCGGTTCTTTTACGAACATGTTAAGAACTAATTCTATTGTTATATTTTTCATACTAGCTGCTGCCCGCGACGTCGTCTGCGTGAAGGCTCTACAGCACCAAAAATACCTAAGATGCCAGTGTCGCTATAGCCTTATAAATAAACAACTTTTAAAATAGCATTAAAATATAAGTTTTTTTTGCAAGCGAAGCCAGTGAAGAGAGTTATATGGGAATCCTGCTGAGTTCAGTCATAAGATGTGACTGAAGGAAATAGAGAAAATAATGCAGGAATACATTCCAGGACACAAAACATACCTTACAACATTTCCCTATAAACTACGTTGGTAGTTATGCTGCCAGGAGCCAAAATGTAAAGAGAGTCAGGACGGTGACGCGGGAGGAAGCGACGTACAGTTGGCCGTGTGAGATTCAACTCGTCCTGAGGTCGACACCCACTGCCCTCAGTGTCTGCCCCTGCGACTTATTGATGGTCATCGCGAAGCAAACACTCACGGAGAACTGTACGCGCTTGAACTGGAACGGGAAGTTATGAGGTATGAGGGAAATGCGTGGTATAAATACTGCCTCGCCGACGCCACAACCCGTAAGAATTTCCCCCTCAATGGTGTGTCTGTGGAGCGAGATGACTTTAAGGCGGGTCCCGTTACACAACTTCGGAGGAGATAGGTTCCGAAGAAGCATAATCGTGACACCGACCTTCAGCTTGATGGTATGCGCTGGAAGTCCACTTGCTGACAGGGAGTTCAGAAATTTCACGGGATAATGTGTGGAGTCATCTTGCTCGACAACAGTGTTTATCGAGGTGTAGACCACTTCATTCCCCTCAATTTCCGAGAGAATGCATTCGTTAATTGCTGCAGCCCGATCATTTTTGGGCGTCAAAATGGCCATGCTCACACACCCAAGAATTCTGCTGGTGCGGTATACGACTGATGTCCCCGTACATACAGCGAATGAGTTCTTCTAAGCTGGATACCACTCTACCGAGAGACTCTGGAAGAACCACCTGTCCACCTCTCTTTTCTGGTATAGTGCCTTCGCCAAGAAGGAGATCAAAGAATTCTTGAGCACGTGCATTGCCGCCGAGCCGAGCTCTCATATTAATGGTCAAGCGCAGCGTACGAACTCGTGACCACAAAAAAGATCGTTTCAACGAAGCATTTTCGATCCCCGCGTCACCACGGGAAGCGTTTGCAGGAAATCGCCACTGAACAGAACTTTGACACCACCCATCAAATGTTCGTTCCTGCGGATGTCCTGCAGGGTTCCTATTGGCCATCGTACACTCATCCCATACGATCAGAGAGCAATCCTTGAGCACGTGTCCCTTATCGCTGTTACGTGACACACCACAAACAGGCATTTCGGCACTCTCTAAATCGATGGGAATTTTAAACATGGCATGTGCTGTCTTGCCACCCGGAAGCAGTGTGGCAGTGATTCCCGACGACGCTACAGCAATAGCAATTTTGCCTTGCCACCTGACCTCTGCAAGTATGCCAGTGGTGACAAATGTTTTTCCTGTTCCACCAGGAGCATCCAAGAAAAACATTTTACCCTGGTTTTACCCAACGCTTTCAAGGACGGTGTCATAAATTTGTTTTTGCTCTGAAGAGAACAAAGCGACATGGTCATTTCGTATGGTGATCATTTCGCCCGGATCGTTATTTGTCTCAGCGTTATACTCCCGATTTCCACGGTCTTGATGCGGTGATGATTGGGGAGGCGGTAACCCATATTCGATTAGTGGATTGCCGCCGATAGAAATGACCACATCTTGAAGTGAACTAAGACAGGAGTTCAGCACGCGTTCATCAGTTACTTTGACTTCGTCTCCAGTAGCACGCCTCAAAGCTCGTAGAAAATCTTCAGACAGATGATGGCGATACTTCTCCCACAAAGCTACCGGGTTCGCGACTCCACAAAACACCAAGATGATGGCAAATAGATGACGCATGCGGCTGGGACTGTCACTGACGCTCGCCTCTGCGACGGTGTCATCCCAATTTTGGTCACCGTCGAGAAGGTGACGTGCTACGCAGGCTGCGCGGTAAGTGGGATACTCCACGCCATCAAATGTCCTCAGAAAGGCGAAAGACATTGGGCCTCGGACAGTGTGAAGTAACAACCGCAGAAAATAGCATTCTTCATTATTCGGATGCACGGTATAAACCCTACCCAATGCGGTGTCCTTGAAAATTCCCGGAAAACCTTCCACAGCACCTCCTTGTCGACGTCGGTTAAATACACCCCTTTGCTTGTCGTACGTGTAATATGAAGGCACCTCGTCATACGTAAGGGATCTCGCAAACTGGTCGACTTCACAGAGCGTGTTTTATTAAATTGTCTTCCTCAACTCTGCTCAAGATTTTGAGGGTTTTGTTGGAACTTGAATTTGCCGAAACGGACTATACGATACAACTTTTATGAAGAAAATGCACATTACCATCTATGAATTTTAAGAGTAACTAACTACTAACCTCGCCAACATGATCAAATTTAAATAATTAATTTCTTCTTTTCTTTTAAATAATTAATAAAAGTTGTATCGTATAGTCCGTTTCGGCAACGAAACGGACTATACGATACAACTTTTATGAAGAAAATGCACATTACCATCTATGAATTTTAAGAGTAACTAACTACTAACCTCGCCAACATGATCAAATTTAAATAATTAATTTCCAAAAAGTGTTAACATGTAACTTGATTTGATTTTTATGAAATCTCATAGATGGCGCTGCTTTAAAATTTTCATTATACTACTAACATTCATTAAACTATGTTTCTCTGCCCAAGTTACTTAAATGGCGTAGTTTTTATAGTGTAAAGCTAGATAATAGCATGGCTTACTCAAAAACAACATTTAAATATGCGTCGTTAGATTACACGCTGTCACAGAATACGTAAGAAAAATAAAGATTCACAGCTCCTCCCCCGTAGGTGATAGCGTGATAATATGTAGAATTAATGTTGACCCGACCTCTTAGTAATATTCATGCAAAATTTGAAATAAATCCATGCAGTACTTTTTGAGTTTAGCCCGGACATACATACAGACAAACAGATAAACAGACAAAAATTCTAAAAACTATATTTTTGGCTTCGATATCGATTGTAGATCACGCCCCAAGTATTCTTTTAAAAAAATATTCAATGTACAGTTTTGACTTTCCTACGATTTTATTATATGTATAGATAACCCGTTTCTTCGTCGTGACGCTAGCAGGACACCAGTTACTTACATTTTGTTGACCCAAAACTTCGTCATTTCCACGGCGTTATCGGTGAAAGCGCAGAGGTCACTTTACTTTCCTACTAGTAATCTGCGTAGATTTTGGATCAAAACTTAGTTTTTTTTTTTTTCATAGGAGTAAACTTCAGTACCTACCTACGTACTGCACCATTATTGTAGAACGCATTATCCACCAATTATCTCTAACTAATTGAAAGTACATAATTATAACATAAATGAATACATAGTAAAAGCGTGTTTAATGTCAGCGTATTACGTAGGTATTACACAAGTGTTCGCTCATTAATAGGATTTTTGCAATTAGTGGGCAGGTTCAAGTGACCTAGAATTAAATTAGTGCATAATTACGTGGCTTCAATGCGTGGTTTTGGTTCAATAATATCAAACTGAAAATCCAGTATACTTGATATTTTATTACTATTTGACCACAATAAACAAACAATAAAAAACGCGTGATCGAAACAATGAACATCAAAATGACAATCCAAGATGGCGGCTGCGAAATTTCAAAATGACGACAAATACTTCGCAGCCGCCATCTTGGATTTTCATTTTGACTTCACTATCGGCTTCAGTACTCTCGAAAACCATGAAAAGGACAGCCAAGATAAGAAAAATATTTTTGCTATCGCCAACAAAACAACTTTAATAACTCAAATAAGTCAAAAACCGACTTTCCAATTTAAAGTTATTTTTCACATTGTAGTTTTCTTTTTGTAAAAAAAAAAAATTAAACGCTTCCTCGCCCGCTCGCCGCTCACAGTCCCACCTCTCCTCTGCAGACACGTCTTCACCAGCTAGTATAACATAAAATTACCTCACATTGTAACCCATTATTGTCTGTTTCAGGTACGTTCAGCTGTTTAACAATACTCCGACAACAATACGACAGAGGTATGTTTCATTACATTACAGCCTTCACTTGTTTTCGGTAATACCTGACTACTTGTTTGATTTTCATAGCTTCAATAATACACCGCGTTCAAAATTATAAACATTTTTATGCAGTGGTTCGAGCACGGCCTGATTTCAGCGAGAATACTGACTACGTTGCTGGCTGAAATTCATGAAATATTCGCCAACTGGCTGCAATAACTTAGTGAAGTTCAGAATACTGCTTAGTTAATAATGACGGAAGAATTATGGATGATATCCGCTCCCATTTTTGACATACATAAGAGTCTAATTGGATAGATTTTCCCATTTTCTCTTGTCGTACTATGTGAGAATATCTCCATATTTTAGCCTCATTGGTGATGTTCTTCAGGAAGGTCAGGTGCGTAGTACTCGCAACCGGCGTGCGAGTACGACCAGCAGTAAGAACTTAAACGAAGCAAAAGGAGAATGTAAGGATCGCAGCAGGTGGCGCTCTGTAGTTGTTGTTGCCAACCCCATTGGGAAGATGGCGTGAGTTTATGTAATGTAAGTATATTATACAGTTTTGCCTGTCTTCGAGGTTGGCAGTAGGTCTTATTTATAGTAGTTTATTTCCACAAAACGGCACGGGCGTGCATACTTCGAAGACACAAACATCGAAGGCCTCGGTGCGCCATCTTCGACGCGAGACACCATGGCTTGTCTGACTGCTAACCACAAACAAACACCTTTATTAAACCAAAGTCTACATTACTTTATTTTGGCCAACTCTGTAGGTAACCAACAAAAACTATCAGATGGCATGGGCTATAATCTACCACGTTAGGGCCCTGCGGGAGATGTCACATGGGAATCGAATTTTTAGATCGAGGATATTCCTCATTATTTTTCAGTGGTGATGGAATAATTTACACAAAGTAAACCTACGACCTACAACTGAATCGCGTAATCGCGGCCGTTACCACTGCGCCACCTCCTTCCAGTGGACCACGTAGTCAATGATTAATGTCAATTGCGTAGATTCTTGTCTCTCCTCACAAATCGGTAATTCATGACAGCCACTCGGCGGCTGTTCTTCCTCATCGTGTATTAATAGTCTCAGAGCGTACGTTGTTCTCGTAGTTCTCAATAGAACACGGTAATTAGCGAGGAGAGGAAGTAAACAGTTGTACGTAAACAAACGGTACATGCGAATTAAGTGACGACACAGACGGGCAACTTTAGTTGTATTTCTGAAACACATTATGTTGGTGAATGTTCATGATATCGAATTATCTGGTTCATTTACTATTTATGAATTGTTTTTTTTTTTTAATTGTGATAGCATAATATCGGGAAACCTTAAGTTTGTTAGTTCTAGGATCCAGATTGTCTCCAGAGAATTCTAGCAGTCCCATAGGGCGAATAACAATATTATTTTAATTATGTTTTGTGTGATGTTATGATAGAATTAATAACCTCAAATACCTAGGTACAAATATTAGAAACATACCTATTCGTTCCAAAGATGCGAGAGGTCGCTTAAAAGCAAGTGGCAAATAGTTGCCAAACTGTTGCCCGTTTGTAAAACCGCTGAATCCATACTGGAGTTCTAAACTCCGAGAACATTTTGTAACAAAAAGGGCAAAGGGAACGTACCTATATGAGACGAGAATAGCACCATGAAAGGTTGTTTATTGTCGTATTCATCACGCCATATTCTTATCAGTATACGAGTACAAGCAGAATTTGTGCGAGAGTTCATGATATGAATATGGGAAAACCTCGACGATTTTTGACATTACACTACCGAAATTAAGATTTAGAGGTTTTCAAATACTACATTTTTTTTTTAATTTGAATGCTATGTTTTATTCTATAAATTAAACTAGCCGCCATAAAGTTTGAATCGGCCTGTACATACCTGGTGGATAGACAAACTATGTAATTAATGAAAGGTATAAATAGATAAAATGTTTTTTGGTCTAAGTTGTTTTGAAAACTGCAGCTTTTGTTCAACAACACGTAGTGACTCAACATGAACCAACTGTTGTAAGTCAGTCAGTCTACCTATACCTACCTACATCGCACAAACTCCACGTCGTCGTGCCAAAATTTACAAATCGTCGAGCTACAAATCATAGTTAACCACAACTGTTTGTTTTAAGCTTGTAAACGTTAGCAATGCAACGCATACTGTTTACATGCGGTCGAAGTGGCCGTGGGCTCGTGCGTAGCGGCGCATGCGCACGGTGCAGTTACGTGCCGCAATATTACACTGGCATGGGTCAGTTTGTTGTATTACGTAGACACTGGCACCAATAGAAATCACTAAAACAACATACCATCACGCCTGCTTCCTGAAGGGTAATACATAAATCAGTTAAAAAAGGAAATTTCAACAACGGACGCCATATATTTAAAAGTAGCGACCCACCTAGTATTTCTCTGCATCCGGTTAGACTGGAAGCCGACCCGAACATGGTTGGGAAAGGGCTAGGCAGATGATGATTCTGTCATCATCATGTACTAGACTAGTCAAGGATGTCCTGTTGGACATCTTGCAAAACAGTAACAATTATAGTCAAGCCCTCCAGATAGTCTGCCAAGACAGTCTGTGCACAGCTTTAGATGGATAAAAAAACGTCTATTGCCGACTGTACGGACTTTAATACAATTAGAAAGCAACTCTGTTGTTTAGTCTAGCCAGCTTTAAGCTAAGAATAGTCGGAAACTGTGTAGAAAGTCTGAAATCGATATCGATTAGCATCAGCCTGCATCCAGCTAGTGCTGAGACAATAGACTCGCGTTACTGACGACGAGAGCTGTGGTGGCCCAGTGGTAACAACGGCAATGACTTAAAGTGTCGTAGGTCGTGGGTTCGAACCCAGACAGTTCATTATTTCAGCCGAAAGACGTCCACTGCTGGGCATAGGCCTCCCCCGTCACTTCGACCGGTTCTGTGCTTCCCGCATCCAGCAGATTCTTGCGGCCTACACAAAGTCATCACACCACCTGGTGAAGGAAAGCATCGTGAGGAAACCGTCATATCCTAAATACAAAAATTTGAAAACATGGCTGTGACATCCACCAACCCGCACTAGACCTGCGCGGAGTATCCCGGCCCAGTCTTTCTCGCAGAGAGGAGGCCTGTATTCCTCAGCAATGAAGTGAACCAATGGATAATGTCCTTCAAAACTATCGGATTGTGATTTAAAGTGTGTTACGCAATTAGGATGCTGAGCAGGGCTTGTTTACCCTCTCTTCACATAATTTTGGAACAGACTATACAAAAACTCGAAACAATAAATAACAAAACGCAAGTCATAGAATACTTGTTCAAAACGAGCCCTTTTGAGACGGTCTCTCTAAAAACATATTACGTCTACTCGTAATATTTTTTGTGATAACCAGCCGTAATTTAACCCTTTTCGGGGTATTTTCTTAGCAGCCCTGAGTCCCTGGAGGGTAACAAACTGTCTTTTAATTAAATGCTTAGTAGTTATGTTAGGAAAACGATGTTTGCATATGCAAATGAACGTAATTTCGGCTCAAATTGGCTAAATATTGGTTTAGATACGGATCTCAATTGTGCTGTGGGAGGTAGAATAGGTTTAACCTATTAACTTAAGCCGGTAGGTGAATATGGTTAAATGTTATTTTGATATGTTTAATATCGAAATAACTATAATAATACCGTATAATATACCTAGTAGTCGCGTTTTAGTATGGCAATTGCGGTCATTGTTACGCTAAAACGTAACAACTATAGAATAATCGATTGGATATTTGTATTTTATTTTGGTTAAAATAAAGATCATGAAAAGATTAGAATTATTTTGAATTCGTGAAAAGAAAATGAATGATATCAAAATCAAAAGTCATTGATTCAAGTTAGGTGAGAATCGGCACTTTTCGAACGTCAAAATTACAAAATACAGTCCCCCAAACGCGCACTCTTCACTAGTGCTTTCGCTGGGAAGAAGAATCTCTGCTGTCGGCCAGGCCCAGTTTTGACGGTTAGCTCCCATTTGATTATATTGTTCATAATATCTATAAATAATTATCTATGTATGAAGTGGATCAAAGTTAAATATTCCTACTCAGATTTTAACGTTTAGACTAGAAGCTGACTTAAAAATAGCAAGTGAAAAAACCTAACCCTCTTTTTGGGCTTCGCCGCAGTCGAGTAAAAAGGCTAGGCAATGAGCTTTTCATTTTACCCAAATCATAATTAAAACTGTATTGATACAGATCAAATCCAAAAGATCTTCATGTAAAACATTCCTACCATATTTATTTTTAGGCGAGAGTACATGAGAATTATATTCTCGTCAGTTTAACACGGGATCTTAGCCCGAGGCGCAGCCGACGAAATAAGAGCCCCTAAATTTTGCCCGTGTGCGATATTGCTGTCACAATTATGGCAGGCGCTTTTTGAATTTAAATGAATGATGTTCTTTCAATAGAGTAGAGTAAAAGACAACATATTATGGCACTTTTTAACTAAGTAAAATAAAAATAATACTATAAAGAAACACAACCATTCGTAGATTCAAAGAAACCTTTTTTTTTCTTTTACTTTTATGCTACCACCGACTGTACCCACGTAGATTCAATTAAATAAGTAAGTTCCTAATTATATCCTAGAAACATAAAACCCACTTTCCCTTATAAAAAATTCAACGTGCAATTTAATCCGGAAAGACCACACGTAAAATGAATTCTCTTCTACTGTGTATAAAAACCACAAAGTTATGCTCACAGTAATCTACATAATAAATAGAAGTTACACGGTTTAGGACGTAACACACAAGAGGATAATTATATACCTACATAGATTTCTTTTGTTAAGCTGGTTTTCAGAGTTTCGGGTATTCTATAGTCTGTTCTGAATGAAAGTACCTTGTGAAAATGTAAACAAATGGAACAGAAAACGTACCTGTACGCTGTAGTGCACTTGTTTCCACGGCATAAGCTATTATCACATAGTTCGTGATGATTATGACGATAAAAAGAATCTCACTAATACATAAATAGAAAGCTCACTTCCCTTTCTAGTGGTCGCAAGAGTTACTGCTGAGCATGAGGTCCTGGGGCTGCAGTCTCGACATTCATAGGGATCGCTTTACGACCAAATTCGGTCGCAAAGTCCTGTCACTCCATACATTACACCTGTCAATCCGGGACTTTGCGACCGGTCGTAAAGTGATCGCTATGAATGTCGAGACTGCCGCCCTGGGTTCGATTGCCAGGTCGGGCAAAGTGTTATTACGTTTTTCGATCAGGAATTTCTCAGTAGCATCCCGGGGCCTGGAGTTGTTCCCGGTCGGTGGCAATAGTCTCGCCCCCTAATACATGGGACTTATACATAACTAGCGAAAGGTGGGTGTACTATCGGTACACCTCTGCCTATCCCTTCGAGGAAACCGGCGTGATGTTATGATATGTTATGGTAACTTTAGAATTTTAAAGGTAGAAAGGCCCGTTACAGATATTCAGACGTTCAACTACCCTAAAAGAACTGCCCTTTATGGTTATCCCCACCACATAAGATTAAGATTTCCGTGTTGAATCTCAATCTACATTCCACAGACATTTGGGTCTTGCTCAGTATGTAGCCGGCGTTCTGTAGCGCTGTGTTAATATTTAATTTGCCGGTCCTTTCATCTCGGGCGGCGGGTCAGACGCGACCCCAGGCAAGGTGTGTTGGGACGACTTGGATGTCGAATTGTTTTCTTATGGATGGCATGTACTTCTGTGTGTTGCATAATTATATCTTGTGAGTGATTGTCATTCGTTTATTAACGTACTAATGAGAATGAGCAGGATAAGTTCTGTAGTTGATATCTGCGACAAGATATTTACCTTACATTAAGGATTTTCTCTATTTTCTTTAGCATGTAACTGTTTTTTGTCCTTTAAGAATAAAAAAATTAAAATAAAGACATTTTTACAAAGATTTTTTTACAGAGCTTTAATCCATCGTAAGACGAAATAACATCATTAGTTATACCATAGTAGTAATCATCTGCCAAATTAATGAAAAAAATCACCGGACTTTTTATTTCCGGTCACTGTTATGTTGAAATTAAAAAGCATTCGTCCAAAAAATGTGAAGAAAACAAACCCTATCAGGTTACCACAGAAACAAAACTCAAGGAATGTTCTCTTTTAAAACTTTGCAGATTCAAAGTCAAAGTCAAATCATTTATTTCAAATAGGCACATTAAAGGCACTTTTGAACGTCAAAATTAAAATTAAAATAAAATTGATTCTAGTCGCCCCTTCCAAAAGGTAGTTTTCGTATGGAGAAGAATGGGCAAGAAACTCCACCGTTACTCTTTTAAAATGTTTTACAATAAAAACAAATAATAAAAAAAATAATAATAAAAAAAAAATTAAAATGAATAAAAATTTTATGAGTATAATTTCTTTTTTGTTTTTTTCTGTGAAAACTTGTAATTGGCCTTATTTTTGTTACTCTCAATCGTGTAAAAGTTTTTAGTTGTAAGTTTTCCAAAAACTGTAAAATAAAATAAATAAATAAATAAAATAATATTTCAAGACACAAACAGAAATACTCATAATAATGATTTATCTAAAGTCTGTGTCTGAATGAAGTCCGCATGGGGAGGACCTCCCTACGTCAGCAGACAAAGGATTAAAAACTGAATCTTCAGTTGTTTTGGTTTTTTTCATCATACGAAAGTACCTTTAGGCTAGCCGCACACACACAATAATATTGTCAATAAAATACATATTGTCAGTAATATTGTGTATGTGCGGCCCGTGTTTCGGTATATACTCATAACATTGCATAGTGTGCGGGGCCATAATATTGATCAATATTTTTGACAATCATGCATTTACAATGTGTGTGCGGCTAGCCTTAGGAAAACATAGGTGCAACCTCCGAAGGCATTGTTAAGAACAGTAAATGCTACACCACAGACTATCTTACAGTATTTGTCTCTCCTAACTCCTTCCCCTTTTTAATCCATCCAAAGGTTGTCTTTAAAAGATCGCTCTTAGCGATAAGACCGCCCATTGTGACACCCTTTGTAAAATTTCTATATTTATGCCTGTAATTTATATCGTGTACATAATAAACGGTAGGCAGAAGCTATAGAACGACACCTGCTACGATCCTTACATGTGAGTATGTACGTTCTTACATCAGCCGATCTATTCTGTGAAATACTCATCGTGAAACCATATTATGTTAAGTGAGCTGTCAATAGTGTTACTCCCTAGCGATCCCTAGCATCATCAAGAGGAATGATAGCTCACTTCACCTAAGTTTTCACGGTGACATTTTTACAGAATAGATTGGCTGGTCATGAACACGCACGCCAGTTGCGAGTACCTACTACGCAAGAAAAACATCGCCATGCTTATCAAATTGACATCCTACGTCCATTTGCCATTATAACTATTTCATACACCTGTCAAAGAATAATAGTGTGATTGAATATGCGGGAATTGGTCGTCAATTTGGTCTTAAAAATAATGTTCCTGCTTAATGAGCCTGTAATGTTCCCACTGCTGAATCACAAGCCTACTCTCTGTGAGAGAGAGTGGCTCGCAGGCTTTGTACGGGTTGCTAGATGTCACATGTCTTAGAATTTTTGGTCCTAGGATACGTCGGTTTCCTCACAATGTTTTCTTTCACCGTTATGAGAGCAGTGCTGATGAATTTAATTTCACAAAGTAAAGCGGCTGCCTGGCTTCGAATCTACGTCCTACTCATAAGTCTTACCACTGTTCCACCGCTGCTCTCAATGGGTGGGCAATTATGTAGACATACATAAAAAACTTAACACTTACTTGTATCACGTTGAATACATCACATCATACACTTTTAGCGTCAGTTGTAAGTATTAGCCTCCTCGGCTGTTTCGAAGAACAGCACCAATAACTCCGGTGTTTGTACCCCGACCCCCCAGGAGCCCCTCCCGCGATTTCCGTCAACATCCGCCTTATAAATTCGTTTTGTTAATCGCCTTTCATTGAATTAGGTTCGCCTCTTATCCACGAAATGGAAAGTAAATGCTTTCCTTCCTCCACAATTTAAAAGTTAATATTATGTGTTTATGCTAAAAGCCGTAATATCCCCGGGAAGAATATATAGATCATTGTATAAAGTATCCCGACTTTATACAATGTTCTAAATATTCCTCCCGGGGAACATTTCATAGGGCTCTTTATGGAAATTTTTGTTTACTGTGTTTCAAAAAGGCGCAACTTGAGGGAAAGGTTTTCGAAAATAATAGGTTTTGTTTATCTCTGTGGTTGCAAAAATTTAGGATGTGAAAGAAACCTCACGAAGTCACGTCATCTACGCATTCAACAAACTAAGTAACTTACTACAAAAAAATAATTGCTATGAAACGAGTTTTATTTTTAGCGTGTGCAGTTATTTTTTGAGGGTACATGCAACGGTATGTGGGAGTATTTAAAGTTAAGTAATCTTTATAACATGTTTTCATTAAAATACGTCTAAAAAGTTGGAATTTTGGCTTTCAATAACTCCGTAACCAGACGGTTTCCAGGTATGGTCCAGCGCAAAAAAAAGTTTATAATAACGGGAAGCGCATAAGAATTGCGTTTGTCTTTTATGATATTCTAAATATAGATTTGATTCGTCTTGTTGGCCCGAGGGACATAGTATTTATGTCTTATAATAAAACCGAGTCGTTCTTTCTTTTTACAAATATCTTTTGAATAGGACGGATGTTAGTATATTTTTAGAAATGGTATTAATACCAGCCTATTACAGGCTGATATTATAATTCTACTATTTACCCACATAATTCTAGGTACTTTTAATGTCTCACTGCAGTGAAAAAGCCTCTGCGAATATAGAGAAGGCACGAGATCACCACGCTTACGAACTCGAGAAGGATTTGCGATTTTAGACTTACATTGATTATATGTCCAGGTTTCGTCACGCACGATGTTTTGCCTTCATCAATGACAGTAGTGTCCAAGATAAACTCAGAAAGACCATCATCATCATCATCATCTGCCTAGCCTTTTCCCAACTATGTTGGGGTCGGCTTCCAGCCTAACCGGATGCAGCTGAATACCAGTATTTTACATGGAGCGACTGCCTATGTGACCTCCACAACCCAATGACTGGGTTATACGATACCCCTTGGTAAGACTTAAGACCATATGTATATGTAATTTCAATTTTGATTCAATTCTTTTAGGAGTTGAAAAGACACAATAGTAAGATTGCAGGTAAGTAATTACATTATAACTATTAAGTATTAGTCTTGAAGTAGGAACTGCACCATGTTTTTCGAAACTTCATAAAGTAGCAGTTTTTTTAAGTAAGTTTTTTTTTTAATCTTTTGTAAATACCTGTTCGACATAATTATTCACGAAAGTTTGTAATTATTCTCCTGTCTCGTCAGTCAGTTGCACGTCAAATTTAAAGATTTGCCGAAGAAGCTCATTTTTTTGCTTTTTAACGCGTAGGTAGGTATACAAAATAGTAACTAATTACATTATAACAAACAGATTTTTTTTTTCTTGTAAAGACGCTGAAAGTACTTTTATTTAAAAGTACTTTCAGCGTAATTATGGATACTTAATAAGGATTTTTAAAATGTCTATAGTTAGTTGTATGCAGTTATTTTGAAAATTGATGTAAGATTAGTTTGTTGGTAGTGATGGATATTGAAGCAGACTTCCGCTGCCGCGTAGTCAAATATGTTCCACTCAAGACAATATTTTTCTGTTAAAACTCAAAATTTAACTGTCCTAAAACTGTTAGCCGTTAAACTGAGATTTAACATTTTATCTAACGGGGGCCGTCAGTGTCCATAAAATCCCTCCCGTCCTCCCCTTTTCACCCCGTTTGACCCCCGTTTTATCATTTACAGTTGTGTACAATGTCGAATACTGAATTTTCACTCTCCATGTTTTTAGAGTAAATGGGAACATTTTATGGGCGTTTTTACGCGTTTTCAGTGGCTACCCAGTCAAAAGAAGTGTTTAAAGTTTCAAGAGTTGGTTTTCTCCCTAAAATAGCAATAAAAGTTGCAAAGTAATTTAGGTTGGTGAAAAATTCAGGTATAACTTTACGAGGTTTTCTTCTACGGTAAGGAGCGCCCGCGAATTTCGTAACGAGTGAGTTACGAAATTAGGGCGCTCCTTACCGTAGAAGAAAACCTCGTAAACAAACCGAAAGATTTGAAGGAAATTGCTAATCCATCGCTCCATACATAGATTTGATATAATCATCTCCTCCACAACGTAAGATCAATCTAATGTAGCTGTCGTTGGTAATCCTTTATTAAATAACGCAATGAATGTTGTTGAACTGTCAAAATGAAAAACATTACCATTGCGTGTTACGTAATTACCCCGCAGTTCTTTTTAATTGTAATCAAACTGCAATCACCAATCCGTTTCCTAAAAAAGGTGCTCATTGCAATTTCCTTCGCCTACAATGTCATAAATAATGTTTTGACTGACTAGAATACCCACAGATGACCAGGAGGCATGGTCTTTGCCAAAAAACTTAGGCCCTTTGTACACACACGTTTTTCTTGCCGTGAAAAATACGGTTTACTTATTCACCGTGTGTAGGCACGGTCGTCACACTCGTCACTATTCTATGGATCACTATGGAAGCTTGTGACGGACACGTTTTTTTTTCTACGGCGCGGTCTATACGCCGCCGTACCGTAAAAAAAAACCCAAAACGCTAAAAATACCCTGAGCCCCTTTGTACACAATGGGCTTCCGGGTAAATTTTAGGAGATTTTTTTTTTAAGGAATTGAAAAAAGTTAGTTTTTACCAAAGAGACGTACGTTTTTTCATACCGTGAATTACGGTGCCCCTTGTTTCGCAGACAAACATTTCATTTCCCAGAAAAAGTTTAATATAATATTCGGTCCTTGTATTTTTATTTCGAATATTATTTCATTTACTCGAATGAAACATATTTCACAGAAACACAATTCAATGAATTTTTAGTCACATTTTTTTGTTTAACAAACTTATCAAACAGTGGAATTATTTTTTAACGAATATTGTTTGTTAGGTATATTTTTCCATGGTATGTTATTTCAACGAAAATGTATAAAAATAGACGTTATACTCTCCATATTTTTAAATAAAATATTGTCTTCAAAAGTTAATATGTTGTGCTACAAAAGTTAGTGACAGAAATGAACAGCTCCAAAACCGACTCCACGTAGTCTTGTCTGCCCTACCCCTAGAGTGTAATTTAAATCCGCATAGGCGCGGAGGGGCGAGGCGGCCCGCGAGCTGAGGGGCAGGTGGTATTAACGCTCGCCGCCGCGGCTTAGGCTGGAAGCTGTGGTGGTGAGCGTGAATACCATCTGCGACGATAAGCTCGCGTGGGACCGCCGGAGCCCCGCAGAGCCGGAGCCGTGACAGAAAGAAGAAGCAGAAGCCTGCTGCATATTGCATGCTTGCTTGCACGCTGTTAAGCAGTAGGTTTGGTTAGAATTTAGAGACTCCCAACAGAAATTACCTCAGCCAGAGTATATAATACATACTTATATAATAATTTTATAAACGGTATGAATTTAACCATTTAGAAATTGTCACTTGATAAAATGTTATTCTTGATAATAAGTTTTATATTAAATATACAATATAATATAGGGATAAAGAATATTTGATTTTTTATTCTATCACATGATTATTCTAACATTAAACTTTATGTGAAACAAATCAATGATTTAAAAATCTAAAACGTAAGTATTCTGCGTATTGATATGAAACGAAAATATGAGAAAAAAAACAACGGTGGGTCTAGGTCTACTCCGAAGTAGTATCGGCCGAATGTTCGGCCGTTTCCTGCCACAAAGTTATTATTTGGTTCGGTCGGTTCTGATCCTACACTCCTACACTCTTTCGAATATTGACTATGGTCCCGACCCAACTGAGCCGATCCGAACTTTTTTCGAATTTTTCAATAATATTCGGTGCGGCCATGTGTCGGTCCGATCCGAATATTCGCACTTTGCACTTCGGAGTAGGCCCCCGGGTTGCACTCCGGGAGTGCCGGCAGAAGTGAAAACTTGAATATTAACGTTGTGCATTTTTGATATTTTGGAATGCGGTCTACTCTCCCTCCGTCTTACGAATTTTCGATCAGGTCAGGTGTCCTGACGCGAGCT
Organism: Apamea sordens; assembly: GCA_945859715.1. Lineage (NCBI taxonomy): Eukaryota > Metazoa > Arthropoda > Insecta > Lepidoptera > Noctuidae > Apamea > Apamea sordens. The sequence continues at coordinate 799,773 of OX244005.1, read as the reverse complement.
CCGTCTGACGAATTTTCGATCAGGTCACGTGTCCTGACGCGAGTTTTAACATTTTTTACTTATCACAAAAAAGTGCACAACGCCGCTAAAGAAGTTTTCACTTCAAAAATGTATGTGAAACGAAATTCTATAAAACGATTAGCTATAAAACAACGTACAACCTTGAATTACGCAATAACAACAACAATCATAATATTATTACCTACTACACAAGCTTGTATTGTGTTGTTAGTAGGTATGTTAATATTAAGTGCTGGCAGCGAGTACGTGCAGTATTGTGTAAACGTTTGACAAATTACTGCACATTGTCTGTATAGGTATCATAATGGCTACAATATAGCAATGCTATCTGACAGGTTATTAACTACATAAGAGGTCGTAAGACATGATATTAGTGTCACGTCTTGTGAGTGATTGCACCTCTTTCATACAAACATTACGCCTCTTCCTCAGGGTGTTAGAAACTACAAATCATTACGTTTCATTGTTATTACGAGTAAAAGCCATCACATTACAGTATCCAAAGACTAAGAGCATATAAGGCTTATAACTAGGTCACAATAGTTTTAGTTCTCTGACTCCTAAACTAGGTGTAGGTGCCTTTGTGTTAGGAGCCAATGATTCTTCGTTAGAAACATAACCATATTATACTAAATCGGGACGTTTCAACAATAAGCAAAAGAAAACAGGATATAATTTACGTAAAGGAAACACAAATGAAAGACGTTTAACTGTGTGGTGAATTAATGTAGGATTTGAGTCAATCAATTAACTCAGCCTATCGCAGTCTACTGCTGGACATAGGCCCAGACTGCGCCACAACACCCTGTCCTCCGCCTTCCGCATCCAGGCTATCCCAGCCACCTTCAGGGTGAGTGTGTGTGTGCATTATTCATTAATTAGAGAGAAGAATGCAAGCAACTCCACAGTTACCCTTAAAAAAAAAACAATTTAAATTCGGTCACACAGACACGAAAAGCGACTTGGTTTTATAATATTTGTTGATAAAGAAGAAAAGTCATAAAATTGCTACTTCTCGCGCGAGAGTCCACCACGGTCTCAGCCGCTGAGTTATGGCCGCTTTGAATTTAATTTGTACAAACATACTAACAAATAGCCCGGGATATTATTCCACAGAATGATTTACTAACTCCTGCGGTGAACATGATAATATTAATAACTGTGTATTGCCTGTTCTGGCTCCATATTGTCTACTTTGTAGCTCGGAGTACGGGCAAGGACTGCTAATAGCTAATACTTTTGATTCTGGCCGTGTTTGAATGACCATGCTGGATTCAAGGCATGCGTTTGCATGTTTTAGGTATTTGTGACATTTTAGTTTAGTATTATTTGTGAGTAGGGCGGAATTATATGTAATCGACTTCTTTTTTTTATTTTTCGCGTGTCGACGTGTTTAATTTTATTATTTGACCGTTTTAGCGTGTAAAAGTAGCAAAATATCGTTTTTTTTTAGGTTTTTGTCGTCTTTTTATTTTTAGGTAATTGTTTCGACCATTTTCGATACCTTTGTACAGCTGTAACGCGTAGGTTTTCATATTCCAAACTGAAGGGGCTTACGGCTAAGTAATATCATTCGCACGGGTCGACCGACCAGGCTAAGCTACGCTTGCCGCGGGTGGTTCGTGGATGGGTGACCATCTTTGCATACCAAGACCTCTCTATGTCTCGGAAAACACGTTAAGCCGTTGGTCCCGGCTGTTATTCGTGGATCTTGGACAGACGTTACGGGTCGTCAGAAAACCCGAAATAAGTTAACCAGTCTTACCAAGGGGTATCGTATAGAATACTTAGATAGATTAGAATAGATCATTTATTTGTTCAAAACATAAGTATGCACACACACTGACACATGGCATGCAAGATGTTACATGAAATTACAGCACAGTCATGTTTTTCCTTAACGGTGTACAAATACAGGTAGGTTATTTTTATTAGTAGGTTTGTCCATTATTCAAAGCAATTAACATATCAAATTAAAACTTAATCAATCAAATTATAAATAGTAGTACCCAGTACTTAACTGGGTTATGGAGGTCAGATAGGCGGTCAGACTGGAAGCCGACATAAACATAGTTGGAAAAAGGCTCGGAAGACTGATTGAATTCCAACTGGATAAACACACACACACCTCCAATCAAGATTTTATCATTTTCATCCATTTTAAAATGACTTCGATACACATTGTTTTCTGAAACCCGCAGGGCACCAGCACTCATTCAGCTCTGGATTAACGATCTCGAAACGTCCAACAAAAGCTTGATTGACACACACAATATTATTTCTGTGGAGTTTTAAGCCGTTGTCAATAATTGGTGCGTTCACCCTACGGCAATAAATTGTTGAGTGTATTTGGATAATATTTTGAAGTATTGTTTGGATAACCTAACCGCGTATGATAAGCCCAGTGGGTCTGGAATATAAATAATTATTAATTGATTTCGAACGAAATATTGCTTTTTCAAATAGATAGGCACGTCAAAATATATTTATTTACTAGCTGCGCCCCGCGGTTTTACCCGCATAAGTTTCGATCCCGTGAGAATATCGGGATGGAAAGTATACAATATGTTAATCCTGATTATAAACTATATGTGTGCCAAAATTTCATCCAAATCCGTTCAGTAGTGTAGTCGTGTGTACCTATATTACGGTTCGAAAGATACAACCCTGTGACAGACGGACGGATAGCGGAGTCATAGTAATAGGGACCCGTTGGCACCCTTTGGCTACGGACCCTCAAATATTTGCCTCCAGCCCCTGCCTAATCCTTGGGGGAAAACTGGCGTAATTTGTTATTATGGCGTTTGTTTCAAAAGTTTGCGTATTAAATAACTGCATAAACTAAATCGATTTCGGGTAGTGAAGTGGAAGCAGTGTCTATAATCGCCAATACCTAGTGAGCTAGGGGTATCGATTTACCTAGTAACTGGGTTGTGGAGGCCAGATAGGCAGTCGTTCCATGTAAAATACTGGTATTCAGCTGCATCCGGTTAGACTGGAAGCCGACCTCAATATAGTTAGGAAAAGAATAAAAAAATACTGAAAAATACTGTTTTAGGTTGAGCAAGGTTCTTTTGGGACAATCATAATATTATTTTGAGTAATTTTGTGTTTTAATTTTATTTTGTGTTAACCTGCGACTTCGTCTGCGCGAACGGCCTCCGCGCCGACCCGCTGCGTCGCGTTGCATCGTCCGCCACTTTCTGACATTTTTTTCTTCTTGTTCGGCTCCTAAGTGTCATAGCGTAATGTTAAGTAGCTTATCGCCTTCCTCAAACAGTGGGCGAACAAATGCAAAAAGATTTTTATAATCCGGCTGGCAGTTCCAGATATTAGCGCGTTCAAACAAACTAACTCTACAGCTTTATTCATCATCATCTGCCTAGCCTTTCCCCAACTATGTTGGGGTCGGCTTCCAGTCTAACCGGATGCAGGTGAATACCAGTATTTTACATGGAGCGACTGCCTATCTGACCTCCACAACCCAGATACTGGGTAATACGATCGATACCCCTTGGTAAGACTGGTTGTCAGACTTTCGGGCTTCTGACTAGCCGTAACGACTGTCAAAGATCCACGAATGACAGCCGGGACCAACAGCTTAACGTGCTTTCCGAGGCACGGAGGGGTCTCGGTATGTAAAGATGGTCACCCATCCACAGACCAACCGCGGCAAGCGTAGCTTAACCTGACCGATCGACCCGTGCGGCTGTTATTATTTAGCCACGGGCCCCTCGACTCTACAGCTTTATTATTAGTATGAATATAAATATAAGTATGTAGTTATATATATACGTACATTGTGCCTATCAAATTTTCTTTCTTTTTGACTAGCGATCTTGTGAGCAGGTGATCAATGCTTGTTCCTGTCTGTATGAGAAGTAGCCTTTGCCCTGAAGTGAGACAGTTACAAATTGTTTTTAGTTATAAAAACATCAAGTGCTTTATCAAAAACAAAAAAGCGTGTATCGTGTATCAATCAAACAATGCGCTATCAATCATCTCAGCTGCTAGTTTTAGTGTTATATATGTATGCAAATCGTGTGCCGATATTTCACTTTTTTGTTGATCCCACAGGAGTGATGAGAATAAGGAATTGTTTATGAGGTCTGTATATTATAGACGATGGCTGATGTTGATTGAGGGGCTCGTGGCTTCATCAAAAGCACCGTCTTTAATCATTTTACTTTAACATATTAACTACGGTTAATATGTTAAAGTAAAATTATTTTAAAATAAATAATAAATAAATAATAATAATATCCCTGGACATTTCACACAGCGCCATCTAGTCCCAAGCTAAGCAACCTAATGCTTGTGTTATGGTAACAAGAAAATCATGAAAGTGTTTCATTAGGGGTTTTTCTTTCATTTCTTTCTATCATCACTTTTTGTCATCATAATCTCGCTTGACCCGAGTGTCTGTGACACGTAAGTAGACAAGGAATGGTCCAGGAATTATGATCCTTTATATTTGTAATTGCGCATTATGGTAAGTCCAATGTATGTGTTTATTTATGCTTATATAATTGTACTAAACGCGTTAAATAACAACGACAAACAAGCAAGAGTTGGGTAAAAAAAGCGGTCCAGTACGAGTTGGACTCGTACACGATAAATATATACGATACGATACGATACCACAAGGCAAAAATTGCTGAAAAATCGCGTTTCTTGTACCTTTAATTTTTAACTTAGTTTTCTACCCACACACATACACACTCTGTGAAAATTTCAACTGTCTATCTATGTATGACGGTTCATGAGATACAGCCCGCTGACAGCCAGACGGACGGACGGATGTACTGAAAGGACAGCGGAGGCTCAGTAGTAGTGTCCCGTTGGCACCATTTGGGTACGGAACCATAAAAACCAAGACTTTCTCACAGGTATACACGCAAAGCAAAGAGTGATTTAAGACATATACGTTTATTCAGGTGAGTAGATTTTCCTGTAAAGGTTTTTTTAGAAACAATGGATGTTTTATACGAAAGATATAGAATAGAATAGAAGACATAAGACATGTATATATGTATGTGCTATGTATGGAAAAGCATGATAATACTTTGGTACACAAGAGAGTCCATAATCTGAAGTTGAATGACACTACTTCCTCTCTAAAGTTAAGCTCGGAGCGAGGTTTGTGTACCTTCGATTATTGACTGTTTTGCATTCCAACGACGCCGGGATGAAGTTCCAAAGTCATTAGTTTTCGTACGAAAGCTTCGGGATGCTCCCAGTTTCGATGCAATTTCACTTAGTATTTGGCAGCAAAGACGCTGAATATTTTATACTGGATTTTATTACACAAATCATAATGTCCTATGAATTTGAAAGCCGGATAATAATTAGGTATTACTGAATCGCATTATTATGTACAAGTATTTAAAAAGTAGGGCCAAAAATTCGTCCGCATCGTTGTTAATATTTTAGAGGTATGAGGAACAGGGTGTAAAGTTCACTCATCCTCCATAGAAAAGGGAGGATGAGAGTTGCCCACCAGACACAACACCCGTCTGGCCGGAGGGGCCAGACGGGTGTTGTGTCTGGTGGGCAACTGCCCAACGATTGATGTTGGGAAATTGTATCTATGCTAATTGCGCGGTAAACTCTGCTTGCGAGATGCAGGATTTGGGACGTCAGTATGACGCGTTGTTCGCATGTGGCGTTGTACTTTGTAGATACCGCTACAAATATGAAAAATGCCCAAAAGGCTAGCCACATTGCCACGTTGTATAGCAATGCAAATTCTTTGACCTAGAAATAGGCCAGCCCTCCGGTCAAATGAAGAGTCGACCAACCGCTTGGCGTTGTCTCGAATAACTAAGTGGTTTATCGCTTTTAAATAGTACATTCATTCATTGTAAAGTATTGAATATTGTAAATTAATTGTAAAGTATTTAATATGCTCATCCAGAGCATATTAAATACTTTTTAACTGAGTGGCGTGCGATTTCAGAAGCATATGTCCAGCTGAGCATGTAGGCTGATGGTGATAATGACCCAAGAAATAATTTGCCCAAGATACGAATAAAACCGTAGGCAACAGCTAGTTTGTCCTAATTTGCGTAGAAATATACTAAAGACAAAAATATTACTCCGACATCGAATTTCAGCTGATCTATACATCCCACTACTACTACCAACATTCAATTTTAACATCCACGCATCCATATCCCAATCGCAGCACATTACTCTTCCTGCTGAATACCTGCTCATCAATGAGCAACACAAAATGGGGGTAGTTTCATTAAATATTTAGCAGAGGTATCGGTTTGCGGTCTTGATTCAGATCCTATGTTAAACGGTGGGAAGGTGAATACTTTATGAAGGAAATTGGGGAGCATTTATCATTAAACTGTTTGTGAATTTCTGAGAAATTAGGAAAAGGCCTTTCTCTACAAGCTTAAAAAAATAATAAAGAATTTTCTGCAGGTAAAGTTTTGGGGGTGGAGCGACGGTACTTTGATGTAAGGTCAGGGAAATTTGTTGTTAAGCTACACAGCTGAGTACCAACTTACATTGTCCGTATTTAAATCACAACTATCTTCTTTGTCTGTCTTCTTATCACAGGGGCATATTGATCTTGGGTATCAATTTGTTTAACAATTGATTTCCCTGACTGTGTTTCCGGGACATCCTAGAGAGAACAATACCAGAAAGGATAATAAAAGCTACAGCTTTAGCATTGTTACAGCTCTAGGACCAATGTACCGCTTTAATAGAGGTCCGCCATGTTTAGTCTCTGCATCACCAAATCAAAAAGAATCAAATCTAATTATTTATTTACTAGAATGCAGGTATACAAATAAGGTCGTGAAGAATTCAAGTTGAGCCATACATTCTGGCCAAGATTCGACTTGCAAAATTTAAATGAATAAGGTAAGGTAAGGTAGGCTGGGAAAAAATGTCTCGGGCCTTAATCTCGGTTTTGTATAGTATTTTTTAGTGAGCTTAAAGCTTTAATAAGTTAATAAATAGATATCAGAACGAATGTCTCATTATATCTGCATTCTCCCAAAATTACATCAGTACAACTACACACGTTACTTCAACAAAATATATCAATAGTAATTAATAAGTTCTGAACTGAAGGGGCTTGTGGCTAGTAGTAGTAAGTAATAACAGCCACACGGATTGAACCATAAGGTTAAGGTACGCTTGCCGCGGTTGGTCCGTGGATGGGTGACCATCTTTACATACCAAGACCACTCCGTGCCTCGGAAAGCACGTTAAGCTGTTGGCTCTGGCTGTCATTCGTGGATCTTTAATACTCATTACGGGTCGTCAGAAGCCCGAAAGTCTGACAACCAGTCTTACCAAGGGCTCTCGTTTTACACAATAATTGGGTTGTGACGGCCAAATAGGCAGTCGCTCCATGTTAAATACTGGTAATCAGCTGCATTCGGTTAGACTGGAAGCTGACTCCGACATAGTTGGGAAAAAGCTACGATGATGATAAGTAATAAGTCCTGAAAGGCAGAATTCACCAGTTGCTGCAACGAAGCTACGTTTAGCTTCGTTGCAGCAACTGGTGAATTCTACTAGATTTACCGTAAATATTTCATATTGTAACACGTCATCCTGTCACGACTTCGCGTAATTAAGTAATCAACTTGCTGGCTTGAGGCGTGTAGGTGAGCTTCCGAGTATTTCGGTCCTGTGAGATAAATTGAGATTTTTACACAGAGTACACACCTTTGTGCTTTGGAGCACGTAACAGAGTTGGTCCTATTTGTCATACAAATACTGGGTACCACTACGAATGTTTGAAGTGAAACTTATTTGGCGGCGCGCGGCGGTTCGATAATTGGACGAGCTGCTCTGAGAGTGAAATTTTAAGGATGCGTCACGTTTAGGCACATTTTGTGAGAGAAGAAAAATATAACTCTCTCTGTCACACATTATTGAATCTTTCTTATTCTGTTTTTTAAGAAGTTTTACTTCGATCTACATATATTTTTAACCTTAAAATATGGTTTGTCTCACTTGTGGCGACATCTACATCCCCACAAACGAACTACGCATCATGCAAGCAGTTCATCGCGCAACTAGCATATATTATACTGACAAGCTAGTGAAGTACTATTTTATAATAAAAAATATACAGTATGTTTAGGTTTAGGTATCTCTGGGCCTGCGTCGCCTGAAATAAATGAATAAATAAATGTACCTCCAAAGTCCCGACATCAATCGTCGGGCAGTTGCCCACCAGACACGACACCCGTCTGGTCGGAGGACTTTACACCCTGTTCCTTATGCCTCTGTATACTATCTGAACACCCAAAACTAAGCACATCGGTACTGTTTGGACACTCTTCTCTTTTGAATAGCTCACGTTTGTGGTAGCATTGTTCACCAGTCAGTGACGTGGTACCGGGGCTGACTGCGCAGGGTGCACCGGGACGTAGGTACATTCTAATATCGCTACACGTGGAGCCTCCACGGGTTCCATTTTAATACACACCAATAAACAAATAATAATATTACGTAACCGTTTCAACGTTTAACCCTGAACCCCTCAATTGCCTGCGATGTTCGTATGTCGGCTTGCCTAGTCAGAGTGAACTTCTATAAATAATTGAGTTAGGGGTACGTACACACCTAACTCTACATTTAGTATTATCCGCTGACTAGTGATCCCGGTATCATCATCATCTGCTTAGTCTTTTCCCAACTAAGTTGGGGTCGGCTTCCAGTCTAGCCGGATGCAGCTGAATACCAGTATTTTACATGGAGCGACTGCCTATCTGACCTCCACAACCCCTTGGTAAGAATAGTGGTCAGACTGTCGGGCTTCTGACGACCCGTAACGACAGTCAAAGATGTACCTACGAATGACAGCGGGGACCAACGGCTTAGCGTTCTTTCCGAGGTACGTAGGGGTTTTGACGTCTAAAGATCCCATCCGCGGACCAACCGCAGCCAGCATAGCCTAACCTGATCGACCGACCTGTGCGACTGTTATTACTTAGCCACAAGTCCCTAATGCCTACGCTTGCAGTATTGTCTGCAAAGAGGCCTCTCCCTGCAGCGGTACACTTACTGGGTGACTTAACAAAATGGACTGTTTCCACCTTCATGATCATAAAACATGGCTCGCACCACTTTGTATGCTAATCTTTATGAGCGGCTGTCAGGCTGCGAGCTATGATTACAGGACATATTCATGCAAATTATAGTATGTTACACTTACCAGTAATTATACGTGAAGTGGGGTGGCGACCACTGTTGAGTGCCATGACATTAATTATTCATATTTTTGTCACTAGAAAATTAATGGCAGATAATGATGTATCTTGATGTTTTAATTCTTTATTTTATTTTAGTTATTATATCTCCGATTTATTCACAAAAATATTTATTCTGGGGATTCGTTCAAGGATACCCGTAATTACCGCGATAAATTGCTTTGATAATATTTTTTTTTTTTCATTTGGTTAATTATTATGTTCGGGATATAAACAAAATCAATTTTTACATTTTATAATTAAAAACAAAGCTATAAATAAAATAAAATGTTCCATGTTAAACCATTTAGATGGAAACTCCTAGTACCCATGATTAGCTGCACCCCGGGACTTAGTCTGCGTAAAATTTCTTGTTTTAATATAAAATACCCTACACCTTATACCCTATGACACTCGGCAATACTGCTAATAGCTTCCCATTAGTGAAAGAATTTTCGAGTCATTAGTTCCAAAAATAACCCTTACAACAAACTCACTTTACCCCTGCATAACATTCAGCATAGATATAGATATCAGAAATCTATTAAAAACCTTTTTTAACATACCAACCTTTATTTTCTACCACAAATACCATATAAATAATTAATTCCCCATTACCAAGTATTACCAGGTATTGCAATCAGCCGCGGAAAGTAATCCATCTAATGCGTTTTTAATTCCACCGCAATTAGCAGACGGATACTGTGCATTATTGATGTTACAGCTATCTAAAAGGCTGCGTGCTTGTAAATAATTCAATATACACCATCTACACCGCTATTTACATCATTTATTTATGTCTTTTAGGTAATAGGTAAATAAATATATTACGTAAAAGAACACGATCGTTTTTTGAGGTTAAACTGCTCTTACCCAGGTCAGTTTATAGATGCGTCGTAATTGAAAGTGACTATAGAAATCGGGCAAAGTTAAATTACTGAGTTGACAAGAGACCAAGTTTTTTGTATTACATACCAAAAATCTGATCCGATCGGCCGGTTTGCGTGGATGTGACGCAAATGTTCCCCCATCTTTTTCTTTGTTTGTGTTCTTTCTCTGGATCATGTTTACCGCAAATAAACGCAATTTCTTTCTTTATTTTTCTTTTTTTTTTCAAAAATCTGCGTAAAAATTAAACGCAGAACATCAAGGCTTCCGCCTTTTTACAGCTTCACTAATTAACAAAACAAATGAGCCGAAATAATGTAACAAGCCAACATTTTCCGGATCCTAAATTCTGCCGATAACAGGTGCGGCTACCCTATAGATTAAAAGGTTATGTGAAATGTTAGTTATAATCTGTGGCATGGTAATGATATGTGGGTACTTGTGAGAACACCGTGACCCATGGGTGGTAGGAACAGATAACAGTGTTTAGGAACGAGGTGGCTATGCAATGAGGTAGGTCGTTATAGGTCACTTGAAGGATTAATGGCCACTGCTAATAATTCTTCCTATTATTTACCGCCATTGCTTTATTATTTATTGCCAATAATTGCACACACTACTGTATATTAATAATTATTACTTGGTTAAGCTTTTCTCCCGGTCAAACCAGCTCAACATTAACATAGATGGAGTATCACATAATATTTAAGCGACCCGCCCCTTCTTCGTACGGTTTTTACGGCTTGACAAAAGATGGAGATTTTTTTAGTGTAGGTAAGGTTAATACTCATGTATTACACACACACACCGTACATAAATTCTCTACATTATGATGAAAACAGCGTCAAAATATGTTGCGTAGTTTAGAAGAACAATACGGTCACACAGACAGACACGAAAAGATACATATCTCACATTCAGCAGCCAACATATTATACCAATGATAAAACGTCATCGTTAATTTATTTTGTTTTGAACTGCCTGTTACTTAGTCGCCTATAGGCTACACAGACCAACCAAAAAAAACTACACAGTTTATTATTTCTGAAAAGCGAACTTTACAGAATCAAAACAAATTCAACTCTACAAATCCGTCCCCCTCTAAAACCCTTGTTCCACAACACGCTCCACATCCCTTCACATATTCACCACTAATTTCCGTTACGAGTGAATACATTTCATAATTCAGCACCATTTTACTTTGTACTACAATCCTGAAATAATAAAATATGTAAATACAAAGATTGCGGAGAAACGTAGTCTGCTGAAATTTCGTAGAAAATTAAACTTTAATACGGTTGCCGCGTAGTTTATCCTCACTATACTATGCCTTGTGCAATCGTTCCTGGTATTCCTATCTTACCAGGGCAAGCTCTATATTTTCAAGGATTTGTAACAAACTTTGTGTGTAAAGAAAAAATCTATATCTATACTTATAATAAATCTGTAGAAGTGAAAATTCTGTACATTGAAAATATCAAAAAAATAATTTACAGGGGGTGTTACTAGACCGACACCGAACCCAAAAATGTGATTAAAAAAATTTTTGTCTGTCTGTCTGTCTGTCGGTCTGTCTGTCTGTCTGTCTGTCTGTCTGTTTGTTCAGGCATCACGCAAAAACTACCGGTTCGATTACGATGAAACTTGGTATAATTATTCTTTAATATCCTGGGCACCACACTGGGTACTTTTTATCCCGGAAAAGTATATACAATAAAAAACAAACTTAATTTTGCGGTTCGATCCCTATACCCGATTACCACTGTCTGTACTGTACCAACCGCAAATACTAAGTTTGTCGTAGGTTGGGTCACCCGCAGTGGAGTTCATTTTTATTCCTTTTAGTTTTTAGAGTTATTTAGGTTTATTTTTATATGAGTCGTAGGTATAGATTTTAATTTTAAAGTATAGGTAGTATATTTGATAGTGTACGTAGTGACCGTAGGTTATTTTATAATACTGTTAGGTAGGATTAGTCATTCGTATAGATATTAGTTTTTAGGGATTTTGCTTATTTATTGAGTTTAGATTAGTTATCATCAGAAATAGGTTTATTTAGGTAGGTATTTAATTTTCTGTTATTGAGTTTTTTTTTTAATTAGGTAGGTACTTAGGTAAAGATATCATATAGGTACCCTCTTAATCACCACTAATGAGACACAATTGGTTTTCTACTGTAATTAGCCACAAAGGGCCCGCGAGATAGATGGCATTCTGGGGAAGCACATACATTTTATCCTGTTAGCACGTTCCCGTGGGATAACTTCCGACATCCACGCGGGCGAAGCCGCGGGCAGAAGCTAGTTATTAATAAACTAAGTGTCGTAGAAAATCAAACGCGGAACATTACCGTTATACATTAACAACACATTAAAATGCGGAAGAATAGAGATGTAACCTAATTTAGATTGCTATAAGAGTAGGGGAAATTCAAAGAAACAATCGTGAAAAACGTGTAAAAGATGATATGGCTAAAAAAGGGGTGACTATCGAGGACACTAATACGACAGGGAGCCCTCGCGCCGTAGTCAACTTCAACGTAGCCGGCATACGCCAGTAGTCGGCTACAACGCAGCTGGCATTAGGATGTCAGCTGTTGCCAGAAGATTTGACTGGCTAAGGCCAGTCCAGATAACTTTAACGTAGCGGAATTTAACCTTGCATATTTTAAACAAATTACTTTTATGTCTTTCTTTTTAGTAGGCAGTCGTTAAAAGTAAAGTTAAAAGTAGTTAAAAAGAGTTAGCTAGTAGGTCCACTTGGCTAGTTATATTGAACTACACAATGATTACATACTATTATTTAAATTATTACTTGAGTTCAAAGTGTCCACACTGCACTTTAACACACTGCGATTGACATAAACAAGTTATTTACAGCCATACTAATGTGATAATATCAACACTTGCTTCAATGCGTGTTTGTGAACACGTGTGACATCACAAGCGATGTCTGTACTCCTTGTACTCGAACGATTGCTGACTAAGAGGCGTGTGCGCATCTATTGCTTTGCTGCACAAAGTAATATTATGATATGCTTTGTTTGTTAATTGGTTTGGTATAAGTAAACAACTTTATGGCTTAAGACAAAATTGTCATAGAAATAACAAAAAAATACTTTTATTTGTTCATGTTACAGAAACTACTTTACAACTATTGACATGATTATTTCATCTGTCTTAAAAATATGTTTGTTTTGATCACTATCTAGACACACAGACAATTTCTAGGGCACAGCATCCCAATCTCAAAAATACAACACCATCTTCATGTCTGCTACTGACTTGTTATCGGTATAAGTACAATCAGGGAAATATTTTTTTATCAAATTGACACACTACATCAATTTGGCATGATAGGCCATCTCATACACCTGTCACAGCATTACAGTTAGCAATTTGCAAATACGGACGTGTACGTTCATACATCTATCCACGATATTTTATGTGGTTTCAGAATATTCAGAATATCTTCTTCTTCGTATTCCAAGAATCAGATCCGAAAAAGAATATCTGACATTTAAAAACCTCTGTCCATAAAACGAAATATCTTTACGACGTCATCTTCGGGGTGTGAGCACACAGAGAGGTCGTAAAACAGCAGTAAACTCGTGGTAAACCGCGTCGGGCTTAGATTTAACTGACTAGTTAAATGGATTGAATAGTCTCAACTCTATTAGCTTCGTTTTGTAAAGATATAAAGAGTTTAATGCATTTTACAGCTTTGTATCAGGATTACAAAATATCTAAAACACAGCTCGCAGGTCGCCAGCGCTGCTGAACATGAGGTCGGTTTGATTCCCGGCTCGGGCACTGTGGGATTGGAATTTCTCAGTCGCGATCCGCAGTCTGGATTTGTGCCTAGTTAAATAGCATTAGTGCAAGTCTACTCATTTATTATTAAAGCGTACTTCTTTGTAGTGAGTTTCTAACGAACCACTTTAATACGGGGAAAGACATAATTGTTTAAAACGTGCCTTAGAATACAATGATTCAGCCATGAGTGAAGGGAACTGATTGAGTGTCAAGATTGTAGGTAGGCATCGGTTGCGGCGCGTATTCATTAAAGTGACTACAAAGGTCATCTTTTTGGACTACCTTGTTAGTCCAGTGGTCGCAAGCGCTACTGCCTGTCCTGGGTACGATACCTTCTTTTCCTGTCCTGACTGTTCCATTAGGAATCGGTCAGTAGCAGCGCGGAGTAGTCTGGATGTGTGCCTGGTGATGGCAATGGACTCTTCCCCTACTATATCGGACTTCAACATAACTGGCGAAATGTGGGATACTAATTATAATAGGCACATTTCTGCCTAACCCTTCGAGGATGCAGGCGTGCTGTCATGTTATCCAGCATGTTCTGCCTCCCGCATGGCAAGTAGGCGTGAGTTCATGTATGACAACACTACAACAACACTAAACTGCACACAGAACACGTCTTCTGTGTATTTGTGGAAGCCAACCCAATCAGCCCCTATGCCGCATGCAGACCGACTGTTGACATACATAGTTGATCCACGGCAATTATACCGACAGTCACTGCAGTCTGCAGTACGCACATAGACTTCGACCAACAATTTATTTATTTAGGTTAGTTTTCAGGTCAAAAGTCCCTAACAAATTGACCCCAAAAGCGACATGTGCGTTGGAAGGCCACGTCGAAGATGACGGGACAAGCTTGTCTCCTGAGAGACTGGCCTGCAGCAGTAACGAAATAGAAGTGCCTACAAGTAGGTGAAGGAGGCTAGATAAGATAGATTGATAAAGCCCAATGATCGCTGTTATACGAGAGTTATGAGTTTCATGATTGTGTAGGTAAATGCTGAGAAATTAATTGTTAAGCAAATTGAATACCAACTTAAATTGTTCGAATATTCAAATAAAATTACTGTCATTCTTTGACAGTTATATGAAATGACTATAACACGGCAAGTTGACGTAGGGTGCCAATTTGCTTAACAATTGATTATCCAGACTGTACACATATTACCCGTAAGTCCTATCCACAAAACTGTTTTCATGAAACAAAATACGCCGCTAATTAAATTTATTCCACGTTCCACCAAAAATGTTTGTTCGTCTGTTAGTCACCTACATCCCTGCCTACTCCCTCAATCATGTAACTAAATCCTCGCCTACGTGCGATATCAATTTCGCCTGAACGTGGGCGGGGAAGAATAACTGCTTCTTATAATATTTGTGGGGTATTAAAACGTCATGGTTCTGTTATAAAAGCTTGTTTGCACTTTTGAGAAGTGATTCCTTCGTGATTCGTTTTGGAAGGGGCGACTAGAATCAATTATATTTTAATGTAATTTTTGACGTTCAAAAATGTCTTATATGTGCCTATTTGAAATAAATTATTTGACTTTGAAGCACACTGTAATCGAATCAGTTATTAATTTATAGTTAATTGAAACGGTACAGCACCAATTACATTGATTAATTTAGAGACAATAATTCTTAACATTACATTGAAAATAGTATAATATAATTAAAAACTAACATGGAACAGTGGACTCCCTTGCATACATTCTCTCACAGAACACCACACATATACGCATAATTTTAATCCATTCATGCGCCAACACATGACATTCAGGGTTGGCAGCCAGAAGGGCATTCAGCACCTTTAGAGCACGACAGACAACACACACAGTTAACAACATATTAGGTATTTTGTCTTATCCGACGCGGACGGTGGCTATCAATTTACTTACTGACAGACAACTCACTGCCTAAACTACTGAAAAAAGAAGCTATGTAATTTGATGTAATTTCATACAAGTTTGTTTAAATAACGAAGGTGAGCAATGAGGGCGGATTTTCGAATATTCATCGCCTAAAGGGGATGAAAGTTGGTAAGGAAGTTCGTCATATTCACGAATGAGCAATCCAATCGGGCACATGGCTTGTTACGGCGGACGCTTTGAATCTGCATGTTCTAGGTGTGGTCGGGTGCCGTTTATATTATGTCCTAATCCATCCATCATTGTCCATTATGTACAAATTTTCTTCCCTCGCGTTATGTATTTTAAGAATGGAATTAGTATTTACTATATTTATTTGAAATATAGAATAAATGTTTACTATATTAATTAAAAAAATGGAATTAGTATTTACTTTATTGATTGATTTTATGTATGGAATTAGTATACACATACATAGTACTCAATCGGGCCTGTAGACCTGTAGCCCACACTAGTACAAAAACACAATTAATACACAAAACAACCTCCGTGAATTATTTATTTATTTATTTATTTATTTATTTCGGGATAAAAAACAGGAGTACAATTAAATATTATACAATTAACTACTAATTAAACAAAGTACTTATCATACTACCAACAACATTATCCACCTATTACTAATATGTTGATGCTACGTGAGGAAAAAAAAAAATAATAAAAACAGAGTACATGAGTGCAAGATAAATGACAGAATTAATGCTTTTTAGTAACGATGTTTATGGGATAGACAGAAACAAAATATATATATATATATATGCATATAAGAAATGAAATAAATACACCACTTAACAATTATAAAGCCAAGACAGAATCAACTACAGATTTTCTAAATTGATGTGCTGTTAGATTAAAAATATCAATGATTTCGAATCTAGTGTTGTAGGAATCCACAAGTTGACGCAGAGGAGCGCGAAAGCCAGCGTTAGAATTACAGACGTGCTTAATATTAATAGATAGTAAGCGGTAAGGACGCGCTTGTCTACGCACAACTGTCCTCGGAACGATGTAACAAAGTTTATTTATTAAGTCTAAACAATCGTATTTGTTATGCACAATACCATGTAGAAACATTGCTCCGAGAAGCAGTCTTCTGGATTCTAGGGTTAACAGTTTGTAATTCTTAAGCAACACATCATACGATACGTGGCTGTGATAGCATCTATAATGCAGAGCTCTTAGGAATTTGCGTTGAACAGTCTCAATCAAGTCAATATATTTTGCGTAATAGGGATTCCATACGATAGTAGCAAACTCCAGACAAGGCCTTATCAGTGATATATATAAGTATCTATAGGTTGATGGACGCTTGAAATCTTTGCTGTTGCGCATAACAAAACCGTACATTTTAAGGGCTTTGTTGACAATGTTGTCTACATGGGCATCAAAGTGAAGTTTCGAGTCTAGCACCACACCGAGGTCACGCAATGAGTATACTTTTTTTAATTGTGTATTTAGCAAATGGTAGCTATAAGTGTGCTGCTTTTTGTTTTTAGTGAAAGTAATCGTATTGCATTTGGATAAGCTCAATGACAGTTTATTTAAGATGCAGTAGCTAGTCAGCCGATCCAAGTCACTTTGAAGCATCAAACAGTCATCAATACTTTTTATAGATTTGTAGACTTTCAAGTCATCCGCGTATAGTAAAAAGTTCGAATGATTGAAACAAGTACTAATATCATTTATAAACAACGTGAATAATAAAGGGCCCAAAATTGATCCCTGAGGAACCCCGGATGTGACGGTAATCAGCTCTGATTGAAATCCGTTTATAACAACTTTCTGAGTACGGTTTGTTATGTAAGAGGTGAACCATCTCAATAGATTTCCGCGAATACCATTAAAGGCAATTTTGCGTAAAAGTAATTCGTGATCCACCCTGTCGAAAGCTTTTTGAAAGTCTGTATATACTGCATCAGTTTGAAAACGATTATCCATATTCTCAAAAACATAATCTATAAAAACAAGCAGATTTGTATACGTAGATCTTTGTTGGACAAATCCGTGCTGTTCCCTGACTATAACCTTGTGTAAAGCAGGATAAATTTCGTTATAAACCAGTCTCTCAAAAAGCTTCGACAAGGCGGACAGAATCGAGATCGGACGGTAGTTCTCTACGTCATCCCTCGATCCTTTTTTAAAAACGGGGGTTAAATGAGCCATTTTCCATACATCAGGAAAAACGCCTTCGCTAATACATTTATTGAACAGCACATGTAGGGGTTCACATAAGTGATCGGCAACACATTTGAGAAACAAAGGAGGGATGCCATCAGGTCCAGGTCCTTTCGAAGGGTCTAAAGACTTTAGCTCCTTATAAACTTTAGAAGGCTCGATATGAATATTGTTGATAATATCACTATTATCATGAAATCTAGAAGGCGGTTCCCATTTATGGACATCAAGTGTTGACGGCTCATACACTGATTGAAAATAGTTCGAGAATAGTTTGCAAACATCCCGCGGATCGCTACTGGAAGTATTTTTATATTTGACATCGGACGGAATTTCTGACTTATTCCGTTTACTAGCCACATAGCCCCAGAAGTGTTTGAGATTTTTGTTTACATTTTGTTCAACAGTTTCTATGTAGTTAGAGTAACTTAGGTAACATTCTTTGTTGAATCTGCGACGAAATAGGGAAAATTGCTCATAGTCAGATATATTATTGTACACCTTCCACTTGGTCCAAGCGTTGTTCTTATTTTTGAATAATCTTATAAGGGGTCGAGTGAACCAAATGGGGAATTTAGTAGTTCTGTATGATTTTTGGGGGACGTGCTTTCTAATGATACCAAACAAGGTATTATAAAATGTGTTTACAGCCTCCTGTGCTGGTAGAATTTTAAGCAAGCTGTTCCAGTCAATTTCTGATAAATCTGCCTTTATAAGATCGTAATTGCACTTGTTATAATTAAATTTGATGATTGGGCAGTGTTTCCGTGAGTATTTTAAGTAAGGGGAAGTCACAGCACAGTAAGGAGGGTGATGTAGGTCCATGGGTACTAAATAATCGCTCGGTTGGTAAAGATGGCAGTGTTCATTGGAGATCAGTAAATCCAATGTTCGGTTGTTAGCGTTCGTAAAATTATGATATTGCGTAGCGCTAAATTCAGCGATGAAATTTTCTAAATACCTGCAACTAAAAGACTGGGCCACACGGGGCTGGTCACATGCATCACCGTCACGGGAAGACCAGTCCAAGGTCGGTAGATTGAAATCTCCGATTATGTAAAAACAATGTGTCATGGAATTACTTAAAATTGACGAAAGCATGTCCAAGTATGCAGAATAGATGACGTCTGGTGTGTTCGGTGGTATATACACCGCGCTGATAAAGTGTCGTTTCGCACGGTCACGGCTAGGTAATTGTATAAGCAGATGTTCTATGTGGGTGTGCAAAGTGTTAACTATTATGTTGGTGAAATATGTGGGTTGAAGTGTTCGTAAGATGGCAACAAGAACACCTCCACCCTCGCGTTTACCAGTGGCCGCGCGATCTCGGTCGCAACGAAAGACGCTATAGCGCTCATCTATAACCTCACAATCTGCTATATCCGGTATAAGCCATGTTTCCGTCAACACAATGATGTCGTATGAGTTACTTAAGATATTCATATAAATTGTCTGAAGTTTGCCACGTATGCCCCTACAATTCTGATAGTAAATAGTAAGTGTATCAGCCATTAAGATGGGCATAAGTTATGACATGATTGCTAAAAGATATAGAATTTGCAAGGCTATTTAAAGATGCTGCCACTAAACCTGGTATTATAAGTAAAAGATGATGAAAGCAAAGACATAATTGAAGATAAAACGATTTAAGCTCGCATGAACGTAGATTGTACAACAAAGAAAAGTTTATGTAGTTGATTTTTGTTATAATAAGATGCAAAATACAATTAGTTTCAATAATAGGACCGTATAATGTGTTAAACATTGTGTTGAGTAGTAGTGTCATCGGCGATTTTAAATTTTTGAAAATCATTAATGTTTCGTATAGCAAATATTGTTGAGATGTCAGTCTTGCGTACAAGAATCGTAGAGTGCTTAACCCAACAATGCTTAAACTTGTGTTTATTAGCCTCAAGGCGACACTCGCGAAACAACAGCTTTTTCTTCAATGTTATGTGCTCGTTAACGTATATGGTATGTGGAGTACCTGTTATGCCGATCTGGTCGGATTTCAAACCCTTGGCCAAGCGGTAAGCACTTAATACATTGTCACGAAAAGGCACCGAGGAGAATCTAACCACAATATTTTTGGGTCTTTCTTTATTCAAAGTTTTTTGGGGCACGCGATGTATAGAAATAATATCGTTTTGAGTAATCGGAAATTTAATTTTTTCCCCAATTGATGCAACAAGGGTGATCAGATTCTCGCCCCGCCTCTCCGGAACATTACACACTTCAATATTACAAGCTCTGGCTTGCTGTTCCAGAGTGTCGATTTTAGCCTCAAGCTCAGCAACCAGACCATCAGTACGCTCCGCAGAGGTGAAGCAGCCTTCGAGCGTGGAGATCTTCTTCATAACATCGTCATATTGATTGGTGGTAAACTGAAGCGAACCTTCCAAGGAGTCGACGCGTTGAGTCAAATCCTTGTTCCTTCCGTCCAGGGCTATCATCTGCAGCTTGAAGGCCTCCTGTTCAGCACGCAGAAAGTTGATGTCATTACGAATTTCTGTAGAGTGCGTGGTGAGAAGTTCTAAGTCGCCTTTCATACCAGTAATGCTGGAGTTGATAGCGGCCAGGCTGGAGTCAACATTGCTTCGAAAAGACTGCAAGGTCGATCTTAGCTCGGAAGCAAGCGCATTTAAATTGTCAGTAAACACGCATTCTGGTTGTTTACGTTTCCTGCATGTAACTCCCGGATCGGCCTCTGACGTTGTAGTCCTTAAATCGGGGCTAGAGCTCGTTTTGTTAGGCGAGTGAAACATCGTTATTATTATAAGTTCAAGTCTTGAGAGTCACACAGTTCGCAAACAGCTCAGTAATAAAGGCCCTCCCACCGGTATGGAACAAAAATTATGAACACCAATAAGTGCACACTAATAAAGGCCCCGGAATACAGAGTCGTCGTGTTGGCGAGTTCGCGAGAAGAACGTCGTAAGCGCCGTGTAATGCGGGGCGCTTACGCGTTTAATCACAACGCACAGATATCACTGGTACTGACGGTAGGCAGGATTATTTTTAAAGTTAATTTGGTCTATATTTCTAAAAATATGCACTGAAACACTGGATTATTGTCACAAGTATAAGTCAGTTAGCACCTTCTAAAAGGCTTACACTTTCAATGGCACTTTTGATTAGTTTATGCACTGATTTATAATACTTTAGTGGAGCAACAACAAGTAGCAGTTACAACAACTTAAAGCTGTTTTGATTTATGAAACATGATATATTATCGTGTGCTGTCCAGACTTCGTCCGTTGTTATTGCGTGTGTTAGTCACGTACCTCCAGTTCTGCCTACCTCCCTTTGTATAAGTAACGTGTAAGTGAATCTAATTCACTGGCACGTGCTGCTCGGGTTAATATCCATGTGTTGTGGCGCCAAAATGTGGAGAGAAATTGTTTTTGTTTTTTGTGAGAAATAACAGGTCTGAAAGAATGTGTCGCAACCGATGTTGAAGGATTAAGTCGATGTTTCTAATGTTATAAGCAATAAAGCGTTTATTTCAAGTTCCAAGTATGTGGGACTGCTAATTATTGCTACAATGACTGACAATCTATTTTCCTAGGCTTTTTCCCAACTATGTTGGGGCTTCCAGTTTAACCGGATGCAACTGAATTCCAGTATTTTGCAGCGACGCCCTATCTGACCTCCACAACCTAGTTAATGGGTAACACGATACCTCTTGGTAAGACTGATTGTCAGATCTACGAATTACAGTCGGGACCAACGGCAACGTGCTTTCCGAGCACGGAGAGGTCCCGATATGTAATGGATGGTCACCCATCCACGAACCAACCGCGGCAACCATAGCTTTACCTGCGATCGACCTGTGCGGTTGTTATTATTTAGCCCCCTACAATGACTGTACACACACTTAAAGGAGAAGATGCTATAACCATCAGTAGTAGCATTTAATTGTTATTTACGTCTGAAAACGAACTTCCTATACTTCTGACTTAATCCCTTAGAGATGAGATGGATGAAATGAACAGCATCTATACTTCAACTTAAGTCTAAAAATAACAGGCTGAGCGCAGTTTTAATACTACAGCCTGCCTCGCTAGTCCAGTGGTCGCAAGCGCTACTAAGAAAGAAAGAAAATACATTTATTTGGCACAAACTGAAAGACACACAATACGCCAGATACATACATCAGATAAAACAAACAATAAAAAAATAAAAGATTAAATAAAAAGTGTGAAGTCCGATGTAAGAAATTAGCGGGAAAGTGTGCCTCACGGCTGCGCCAAAAAGGCCCAGTTCAGCAAAAATGCCAGACAGCTAGTGCCTGACGCTGGTTTTCAACTGGACCTGATGTGTGAGGTGACAGGTGTAAATCAGTACTACTGAGCATAAGGTCTCGGTTCGCTTCCCAGGTCGGGCAAAGTATTGTTGTGTTTTTCCATCTGAGTAGCAGCCTGGAGTCTGGATCTGGACCCGATTCATGGCAACAGGCTCGCCCCCTGTTACTGGGACTCAAACATTATGTGGGTGTACTTACTACCAGTATGCCTTACCCTTCGGGGAAACAAGGCGTGGTGTTGGTGTTAAGAACTGCATCCAAACTGCAATTTAGGAGTTAGCATGCTAATTTTTATTTTATAGGCTGGTTATACAGATGCTAATTTATCTGTCTGCCCCTACACCTGCCACAAGTGTGTACTTTGTCATGGAACCTAACCAGTGGATTGTTTTGTTGCAGACACTCAGCAGTGGACGTGTCTAACGGTGGCAACAGAGAACATGAGAGGAGTCGGTGGCAGGCACCAGATGGAGACAGGTAACCACTAGTCTTTATACTTTTTTATGAAAATGTAAAACTTATGAGTCAAGTTTTATTCGAGTTCGGGAACTATGTATAAGCTAAAGCAAAGTTAAAGTCAAATCGTATATTTCAAAGAGATCAATAAAAGGCTCATTTGAATTAATTCTAATTGCAGATAAAGTTACAAACGTAGTGCACAAGCCATAGTCACCATAGGCACTTTTAAATTGTTAAGAAGCCGTCAGTTAGGTATAAAATTGTTGTTGGCTCCCATTCTACAACGTAGCTCTATAGAGAAGAACAGGCAAAAGTTATTGAATTAAGCACTGGAAGTATTTTCTATTCGATCCGATCGAATCCTAACTGAACTTAAATGTTGTTATTTGGATAAACAACTACAGCATCTAACGTATTCGGCATCTGGTTTACTCTTCAGATGACTTCACCAAGTGAACGAACCAGTTTACAAAGTATAAGGTTGGTTATCTCTTCACCCAAATAAATAAGGAAAAAAAGGCACATGCCATGTTGAGCGTTGAGCCCGCTAAGCCTGTAAGTATGAAGTGTGGTTATTATCCGCAGTAATCCAGCGGAAAGTTATCAACGGCCATGTTGTCTGGGATCCCTGTTTGGGCAGAAAATCTCTCTATTAGCAGGGACTTCGCTAATTCTCACCTGTATTTATTAAGATTATAGATTCCTAGATTATTTTCGAGGGTTGCGTATGTACCAGTAATTTTGTTAGATCTACTTCTAGAGGTTGCAAGCACAGATAAAGTCCATATTCTACATAGTTTTGTAATTTTATTTCAATTTTTATTTTATTAGACTGATTATATTGTTTTTTGGGATTGTTTTTTTTTTGTTGTATTGTTTGTGTTTCTTATTTTGATTGTTGTTTTTTTATTTATATCTATCTAATCTTATGCTGCACCAGTTGACGCATCAGCGCTGGGGCTATGTCTCGCATAGAGTCTTGTATTATGCCAAGCGATGGCCTTTTTGCGTGGATGTGGCGCATGTTGTCCGCCAACTTGTTTTTTTTTTTTGGTGTATGTGTTCTTATTACGCGTCACGGTTACCGCAAATAAACGTATTTTCTTTCTTTTCTTTTCTTTAAACCCCATAGTTTCAAAGTAAGTATATTATACCACGTAATTTTTTTTTTTTGTGAATGTCTTCTCTCGTGTCAACCTGAGTAAGGTGGTCGGCTGCTTGTCCGGGCCATTTTTGCCACGTACCTACACTATTTTTGTAAAATGTTAGTGTACCCAAACGCAAATGCTGAATTATATTTATTTATGTAAATTGGTTCAGAAAAACATTTTTACATGTCAAGATTAAATATGTTTTTATAGCTATATGAGTTCGATGTTTGCTAACTGACTACTCTGAGAAGAACGATCGAAACAAACTCAGAGGTTAGACAGTCTCTTTTAAGGTCCAGACATCTTAGTCAGGTCATATGAGGACCATACAAGCTAATGTCTAAGATAGTCTTTTGAGGAAAGAACCACACAGATTTGAGTGGATCTTTCCAGTTAATACCAGCCCTTGGACTTTGCCCTTTGTACTGGAAGGTTTTAGATCGTTTATTAAAAATATCTCCAAACGAGCCCATGTTTATGCCCCAAACAGGCCCTGAAGATATAATTTATGAACATTTACACAAGTATCAAACACATTCAAGTTTAACAAAAGATTTTTATTTCAAAGACCGTTTTACTAGCCTGCGGAGGATGTTACAGAGATTAATGGCTTCACCTATTTGTGACCGCAAAAAATGCCAGACATTTAATTATGGCCATTATCGGGTCATGTTCAAGTGTCAAGACTTTTTGCTCGGAGTATAAAAAAAAAACTTGAATTGTTGTTAGATGACAAATGACTTGGCATTAATTATAATATAGGAATGGTAGTTAGGTATTGGTTACGAGTAGGATTTTTTTGGCGTATTTTTTCGTTTATCTGGTTTTTATGTTGAAATAAAATCTAAGAACTGTAACTTCGAAATAAGTACGTCTTTTTAGGGTTTCATGTCCAAAGGGTGCCAACGGAACTCGATTACTAAGCCTGTCCATAGTAAATAGACAGTTGAAATTCACAAAATGTTTATTTCTATTGCCGCTATCACATTATATGTATAATAAAAATAAAATAAAGTTAAAAATTAAAAGTGCGGGGTACACTTTTAATTTTTAACTTTATTTTATTTTTACAAGAAACCACTACTTTTTTACATTTTAAAATAAATGTTTTCTTATAGTTCTGGACAGAGAGAGTTAATGGCTAATAAAATTAAAAAAATATTGCCTTTGTGTGCAAATCCGGGTCGCACTTACCCGTTTTTTTTTTCTACTTTAACTGGCAGCAATAGTTCAAGAGTTAACTTCAACTAAGTAGCTATATACCTCACCATTCCCCATCTTACAGTATTAAACCAGAGAGTAAGGCAAATTCCTATTTGAGTAACAAATTCTAACCAAAAAATAATATCTAAACTACAAAAAAGTGATTAAATATTATGTCCGTTAATCATTAGGTATGGCATACAATGTACTGTCGTAAACTTATCGTTTAATTATAAAGTGTGTTCGATTAATTTTAATAACAAAATTCCTATGCGCTAAGTAAGTGGTGCAAGTGTCAAAACGATTAGGTCGCCGTACGCGTTGTTGCGTGCACAGCGCGACCACAAACTGTAACGATCAATTTGTGGTGTAGGTACTCACACTTTAGGGTAAACTATAGTCCATTTACAATAGCATTAGAAATAAGTAAAAAAAGGTTATTTTTAATGCACACTTTGTAACAAAATTACAATAAACATTGTTACATTACGATAGACGCCGAATTTATTATGATCTATTTTTACAGCAGCTGTCACACTTACTTGTAACCATTTCAACTATTTATCTTATGAAATTATGTGGCTTTCATTTATTTATATTATAACTCCAATTTAAAATTACAGTGTCAATGCTAAAAACCTAAAAGAAGCAGGGGTGAACAATACCTGGAACGTTATTCGTTTCATTTTAGTTTTGTTTATAAGTATTATACGTCCATATTTGTTAAAACTGGAAAATTTTAATTAAGGTGGATGCGCTGCAGTAGCTCGCGAAATCAGACGAATTCGGAGCAATTCTAATTTAAAGGGTTGATGATTTTTAAGGTTAAAATTGTATTATTACCTACATATTTCTTATTGTTGCGCATTATATTATTTTTATATTATTTTTATTATTTTTATTTTTATTACCTTACACTGACCTGCAAATTGCAAAAAACGCAAGAAAATTAGAATTTAAGCATCTCCCTTAAAATTGTTTTATCATAACTTTGAAATAAAATGTTTTGCATTCCTGCTTCTACGAGCCTCTTTTTTCTAATGCTATTATAAATGGAGTATAGGCGGTTATAGTGTGTGGAGATTATATTGATTAAGACTGCAAATATTGCTTTTTTTGTGAATACTTTAACAATCAAAAATCGGCCCCAGTTTTGGAAATGAGAATTTTTGCAAAAACGTAAGATGGAATATTGCTGGCCGTAAGGGCTTGGGAAATAAAAACATCATGAACAGACTGGAATATTTCGCAATTGGTCGCAATCGCTACTGCTGACTACTGCTGACTACTGCTGACCCTGGAGTCCCGAGCTCGATCCCGGACAAAGTGTTATCGGTTTTTTCCATTAAGATTTTCTTAGTAACAGCCCGGAGTCTGGTTTTGTGCCTCTCTGATATTTTTGAGTCTCATCTTATATGCTATATTGTATACTACTGCTGGCCATGGAGCATGTAGCTCAAACACAATAGTTGTGTTGGTTTCACCAGGTACTTTCGAAATGTGCGTGTAAGGAAAACTACTCTGCCTAACCCTCCGAGGTGCACAGGCGTGCTGTTATGTTAAGTATATATTTTTACTAATAATATTTTCCTTCCCACCTTAGGTTGTCCACATACCCAGCGACGGGTGACCGCTCAACCCTGCTGCGGTCGCACGCGGCGAAGTCAGCGGAGTGCAGCGGTCAGGGGTCGCCGCGACCGCGGCGGGCGCCTCGCGAGTCGCGGCGCGTGTCGCTGGCGCAGGCCTCGGGGTACGTGCAGCTTAACCAGTACCGGCTACTGGAACCTATTGGACAGGTTTGTGGATAGTCTTATATTTAGATTTTTTTTTAATATGGGAGAAAAATAACCCAGGGCTTGTTTTTACTATTAGTTCAGCATTCGCGTGCCCTTATCCCAATTTATTTGGGGTTTGTGCAACGTATTTTTCTTCCATACTTATATGTCGTCACTCATATTAGTTGTCACTCCCTTTCCAGCCATATGACCTGTTTTCTAGTAGTTGCCAGTCGCAATGTAAGTATGGTACACAAACCATGGAACACATCCGACCATCAATTTGAGTGAATTTTAGGGCTCCGACTTTGAAAGGAATAAGATCACTTTCTTGATATCCATTTTCCTTCAAAGTTATGGAAAATTTGAAAACACAAGGAAAACCTGGTGAAAGTTTCAAAAATCCGCTGGATGCTGAAAACACAGGACCGGTCATTGTGGCGACGTGTGGCCTTTGCCCAGTAGTGGACGTCTTTTGAATAATTGATGTTGAAGAAACCACAATTTTACCAAATAAAATAATTCGAAAATGGTTCCTACATGACATACTCGTATACTATAAATTCCTTAAACATATAAACATTAAAATTATAAAAGCCAACGGAAATGAAAAAGGTTTTCCACTGTACCTACATACATAAGCAGGTCACCGACCCCGGTATACTCGTAGCGATGTAACGCGACCCCAGTTCAACCACTAATTATGCTAAAAGTATAATTCTGTTAACTCTGCTAATAAGTTAGAAGTTATGTAAACTCATTGTTTCAGGGCTCATACGGGATCGTCAAGTTAGCCTACAATGAAGAGGATGATACGCATTACGTAAGTAAACTTAGTTAGCATAAAATTTCCCTCTAGAAAAGGACCATGGAGTTTCTGGCGAAAAAATATTGGAAAACGCACCTACATACTGACTTTTTTTAAGTGCTTTATTGTTTTAAAACGATAAAAAAATAGGTTTCATGACACTTTTTAATTCCATCCATACTAAGTAACTCGGTCTGTCTGTTACCTTGTGACGCCTTAACGGCTAAAAGTATTTCGATGTTTGGCACATAGGATTACTTTTTGTCCCGGTAGCATGTTCCCGTGGGCGAAGCCGTGAGCAAAAGCTAGTAACAATAAATCAAAACGAAAACTTTGTCCATCAATCTGGATGTTGTGAATACGGACAGAATTGTGTGAAAAATGTGTGAATTGTGAGTAACACATACGACTAGCAACACCCTAACGACTTAGTTTTTGTGCGAGCGAGTCTGCATCGCACAAAAAGTCACTCATCTGTGTTGCTAATCACAATTCCTACACAAAATCGGCTAATTGGCGACACGGGAGGCAACGATTGCTAAATTTTCGTGCTAGGCACAGGAAATTGGACCTTAGCTTGTAACTAATAGAACAGCCGAACTGACATTCCGCACAAAAGTATTCCACACTTTTGTTTTCCTTAGTTAAGAATCAATTTTAATTTTCGGCTTTCGGTAGGACATTTACGTTTTCGGACGTAAAAAAAAATACATATTTTCAACAGTTGCCGAAAAAATTAAGTGCTTGCAAATCGGTATTTTAAATAATTATATTTATTTTTAAGAAATGCATACTTACAAAAACTAAAAGCACAATAACTGAGAAACTGAAGAAAAATAGCTTTTTCTCGCATTTAGCAGCAGACTTTTCTTAGCTGACTTTTCCACCTGTAGCAAACAATAAATGTATTTGAATTTGAATTTAACTGTTTAATTATTATCAATTAGCATTCTTTGAAAATAGTGTAATGTGATTGAACTCTCGCTGCATTTCTTTTCTTTTTACTAAAGAAAAACCTGTAGCCATTGTAACCAAACATGAAATTACTTTTTTTTTGTCATCGTTGTCAATTTAGCTTTCAGCTAAAAATGCAAATCAACCGAATTTCGTTTTCGGCCGATAAAAGATCTGTTTTCTATCAGACTATTATATTTCTACAAGACGCTCTTATTGCTCTGCTCGTGTCATGAAGTGTCACTCTAACGATTATTACTCTAAAGCTCCAAAATTAAATTCGCCTGCTGTCCTCAATGTTCAACAGCGACATTATAACAAAAATAAACATCTAACGATCAAATAACCAAAGAAATAAGCATATATCAATGTTTTTTTCTTATTACACACAATCAGCCTCTAATGTCCCCACTGCCGAGACACAGGCCTCCTCTCTGTGAGAGGAGATTGTGTGTAGGATTTCTTATTAATCGAAGGTAAATCAAATGTAACGCACAATTGTAACGACGAAGAAGCCCCACTCAATTTAATTAGGTATTTATTTAATTATTTTCGTGTCGATCTCTCTGTTAATGTAAGAAAACATTACGAAATAGCATATGCTGCAATACGAACCTACGTCGCGTGTCATAGACAACATAGTCGTCATCATGTTCGACTAGTAGTTTCTAGTCTGTTCTAATCTAAGGAGCAATTCTCGTAATTTTAAGAACTTTCACAGTCTGATCTCAGTGTCAATCTGTCAAAAATACCTCTAATTTCCCTACATTAGTCATGAAGTCTTATCAGTCATCCGAAAACTATAAACCGTCATACATACCTCAAAGTTGTAATGTTATAAAAACTATAAAAAAAATAACAGAATAAATAATGTTTCACGAAAACTTCGTCAACCTCTCAGGGCCGAACCAGATCACCGAATACCGAATTTGTACCGCTTGTGGTACCTACACATGTGTACCAGCTCGTCCTCAGCCCGACCCTAGAATAACTACTAAGTATATTATAATTATATAATATAAAGACTAAGCATGCTATCTGAACAAAAGATATACTTAGGATTGATTTTTCCAACGCCAGATAATTTTATCCGAGGAATAATTTTGAATTTTTGACAGTTCTTCCATACAAAGACTGCCAGACGTCAATTTTATTGGCACGAGTAATAACTATCTGTCGATTGAAAAATCAGCCCTAAATGTTAAAAGAAAGATATCCTCGATTAGTTTTCTTTGTTTTTTGTAATTATAATTTTGCAATCAGTCGATACACTATGAACA
The DNA here is from genome assembly GCA_945859715.1 of Apamea sordens. Taxonomy (NCBI): domain Eukaryota; kingdom Metazoa; phylum Arthropoda; class Insecta; order Lepidoptera; family Noctuidae; genus Apamea; species Apamea sordens. The sequence goes on along the minus strand of OX244005.1, from coordinate 769,777 downwards.
GATAAGATGAAGTCATTATGGCTTTCAGAGCAAAATCTCCTTTGGGGAAATCCTAATCCATATTTTCTTCCACAGGCGATGAAGATCCTCTCAAAACGCAAGCTGATGCGGCGCGCGGGGCTGTTCGGCAGGGCGCCCCCTCGGAGACCAGGTCCTGGACCGCCCCCCGACCCCCTGCAGAGGGTGTACCGCGAGATAGCCGTGCTCAAGAAACTCGACCACCCTAATGTTGTCAAGTTGGTTGAGGTGAGAGAACCAACTTATTTAGCAAAGAATTAAATGAAAACGGAATTTATTAACTTTAATAATAAACATAATTTGACGGCACGGTTGGCGCAGCGATTGACTGCTGCGCTGCGTGTCGCGGGTTCGATTCCCGCACGGAACAAATATTTGTATGACCTACATGTATTTGTTCTGAGTCTGGGTGTTTTATCTATCTATAATATGTATGTATTTACAAAAAAAATGTATATAAGTAGTTTATCAGCCATCTTGTTACCATAACACAAGCATTAGGTCGCTTAGCTTGGGACTAGATGGCGCTGTGTGAAATGTCCAGGGATATTATTATTATTATTATAATATTTAATGAAAACTAACTAAAATTTTTTGTCGAAACTAAATTACCATTATTCTTGTCTGACATCAAATTAAACTAAACATGACAACACACATTTTAATTTTATCATGTTTAGATATCGATACCCGTCACGTGTGCAAAGTTTCGCTAGCTAATTTAATTTGACCCTGTATGCATTACACACTACCTCGTTGGGGTCCTATGTTGGGGTCGGCTTCCAGTCATTACACACTACCTAATACGGCAAAATTATAACAGCCGATCGATTCTGTAAAAATCTCACCGTGTAAAATTAGGTGAAGTGAGTGTCAATCTTTAGCATTAGTTGGAATGACAGCTCACTTCACCTAAGTTTTCACGGTGAGATGGTTACAGAATCGCAGTGCAGGTTCAAATACAGTTTCTAATCATCAGTTTGCATTCAATAATATCATGACCGTATCACTGTGTCAGAATATTCGTGCAAGTGTAGGAAGTCTCGAATGGCGTACTTTCTAAAAATAACGCTTTCGAAGGCACAACAGTTGTCCAAAACAATAATAATTACTAACTTCTTAATAATAAACGACCCCACGTCGGCTAATAATAATAAATAAACGACAAACACAATAAGGATGTCAGCTCAGTTAATTGTTCATCAACACAACTGACCTTTCGTCATATTGACTCGCTCTATTAGAAGGTAAATAACACGTGTATTTTCTTACTTTCATTTCTTCTTTTATTATTTATATTTCTTTTCTTAGGCTTTCTGGCTTTGCGTAGACGGACTCAGAAGGACGGATTCCACAGAATACTAATATTTTTTTTATTGTCAATGTATTCCGGTTTATTTACATGTGATTGAAGAAATAAAACGCTTTTTAATTTTTATATTATTTTATATGTGTCTGGCCCGGTCTCATATTAGCAAAATCTAGAACACCCAAGATTTTAAGATTTCATGTGCTGAAGTCTATTCCATATCATTGCGATAGTAAAATCTCCTATAATAGTGGACCTGGACACCGGACAATTCCAACAATTTCCCAAAAATCGCGGTATAATGGTAGCCATGCATGTTACAATACACTTCAACATAAAGTACAGAAATGTAAAAAAAAATATTTATATCTATGGAACAAACGCAACGACATAATGCAGACAACCCGCGTTACGATAAACTTTCGCAAAACTGGACTTGCACTAGTTTACATTGTGTGTGAGCTGAATTAGCACAAGTATCCGAGCCATTCGGAGTCACGCTGACTAGTGCAAATCTAATCTTACGCAAGTCTATCGCAACGTTGAACGTTCTACACTAAAATAACCAATAAACCTTGGTCACCAGGTGCTGGACGACCCCGCGGAAGACCACCTGTACCTGGTGTTCCAGCTGTTGGAAGGAGGCCCCGTCATCGAAATCCCCACGGAGACGCCACTGAGTGAATACCTGGCCAGGAAGTACATCAGGGATGCCTTGCTGGGGGTTGAGTACCGTGAGTAACCTTTCTATTTGGTATAGAGTCAAAATGACGATGACGACGACGATGACGAATGACGATGTTTTCTCGACTTCATGCGAATAGTTAATAACAGCTGTAGGTATTTACTTTGAGTTTTAGTAATCAACATTACTAACGTTTGAAAACTATTTATTTGTTTATTTATTTTACCATTTATGTACACACATATAAACAGACATTGAAAAAAAGAATAGAAAAAATAGGTACAGAGGTGATGCTTATTTCATAAGAAATCTCTTCCAGCATACCTGAGATAGGACAATAGATACAGAGATGTAGACAGCGATGATGATGATGATGTGTACCAAGATTGTTAAAAATAAATATAACTAACCCCATTTGTGTCAATATATATTTTTTTACGTTTTTACGCCTCCGGCTAAACTAATAGGTACCTAAACGAATTTTATAAAATTTTGTAGCTTGTTAATTAAAAATTGTGTGAGGTATTTTTTACACATGGGCGTGGGACGGGACATAGTTCGGAAAATAAAATGTTTTCACTGCGTTTTTAATTAATTTGTTTCCTGGGTACAGGCACGGAAGGCTCAACTACAATCCCCTGAGCAGTATAGCTATTCACAACCACTCGATACGCTTCCGTAACGTAACGAACATCAATCAATGTGTGTGTAGGACACCTCTAACCGCTGTTCACAAGTCCAAAACCCAAAAATGTGGTCAGTTTTAGGGCTGATATGTCAATAGTCAGATAACTTTTATCTGAGGAATAAATATTGTGGTTTGACAGCTTTTATATAGAAAATAATATGTCTAACTGTCACATTTATTCTTCAGATAAAAATATTTTTTCAGTTCAATTTCGGTTAGACATATTTTCTATCATAAAATCGAATAATAAGCCCTTAATCAAATAGAGAACCGTTATCCTTCCGACAGGTGTTTGCTGTCAGGGGCAACGAAAATCAGGTTATCGAAATGTGTCATTTTCGATACTATAGCGTGTCGGATGGTTGTGAATAGCTATGTACGAAACAAAGTTCCTTACTTGCATGACTGCTCTAAGAAAGTTCACCTGTTCCCCGAAGACTCGTTAAACTAAGCACAACGTTACAACGTTCAGAAGTGACGCTCCCCTTCTGTGGACGTCTCTCCTGTGCTCCTGTCTCCTTTATGATACTCAAGAGAAGTACTTATAAGTCTATTTTTGGTTCGTGACCTTTCTCAACTAAGTCAAGTTATTAAGTTAAATGTAATTATTTTTTAGTGTTCATTATTGTCTGAATAATAAAACAAGTCTGTTACTATTTACTGGGAAACTCGCTGGATGATTAGACAGTGAATTAGTTTTGGAAAAAAATTAAATAGGTTTGGACTAATAACTTCAAACTCGTTTACGAGAATGAGTTTCATTTAGTAGGATAGTGTTTAAGATAATTATGACCCATTGAAATCAAGGACTAAAATATGTATACCTACATTTCAATAAATCTGCATTTTCCCTACTGTGTTGGGGTCGGCTTCCAGTCTTACCGGATGCAGCTGAGTACCATTATTTTATATGGAGCGACTGCCTATCTGACGTCTACAAACCAGTAACTGGGTAATACGATACCCCTTGGCAAGACTCTTGAGCTGCTTATGTAAGCTACTTACTAAGGAGAAAATACAGAAAAAATCTGTAACTTCGTTTCAGTAACAATCAGCTCACTCCGTATATCTCAGTCAATATTATCTATTCTAGTCTCGTAGCGGCTAATGAAGGGGGAGGGTGATTTGGTCCCCCCTCGCTATCTAGTCGTAAAAATGTCGTAATATTTTAATAACACGCCGTCGGACGAGCTCGGGTAGGAACGAACCGTTTTGTCACAGCTTTATCTTCGAATGCGAGGTAATTCAGAAATGCGAAAGATATGTTTTATATAGATGGTATAGGTACTTTAAGTTGACTGTAGACAACAGTAATAACCTTATCGGAAATTATATTTTCGAGCCATTTGGGGTTGAAACCCTCGGACCGTGGGGTCCGAGTGCTCATGACTTGTTCAACGAAATCTCTAAACGGCTGGTTGACACTTCCCGTGACCCAAGGGCTGGCTTTTACTTCGGTCAGAGGATAATTATTGCCATACAACGTGGCAATGCCACCAGTCTCTTGGGGACATTACCAGTCGATGTGGAGGAATATTTCGACGCAATATTTTAGTTTTTTAATAATTATAATTAGGTTAGGATTAGGTTATTTTAATAATTTGTAGACAGCAGTTCATCAACTTGTAACTTAACTAACTTGTAGTTCAGTATACTGTGCGGTCGAAGTGTAGAACTCTCTGCCAGCATCAGTGTTCCCTTCAGCATATAACCCGTCAGTCATCAAAGGAAGTGAACAGGCATCTCCTGGGCACGCTCGTTCCATCGTAGACTTCATCCATCGCTTTCTGTCACGCGAGATCGAGGTCAGGCCCATTTTACAATAAAAAGAAACAAATACATTTTGTTCAACAATTTCAGGTTATACACGCTTATATTAACTAATCAAACCATTAATTATAATGGGTCGGTAATTTTTTGCGTAAAATGTGCCAATACTGTGAGAATTGGCAGTTGAAACCAATTATCATTTGCCCGTCAATTTCCAATATTTTACATGAATATCAATAATTGTAAACTGAATACAATACGGCAAACTTAAAGAAAATGTTGGATTTTAATAAACTGCTTCTTATTTTAAAGTATTCATACCTACATTACGTCCACCTTGTTCGAAATGATGCTCAATCACCCGCAGCGCAGTCACCTTCACAACTTATGTTCTAAATTCAATTTTTTATTATGTCTTCGTGGTTAAGATGGAGAGCCCATAATATCCGAATAGTAAAGGAGATGTTGACAGCAGTTTGGCGAAAATTTTATTGCAACGCATGGTCCTGTGCCGTGGCCAGCGAGGTCACCGGATCTTATCCCCTTAGACTATTTTCTCTGGGGGTACGTGAAAAACGAAATCTACAAAAAAACGTTAATGCAATTGATGACTTGAAACGATCTTTGGAAAATATTCGAAATGGAATCAATAATATTGTAAGTCTGAATGCAGCACATTCCTTGAGACGTCGAATCCAGCTATGTATTGAAAACAATGGCCATCATTTTGAACAATTTATCAGTTAAGGTTTAATAGGTAGGTAACTTAAGGAAAATAAAAAAAGTATTTTGTTAAAAATTAACACTTTTCTTTAGTTTGCCGTATGTCATTACTTCCCAAAATTCGATCCTTATTAGCGAAACTATCGAATGGTGTAATAATACAGTGCGTGTTTTTTTTTTTTCTAAATCAACGTGTTCTATTCCTAGCTAGAAATATTGATTTTTCGAAAATCCAATAATGCAGTTTTAGTTTTCATTAAAATCGAGCTCGTGACTCCTCTATGTACTTTTCGCTATTCCTCATAGTTTCGGATTTGGCCATCCATGCCCACATGAAAAATTCACCCTGTATAACAAAGGAGGGGAAAGAATCATAAAATTCGTTGGCATCGCGTTGTCAGCAGGAAAAGTGACGGACAGCATTGCTACGTTGCAATGCTGATTCTTTGGCTGGTTACCATAAAAAATAACAGCGAGTAGGTATTGACAACGCAATGGTTTTTTTTTTCCTTTATACCTAACTGTTTTGTTGACTGTATACACGTTCGTGATCGTCGATTCTCACAACATACATATTCAGGAAATACATAAGATTTCACCAAAACAAACCTTTGTATGGAAAACATGTTAACGTATCCTTCCCAGGATCAAGAAATATACACGCATAGATATCGCTACTTACTCCATACAATATTTATTCTCCTTGAATACAGGGTGGCATCGATGCGCAAACTGTAACCATGAATTCAGCACATGATTCTTAAATATATCGTCGGTACTCAAATAAAAATCTGCTGTTTCAAATACGGTCAAGATTTATGGAACAGCTAATTGTTTTTTAATACTTAAATGACGAAAATACTCAGGGGAGTCCAGAATCATGTGCTGAATCCATATTAACAGGTTATGCGTCGATATCCCTGGCACTCTGTACAATAAGGACACAAGCTACAGACATTTTTCGGCCAGTTCTATCCCAGACCACAAGCAAGGATTTTATTTTTTTCTGTTTCATTTCTGTCAAAGGAACATAAACGATGACTGAAAAATTGTTTACTGTTGATCTTCCATCTCGACTTCTTTAAGAAAAAGAACATTTTCCTTCCGCATCATATTTACCACAATTCGAGCATTTTATTGTTTTATTTATATGATAAGAATGACCTATACGTACGCATCGTGCACTTGGGGATTCAAAGCCTCTAAAGCTGGACACATAAAAATGGACTTTACTACTACCTATTCATGGTTTTATCTATCTCCTGAAAAATGTATGACTTCTTTTCAGAAAATACGACCTCTCAAAACTTGTTATTTATTCGGTGTCACTTCTCAGGTGAGATCCTGGTCGACAGCTTGCCCATTTACTGATGAAAAAAACGATTTATTTTTATTGAATAACCCTCGCTTTTGTGGTGTCCTAGTAACTGTGCGATTTGATTGAAAGAATATTAATTTTTTAGGGTCTAGTTTATTCGCAGATGTAGTGATTACACCTTCGAATAGAAATGGTTAACAATCATTCTTAATCCTAAGCCCAATTATCGGCGAAGAAACTTGACACCACGATGTAGAAATCGATTGAAATAGTACAACGCGACGCCATGTAGTAACGAGTCAATAAACAAACTTTGAACAGTTGGCATTACGAGTACGACCGCGGTTTAATCAGAAGGGCAATTCTCGTATTTTAAGAATGTTCAGTCTGATCTCGTCAAAAATACCTGTAATTTTTTGACCAGTTTTTAACATTTATTTGTCGCCGAGATTATAGTTTTTTTCAACATGTCCCTTACTCCCCAGTACACTACCAGCGCATAGCCCACCGAGACATCAAGCCAGCCAACCTTCTGTTGGGCGAGGGTCGGGTGCAGGTGGCAGACCTGGGCGCCTGTGGGGAGCTGGCGGCGGCCGGCCGGGTCTCGGGCACCGTGGGCACCCCCGCCTTCCGGGCCCCTGAGGCCGCCGCGCCCGCTGATAAGTATAGTGGAGAGGTGAGTTGTAGACATGTTAGTAATAGAGGAAATTAAATGAAATGATGATTATTTATGTAAGTAGATCTTTTAGATAGCGTTGAACAAAGGTCAGGTAGCATTACAAAAGAACTTGTAACACGTTCTCCTTAGAAATGTTATACTTAGATACGTTCGTAAAAATAATATTATGAATCCTGTTGAAATCGGGCTAGTAGTAGCTTTACCATGTACAGTCACGACCAAAAGTATGTATACACTCGGCTTTATTCAAAAGCGATTTACTCCTTTATTTTTTAATGAAATTTTATGTTGTTACGCACTTAGCATTTTCGAACTCATAGGTTTATGTAATGTGTCGTGTTTCAACAAAAATCGAAAATAAAAGCTAAAAAATCGCAATTGAAAGTTACCAAGTGTTGACATATTGGTGCTCGTGACTGTACTAGGTAAGTAGGGTCACAGAAATTGTAACACTGCTTATTTACCCCCAGGCAGCAGACATCTGGTCTCTCGGCGTGACCCTGTACGCGATGGTGACCGGCAAGGTGCCTTGGGTCGGCAGCTCAGCGGTGGAGCTGCAGCGGAAAGTCTTGGCAGAACCCCTGATTTACCCTGGCAGGATCCAACCCTCCAAGGAGCTGCGACACCTGCTCAGCAGGATGCTGGACAAGGAACCGGTCACGAGGATTAACCTGCAGGAGGTTAAGGTAGGATTTTGATTTTGACAATAATGTATTTTGCAGGGAACTTCAATATTATAAAAATACTAGAAATAATAATTCGACTTCTACAATCGGATATTCGAATACGTAATTCACGAGCATAAATATATGACTATGAATGGTTCGACAATAATATCTGATTTCATGATCATTAATGACTATCTGTAGTCTAGATGAGTGCACATATCTGTCCATAGTAATATACTTATGCTCGTGACTGTACATTTGGATTACGAAAACCGGCTACGAAAATGATTGTACCAAACTGCAGAGAGATACTGCATCCCTATTTTCACCCTTTATTGTTGTAGCAATAACAAAACACGTGGGCTGCGTTACACAAGCCATTCCTAGATAATAATATCAACTCTATCGAATGTAATTCGTACCGATAAGTGCTAAGATGGCATTAGTTCATTACACTAACTAAGATGAGAATTTCGTTCTAAAGATCAAGGTTCAAATGAATCGAATCCACCCCCGTTGTAACAAAGTGAATTCGTCCAAGAATAATCAAATTGTCTAAGTCAACGCAATTAGTCGAGCAATTTGACCAATCTGTATCGTTACGGGTGACCTTTTCAAACGCACTGATTGTATTAGGAACGATGGCAAATCGCTTCGAGCGAGAAGTATTTTGTTCTGGTTTTATGTTAATCATAGTAACGGCTGTTGAATATTTTCTAATTTTATTATTGCAGCTGTAATAAGCACTGCTTTGGAGGCTTTCCTGTATCACGCTTGGAACCCTTGCCACATTGATAGTGGACAGTGCTAACGCGTTCGGACTATTATTACAAATAAAACATAACAGCACGCCTGTGAGGATTCCAAAGGGTTAGACAGGAGGAGTAGCTAGTACACTCATTTCACTGGTGAGCCTGTTGCCTGTTCCCATGAACTGGCACAACATCCAGGCTCCGGGCTGCTACTGCGAAAGTCAAGATGGGATACCCGATAACCCTTTGCCAGACCTATAAACAAATCAAATAACGTAGCAATCCCATGATCAATTTTAGCTTATCATAGTTGCCTGCGCATAGCATTGGTCTCTCCCAATTTGATCAGAAGCTCACAAATTAGTGAAAGCTCACAGCGCAATGAACAAACATCCGTAACTCCACATATTTGCGCTTAATCATTGATCTGCATATTTGTACAAAATACACGTGCGATCTGTATTTGTATTTCTAGTGTAACTAAAGGAACCAATAATTATGTTTGCAGCTACGAGTATGTTAATCTTGCAGCATTTTGGTTTTTATTTCATTATTTTTATACGTCGATCGTGGAAGTAAAATCTCACTGTAAAAATAGCAGTTAGGGCCGGCCCTTCTAATTCTTTAAAAATGTAGCTCTGAACTTTCTCTCCCCCAGGAACACGAGTGGATAACAGACGGAGGCAAGGATCCGCTGCCGTCAGAACAGGAGAACTGCCGGCTGGTGGAAGTGACGGAGGAGGACATGGCGCAGGTCGTCACTTCCATCCCCAACCTGTCCACGCTGATACTCATCAAGACTATGCTAAAGAAGCACAGCTTCCAGGTGAGAACTGCTTGGTTCCTCTCGACCTTCTTCTTTCCTTCTTCTTTTCTCAAGCCCGTGACTGACATATGGGTTATTATGATTGTTTTTAACTATTTTGTTTGCTTCCCTGACAGTTACCTAACGTATTAACTTTCTTTTTGTTCACTTTTTTGTTTCGTTTCAAAAGATGCTTCAAAAGTAACTTAGGCTTATCTAATCTAAACATTTGTCCCCAGAACCCGTTCCTCCGCAGCCGAGAAGGCAGCACGTCTCGCAGAGAGTCCACCAGTGCTCGCGGCGAGCCGGAAAAGCCCACCGCAGCCACCAAGCGAGGGGGGCTGGCAAGAGCTGGCCGCTCACTGTCAGCTCCTGGGAACTACTTGACTGAAAGGTTGGTAACATATTGACTACCATAAAGAACCTCAAGTTCTTTGTAGGACACTTGAGGACCATGACAATAAATGTACTTACGTGTATTACTACTCTTCACTTAATAAAATCATTATTTCAGCAGGCAATCCTCATTTGACATTGGACTGGAATCAGTCCAAGAATCCCGAGACCAGAGTCTGGACGCGCCCTCTAAGGACTTGAAGAGTCCTCAGAGTCCACAGGAGAAGGACTCGTCGAGCGCACGGTGATACCCCACCCGCGCGGCGCCCGCCGCCGCCGACCGATGGCTGCTCCGCATTCAGATCGTCTTCGAATTCGAATAGCCCATCGGACATCGGCACAGCAATGTTGCAGCTTTGATAGAAATGTTGCTAGCATTTAAATTTTTCATTCTTACTTGAAAAATGCATTGAATTGATATTTTTTTAATAATTTTAAATTATATCTTGTTGACGTCAAAATTTGAGAGGTTAGGCTGCTATGTGATTAAAGTTCTAAATCGGAACTTGAGTAAACTAAGTTAAGAAAGTCCCAATTATAAATAACTCGGATTTTGACGACAGCTTTTCGAAGAAAACTTAAACTTTTCACTTAAAATTACTAATTCATTCATCCGCTAGTCCTATTCACTTAATATTGTAGATATTTTTAAATAACATTTGTCCTCTTTGACTTAAAAAGCACTTAAATATTTTTACTAAGATAATTAGGTCTATATGACGAGGCTGCCTTGCTGAGGCACAGAAGGCTCAACTGGCTGTAGGCATCCCTACTTTGATCCTCTTAAGAGCAGTCATTTCTTGGCTACTACCCGAATCACCCTCTTCTACACAAATACAAGCCACAAGTATCAATCAAAAAGTTATCCTTCGTATACGTGACTACAGACACGAATATTCTGCAAACACATGAAAAAATAGCTGTTCCAACAAGATAAAATGTTGCCATGTGACATTACGTGCCTCGCGAGGCGGCCTCGTACAGAGCAAACTTTTACAAAGGCCGTTTATATTGTAAATATTTTAGCATATTTTTAATATTAATTCATAAAAAATTGCTCAATGCTTGTTTGATATCATTGTACATATTATAAGCTTTTAGGTTAAACAAGTTTTGTAAAAATACAAAATACAATAGACTCGTTCATGTTGGTATTTCGCTTGGGCTGTCAAACGATATCAAAATTCTGTTTTTGAACATTACCGTTTTTTTATGGTTAAGATTGAAAACACTAAAACTAGTTGCATCGTGTTCATATATTTTACTCTCAGAAGTTAAATATCTGAACCTGATTATGCAATGTTTCCTTAATATGTATTCTGTATTTTTATGAAACTTTAATTTTTAATTATTAATACTATAAGTAATTCTAGGGGTCAGCGGGCATTATAATAACGAATGAATTTTATGGAACAGCCAAGAGCGTAATGTCATTTAAATTGCAAAATATTGTGCCTCGTTAGGGTTTAACATTTTCATTTCTGAATTTATTTTATGCTTGATGAGAGCAATTTATACTGCATTTATTCATCGAATGCCATCTGCATCGTTAATAGACGTTTAATCCGGAAATATCTGATATTCTGGAGCAAGATCTCCGGCAATGTGGCTTTAGCAAACCGGTGGTTTGCGGGGAGCACCTTATGAATCGCTGATAGTGCGCTTCCGAAACCCGGGTGCGGAAACGGTCCAGAATTACTGATCAAACTCAAAGCAAATAGGAACAGCTTAATGCCTTATCATTTTGGCAAACGATATGAACAAAATTATGTTAAGCAAAGTATATAAAACTGCCTAGACCCCTAGATAATTTGCGCCCTACCTAGAGGTTAAAGCGCATTATAAAGCGAGCAGCTACGTTAAGAGATTGACCAATTTTCACTGTCAAATTAATTTCAATTATAATGACCATCTATTGAGTCGTGAACGCATTTATAGTCTGTGCATTGTGTTGACGGCTGTGGCATTTATGTCAAGCGGAAATTATGGCGCGAAAATCGAGCAAAATGGCGGAAGTTATTGGCAAATTCAGGTGTTCGATTGTGGCAACCTGGCAACCATTCTGAGGGAAATTCAATGTTTGGTACGGATTTGGTACTTACTGAGATTATTATGTTTTAAATATACAGGTTGCTCGAATGAATTTTATTATCTAAGTACCTACAGACACCAGCAGGTCAAGCTACCCGAAACTGTAAAATTTTCCCAATCAATCTTGAACCTTAATACTTTGGCGATAGAGTTGAAAATCTTTGATGTGCTGGCATCTGTACATAATTTACATTTGATTTTTTGTAAGGTAAAATTGTAACGTAACGTACACACGGCTACACGTCAAGCTATACAAAACCAGTTTGTCTTGGCCTCACTTTGTATGATATTTTCTCACAATGAACGGTCAGCTAATACTGGTTTTGCATAGCTTGATGTTTAGCCGTGTGTACAATTTGTACAAACGCCATTTTAAAACAAATGATATTGTTTTTTTTTAAGTTTTACAGATCTAACAATGCACAGGTTATAACCAAATCATAGATAAGGAGGGTGGGTGGGTTCATGTTAGCGTACAGGGTCCCGATCACCGAAGTACTTACGATTTTTGTGTAAAATAAGAAAAAAGTTTTTTATTAAATATTTTAATTAACAAAGTCCAAGCTTAGATATTAGGTGAAAGGAATTTTATTGTCCACGTTCTGCTGCGATGTTCTCTGACGGACACTTTACTATTCTTTCTTAACGATCAAAATATAACACTTATAATAATAACATTAATCAAATCATAGACTACATAGATCATTATCATTTTTTTTATATCACTGGCAAATAACAGCGCGCTTGAAGTTAAACGCTTTTATTTCTCTCTTGGCATAATAATTTTAGCAGATAATTTTACTTTTTCAATTTCTTTTATATTCTATCACCTCGAATAGGTGTCACCCTTTTACCAGAGTAGCTCGAATGAAAGATAAGAAGTTCGTGACAAACAATGTTTTTGCTTTGTTATGCTTCTTCAAAAGATCATAACTATTGAGAAATGTTAACAACAAATCTATTGTTTTTGTTAAGGTGAAAACGTCAGGGTGGCCTGCGTAATTCAATTTTTCTTAATTTTTTTGCAATTTGCAGATCAGTGTTTATTTATTTTTATTAAAAAATAAAAATAAATAAATAAGCAATTTGCAGATCAGTATCAGGTTGTGTGTTGATCGCGGCCGAAACAATTATTTATTTATAAAATTATAATCATAAAAATCATCAATACAACTCTCTAAGTTCATATTACCCTATTTAATGACTATTTCTTGAAATCATGACATTTGAGGCCAATTCTAACTTATGGAGTTTTATTGTTGATTGTAATGATTATAATTCTGTAATGCCCTATTTGTCAAATATGGCTTTACAGAATTATCCCGCGGTCGCTAATCATAATATTTTAATCAACATACAACCTGACGCTGACTTGCAAATTGCAAAAAACGTAAGTAAATTTTAAATTCGCGAGCTACCTTAAAATGTTTATTTTTTCGTTATAAGATAAATAGCATGTTAAAGTGTCTTTAAACCCCAACTAGCTCGCTATGAAGACAGTGTTCATTAATATTATTGCTCTTCCAATGTATTTATTATTTGTTTTCTTTGTCTCCTTAAAATATATTAAATAAGAAATTATCCACCGTGGCAAGTCACCCATAGTCGTTTCTTTGAGATAAATTGATTAATCGACCACCATTTAAAACCACCATCAAATTAAAACATTCTTAAGATATTAATCAATTTTGTTCAAAGAAATTAAAAAGAAATATAATTTGTAAACATGAAGATTCACGGTCCGAGACGAAAAGAAGAAGAATTTGTTAGAAAAATATTTTACCTCGAAGAAATTCTTGTAAAAATAAGGCAACTTGCACACTTGGCTACTTGAGGGTGCTAATATCAGTGATCTCGCGATTTTGCAACGTCTCTAGTTCTTGAACTTATTTCTTGCTTAGTCTTCTGCAAGTGAATGCTACTTTCAGACAAACTCGACACAGCTTGACCTTTACTTTTTCTTGTCAAACAAACCGTTCACTACTTACGAGTAGTTTCTTCCCTTTTCCCAAATAGTGCAACTGTTATGTAACTATGTGTCTGGTGCTCGCGAGCGCTACTGCTTCGATTCCCAGGTCGGGCAAAGTGTAATTGGTTTTTGCATTCCGAATTTCTCAGTAGTAGCCCGGAGTCCAGAATTGTGCGGTGGTTGGCAATAGACTCGCTCCCCATAACATGGGACTTGAACGTAACTGGCGGCATGTGAGGGTAGTAAAGGCACACCTCTGCCGAACCCTTCTATATATCCACTTATGAATTCCGTCATTTAGGATGTTACCGACACGCCTCTAACTCTCTCGCCTTTTTGAGATCAAAAAGCTCTAAAATCACAACTATTCTGTCGTAATTAAACCGACGGTCCCATTTCAACAAGTTTCCATCCGAAAGTGGTTCAGTATGCAAAGTGCCTGCCCGAGCTCGGCCATCAGGGTCAGAGAACACCCTTCATCCTTTGCAAGCCAAGGTCCAAACTTATGCCTTTGAATGTTGTGATAGTCTAGAACGAAGGTATGCTTATATTAATTCTAAATAGTACTAAAAAAAAAGATTTTAAAAAATATTATCTCTCAGATTAAAAAAAAAAATTATTATGATATAAACGAAGAAATTTTTAAAATAATCTCGCGACGAAGATTTTAATGTAAGATTTATAAATGATCCGTTTTCTTTTCTTCTTTTTTTAAGTAATGCGATTGGTTAATTTACGTAATATATTGTGGAAAACGTTTGTAGTTATCAGTTGATATGAATATAAATTTATGCAATGTTTGAACTGAAATAACATTCTGGATTGATGTTGAACGGTGTCAGTATTAGCATAGTGGTCTAACAGAGAAAAAACACCGTGTCTCGGCTGCCTAATGTAATGCGAATTTAATAAAAACCTATGTAGGGTATGTTGCCGTGTCATGAGCTAATATTCTCGTAACGCTCACGCTGGCACGAGGTAAGAGGAATGCGTACGTATCAAGGCGGGTGTGAACTTTATTTAGGACACTGGAACTCTGGAGGGAGTTTTAACTGCAGAGTTCGTAATGAACCCTGAAACATAGATAACGTAAGCCCAATTGAATGAATTCAGCACCTAATTGCGTAATGCCACTATTAATCACAACCTGATCATTTTTAAGGATATTGCGAATCCATTGCTTCATATGTTCGAAAAATTTGCCTGCTCAGCAACGTAAATAACACAATGCATGTTGTTGAACTGTCAAAATGAAATCCATTACTACGGTTAGTGTATTACGCAATGACTCTGCTGTTCTCAAGTCTCACGTCAATTGATTTGATTGGCTGTTGTAATTTAGGTCCGCCATAAATGCTAATCACAGTTTGTAAACCTTAGATTTGACAGCGTGTTAGTGAATTTTTGTTTTAAATCCACCTTTCATAAACTGGGTGTTAAACTATTTGTTCATTTCATCTTTGACACCGTTCAACATCTGCAATGTCCCTTTATAATAATAGTCGTAAACATAAGTCGCACAATACACCACACAAACATAACTGTTTTGCAAGTTTTAAACCAGAACAATTATTATAACAATGAGTTGATTTTGTTGAGATTTCATATGTAACAATTTAATAAAACATTTTCGAAATATTCCTCTTTTATTTTCTAACAGGCGTACAGTCTGCTCTGTTGCCTACTCTCTAAGTCCGTCAACGAAAATACGGGCCCAACCGAAAGTAGTTCGATGCTTCAAAATTAACCCTACTTCCGAGAAATTAACTTTTTCGGACGGGTAAAAACACACCGGGCGTAAGAACAGCTGTCAAGTCGTGTTGTCAATCAATCTTAGTTCGGGCCCCGAACTAATCTTATGTATGTAGTTGATAAGGAGTAGGAAACGCCCCTAACTTTGGCTGAAACTACGGATGTCGTGCATAGAGACCCCCAGAGATGAAGCTGAAAAGTCTCATGTGCCTGTAATAGTACTCGGGCACCACACCTTTCAACCCGGTACACAGCAACGCTGCTTGGCGGCAGAGATATCTAGGTATTTCTAAAATGTAATATTACATCTTGTGCTTATTACAGTTGCAATATCTCCTATCGTAGAGGTCACGTACATTAATGACATGCGTACGTGTCATTGCATTGCACAGAGAACATGGAGATATTGAAGTGTCATTGTATCTTATTACTTTCTATGTTAATCTTAGAAAGTGCTACTATAACTAAAAGGACAACAGCGTAAGGAAACTTGGACTTCGTATCCTCAAATTGCCAACACGCAGTGACCAAGTGTGGTTAATGAGCTATGCTCGTTTCTTTGTATGAGAAGAAGTATCTGCCCTTCAGTGGGACAACCGCAAGCTAGCATACTTTTCAAGTGCACTGGCTACATATTTGAATTGCACTGGCTACATATTTGAATTGCACTGGCTACATATTTGAATTGCACTGGCTACATATTTGACCGGCACCGTAATTTTATAACACACTATCAGCCTCAATCTGAATCATTTTGTAGGATATAGCTAATCCATTGCTTCGTATGTTCGAAAAATTTGTTTGCCCAACAACGTAAATAACGCAATGAATGTTATTGAACTCTCAAAATCAAAGACATTGCTACTCTTAGTGTGTTACACAATTACCCCATAGTTACATACACAGTTACTACAGCAATGGTTAAACTAAAGTTATGTAGTTCACATTGATTACTTCACAATCAATGTGAACTACATAACTTTAGTTTAACCAGTTAATCTCAAATTAAACAGTACAGTAGCGTCCAAAGTTACATAGAATTAACTCTAAACAATGATTGTATAACCAGGACACACTCAAGCACTTACTTGCAATTGCAGCAGAGATTACTTAGCTACCATTATCCCGAGTAATGCTAAAGGAAATCCAACCCGAAGCTTGTGTACCCAAACATACGCTAGGACATCAGTACACAACACATACCTACATACATCAGTAGGTACACAGACAACTCGGTTCGTCAGTAGTTGTGTTGTGCCCGTTTACACAAAATTGAACCCAAGGCACAGCGATCGATGCTCCGTGTTGTTTTTGATCGCTCGACTGAAAACGGTCAATGGGGAACGGAACACAGAACAAGTTTCAGAGCAATTGTTCATACCGAGAGGAGATTCTAAGAACAGATTGTCTTAAGTCTCGGACAGTTTGTGGTCAAAGGGTAGTTGGGGTGGAGGACTGATCGGATCTAATGAGCAAAGTGTGATAGGATTGTGTTTATTGATGCTGATTAAGCTCTTAAGGTTGATGATGTAATTAGTATTTATTCTTACTTTTATAATAATGTTGGATGCAAGAATACATCTCCGAGATAAATCCACAACCAGGTTGGTTTTCAAGCTATATTTTTCTCCTCTCGTATCAGTATTTAAGCTATGATACGAGAATAGTCTTCTTCCATGTGTGCGTAAATTAGCCAATTCACAAGAGACAGAGAGCTCTATTCTTTAAATCAGTCCACATGGTTCAAACCCTGATATTTTTTTTGCGACAAGAGAGAGAGAACCAACAATTTAAGTAAAGTTAATTGATGTTTTATAATTAATTCAATGACTACTCATTTATTTCCTGACTACCTGACAGACCATTATTTTACTTGCCAACAATGGACTAAAAATTCATCTAGATGACTGACTCCTTTTCGCCCATTCCTATTGTGTCTTGTTTGATATTTTGACTCGACAAATACTCAGTGACCCGATTAATAATGGGATGTGACTTAAATAAAGTAAAAATCAACATCATTAACATGAAATATATTTATACAGACTCATTCATTGCTACCATATTATACAAAAGTTCAACATCTTAATTAACGTTTTACGTCTTCCATCCTATTAGTAAAAGGCTCAAAATCCTTTGGTTTGTCATCATCTTTAGGTTTCTTATTTTCTTTATCTTGCTCTTCTTTTTTATCTTTCTCGTCTTTTTTATCTTCACTCGTTTCGTCTTTTTTGTCTTCCGATTTGTCTTTGAAGTCGGAAATCATGATTGCTGGTAGAGCGCCTAGAGATGACAAATTGTTACTGTCTAGAACTAGAGAAGATGCTGCTAGAGGTTGAGCGTTATCCGATTTTTGGTTTATTGCTTCACCATTATTTGGAGTATTGACAATCGCGTTGGTCCCTTGATCTCCTTGATTTGGTACTTGTGATTGATGGTACCCATTTGAGCCACTATCTAATATAACAGATGGCTGTGGTTGCACGTTCTGGTTGCTGGACATGTCACCCCGGCTTTGTACAGTCACTGCTGGACTTGGATTTGTGACTGGAGGGTTAACGTTGTATCCGTTTGGGATTGGTATTTCAACTGCGGTCTGTAATGGTGTATTTTGGTTGCTAACTATGCCTCCCTGATTTGGTGCATTGGGTCCTTGATTTGATAACATTGGTTGATTGTATTCGTGTATGCCATTATTCACGAGCATTTGGACTGCAGGCTGTGGAGGCGTATGTTGGTTGTACATAACTCCCTGGGTAGGCGCATTATTCTGTTGTTTTTGATTTATTACTGTTGGTTGATTGTAACCATTGTTGTTACTGCCAACTGGCATTAGAACCGCTGTCTGTATTGGCACATTTTGATTTGGTGCATTTTGTCCATGTCCTAAATACGACACTATTGGCTGATTATATCCGTTCGTGCCACTGTTTACTGGCAGTCCAACTGCTGGCTGGTATAGACTATTCTGATTGCTAAATACAGTAGCCTGATTCGGAAAGGCTACTGTTATCGCTTCCTGGCCTTGATTTGCTACCATATTCGGCTGAACGTTGCCATTTGAGATGCCATTTGGTAATACTACCGGCTGAGCAACCGTATTTGGAATTGCCTGATAAACAACCACATTGCTAGGTAACCCGTTATTTGACATACCATTATTAACTCCTTGAACAGTCCCGGAACCACAACCATTGGACTCGGCATTAACACAATTTGGTACTTGAACATATATTGGACCATTTGATGCCTGGTTTGGCATCGTGGCATAAATAACGTTTGAATCTGGATTTTGATAGGCTTGTCCAGGTTGTACATTATTGGGGACTGTATTTGCAATTAAGTAATTGGTTCCTTGTATTGGATTCCCATTCTGTACAGGTACATTATTTGGTGCTGAGTTAACAACAACACCAGGTATTTGTATAAGCTTTCCGTTGGAATAGATTGTAACATATCCAGGATTTTGGTTACCTGTATTGAAATTCGTAGTAGATTTTCCAGTATTATCATATCCATCTGACACTCCTATCTTATCTTCTGTAATTTGGACATTTTCTGGTAAAGAACCAGGCTGTCCATTAATAACTTGATAAACTGGATTGTTAGTTTGTCCCAGGTTGTAAGGAACATATATTATGTTGTTGCCAGGCTGGTTACCATTAGGTACAACAACTGTATTCGGGTTAGGGTTGTTTTCATGTAAGAGGTAAACGTTATTCCCATTATTACCTTGACCAACCAGTAAGAAATCCTTCATTTTGTTCAAACCTTGTTTATTGCCTTGGTCGACTGTTTCATCTTCATTCTTGATCTTATTTGTTTTTGGTGGTATTAAGTCGGATTCTTTTTTTACGTCTGCAATGTTATCTTCGTTTAATTCATCTTTCACTTCTGGAATAGTGTCTCCGTTCAATTTAGGGTCTGTTGGTTTTTTGTCAATTGGTGGTATTTCCTTAAGTTTCTCTTCGGATTTTTGGAAATTTAAAATATCTTTATGATCTTGTTTTGGCCTTTCTTGTGGGTTATTTCCCTTATGTGACGGTTGAAGTCTATGGTTGTTATAGCCTGGATTTGGAATGTTAAACACATTGTTTATTCCTGGCATTTGATTCCAATGGTTACCTTGAAAATATGGATCTCCATGATTGAACGGATCATAATCTTCATAAGACTTATCTCTCTCGTGGCTGTCAGAATTAAATGACTGTTCATTGGGATTACCGAAATGTTGAAACCATGTGTTATAGCCGTCAGATTCTCTGAGACCATCTGTTATAGGTCGCGGGGGATGAGGAAGCCCTGGGATGAAGTCAAAGAATGGCAGGTGCATCCGAGCCTCTGCTAGAACCAAGCATACCAGAGGTAGCAGAACCTGAAATAAAAATTACAGACACAGTTTATAGAGTTGTACAGTTACACGTGCCGTCGCCTATCAACTCCCTCTGGGCGGGAAATGTAATTTATTTGTAAAAATAAAACTGTTTTTTACAACTTCCGGGAAATAAACTGCATGCGTATAATAATTACTAACTTTGAATGTCGGTTATTAATGTAATTGTTGAATTATCATGATTCGATAAATACACCCTGGTAGCGACTTTAATGGTATGATAACACTGTTTTACGTTTTGAAAAACGAGAATCAGGCTGACTTTGTTTTTCTTTTTTTTGCAATCATTCTTTCATATTGTCCCTTAGTAAAAGTCATTCATATTCATCACTATGTACCGTAAAAGTTGTCCACCAAAGTCGACCTTATGTAGTGCAGGCTGGCTATAATTTGGCGCAAGTTCCATTCGAACAGTCAAGCAAGTTTAGTTAGGGTGACAAATATGACATTAGTACCTAGTATATTTTATATGAATAATTATTGAATGAGATAAACTTTAGTTTGATTTTATTCCTCCCGGTACCGTGACACTCGTAGAGAGCTTCACAGTACTTATTACAATGCATTCAAGCTCAGTATATATTTATATTTAGTGGAACTTATCTTTGCACATATGTGCATAAATAATTGAGCTGTTCGTATTGTTTGAATGACTCTATTGTCTGTAGTCTGTGTCTGCTCTGTCTTAAGCTCTGTGCTACTGAGCAAACTTTAGCTAACATTATTTGCGTACGGAAGTGCATTTTCGGTATTAGTCATTTCAAAATGGACGCTCGGTACGGTTGACAACAAAGTTGACCCACAACACAATACGTTCGGTTAAATCATAATTATGTTAATCAAGAGGACATACTTTTAAAGAAAATGGCTAGTTTAGTAAACTGATAAGTTAATGCCATAATGTCCATGCATACACGTCAGACGTAAAAAAAAACACTAGAAAGAAGAAGATAGAAATATTGGTAAGTACCTACTTCATTATGGCGTAAAAAATATAACAAACACTTTTCTAGGGATTCCTAACTTTAACATAACGCCCCGCCCCACGGTTTCACCCACATAAGTTTCGATCCCGGGCGGAATATCGGGATAAAAAGTATCCTATAAACCATCTGTGTGCCAAACATCCAAATCCATTCAGTAGTTTTTGCGTGAGAGAATAACAAACATCCATCCATCCATCCATACAAACTTTCACGTTTATAATATTAGTAGGAAGGGTTTTCACACACCAAACCATAGATATTTGATCACTCTGTTCTTCTGATCAACACTCAAAAATAAATTAAATTAATTACGATACCTGTATGATTCGCGCCATGTCGAGCCACCAAATGATAGTTTAATCACTGAGTGGTCAATTTAAACGAAACACAATGGAAAATCCGACCTACCTAATGGACAAACTGGTATAATGTCCCTTTAATTATAAATTAATGAACCGCATGATAATGCGTCACACGCAACAGTTCCACGTAGGTAAAAGTGATTTGTGAGAGTGGATGAAATATGAAAAAGAAAAGAAATAATAATAATAATAAAGGAGTAAGATTTAATATTAGGAGTCTAAGGAGGATGAAGAGCATCTAATTAAAAAGAATAATAAAGTTTCAAAGAAATCCCTCCAATGCCACAACCCTAATAGCTGACACACTGTCACAACCACAATCTGAATCATTTTGAAGGATATTGCTAGTCAGTGGACTAGCAATATCCTATAATAGGTAAATGGCAGGGTAGTGACCCTGCAGCCGATCTGTAGGTATCGCTTAATGTACCGCCCGGGAAATGAATAGTTTATCAAATTGACACACTTCGTCATTTTGCCGTGTTATATCCATTTCATACAACTGTCAAGGAATGACAGCTGTTGTCATTTGAATATACGGGCAGTTCAAGTTAGTGGTCAATTTAAAAAACATTTTGATTGGTATGTCCATCATATTAAACTGAACCACCTATTATGAAGGTTCTGCCTTCAAAAAAGTAAGCTAGGATATTGTGAGGAACATATGCTTTTCTCGTTCCTCAAGTAAATCTGCAAAGATGCTGAAAAGCCAGCTTGTCAACTAGGTTAATAGTGGAGCGAGGCTAACTGCTCAGAGTGCCTCGATGCAACAGTAATCATACAAACAAAAAGAAATCCTTCATCACCAACGACCATGCAGTTTCAACATAGACAGTTAATTCATTCACACGCAAGCAAAGATAAATCAACACCTTTACAATCAAATGTAGGTAGCATCATCACCTTAAACAAAGCACACAAAAACCACTATTTACCAGTTTAAACAGGAATAAACTGGTTCCGCAGACAAACAGTGCTCGATTCCAAATTCATTTTCTACAATGTTTATACACATTAATTATTCATATTCACCCAGTTACAGGCTCATGTTGCCCACACGTCAGGGTTGCTCGTCCCCAGAGGTCTGCGCGGCCGTTTGCCGGTGATTTCCCGAGGGTAACACTCGTGTGACGTATGGGCAACGTGATGCAAATTCACGCCGATTTGGCTTTGGTACAGTAAGCAAAAGTGACACGCATGCATGGTGAGTATTTTTTTATAGACTAGGTAGCAGCATCCTGCACCCCAATTGCGTAACACACTATAAATTACAACCTGAATCATTTTGAAGGTATCGCTTTCGTTGCTTCATATGTTCGAAAAATTAGTCTGCTCATCAACGTAAATAACGGAATGAATGTTGTTGAACTGTCAAAATGAAAGCCATTCCTACTACCCCGCGTAACCGGTACCCCGGTACCCCTCGGCTTTATGCTTAATACAACATGAAGTAAAAGTCTAGGAAGACATTATTCTTGCTAGCAGCAGTATCCTCAATTATTCATAACGTAGAGGTGTTTGAAAAGTCTAAAGTAACGTCTGTTACGTTACTTGCCTGGTAAGAAATCAAGCAAGTTGTAGGTATCATCGTTTTTATGACTTAGAAGCAGGCACACAGTACAGCCTGTATCTTTATGTCTCAAGTTTTGTTTTTGAACAATATAAATTGTATTGTTAAAATTTACTTTAACAAATACTTACTTACTTTGCTTTAAAAATCGCTATTCAAAAAAGCAAAACTGTTTTCTTATAATTTCATGCTAGCGTTACGAGATGCTATCCGGCTATCCTGCACCCTTACCTCCTAAGCCGATTGTACCCATGTGTTATGTTTTATGTATTGAAATCGGTTTCAGAAGGATTTACTTCGTATCGTTAAGTTTTTTTACTGAAGCTGTTGAGGATTTATTGAGGGGCTTGTGGCTACATAATAGGATTGTGACAGCATCTACATCGCCACATGCGAACTAAGCATCATACTGACGTCACGCAAAACCCTGCACCACGCGCGTTTTTTTTTTGTGTGTTTATGTTCGTTTTTATGCGTGCTTGCCGCAAATAAATGCATTTTCTTTCTTTCTTTCTAATTTACCGCGCAACTAGCATATACACAACGTCCCGAGTTCCCGAGACCAATTGTAGGGTAGTTGCCTACCAGAAACGACACCCGTCTGGTTGGAAGATCCTCCCGTTTTTATAATTTCGATAGTCTGACAACCAGTCTCTTACAAAGAGGCATCGTATGACCCAGTACTGGGTTGTAGAGGTCATTTGCCTGTCTGATGCAGTGCGTTCCATGTAAAATACTGGTATTCAGCGGCATCCGGTTAGACTGGAAGCCAACTGCTAGCTAGGTAGATTGATTGATAGAGTGAAGGATTTACTGGGTTTGTGTATTTGGGAGTTAAATTGCTACGAAACTGCGTCTTGTTTTGTCTAGGATTGGGAAAATGACCAAAGTATTATTTTTCCCACCGGGCGCGGGGAGTCAAATCATATGAATGGAGATCCTTCGTCACTGCTTTCTTTTAACGTAAAGCTAGATTTACATTATGTTTTTTTTTAACTTCGTGTAGCTACTATTTGAACATGAACCATCCATAACAACACATGATTAAAAGATTACAATACCAAATTCCCAAGCCACCCTTTACTATTACAATAAGGACCTACTTTATTACATCCACGTATTATTATTTATTTATTTTTCTATGTACACACATATATAAACAGACAATAAAAAACAGAACATACAAACTAGGTACAGAGGTCCGAGGCCCGAGGTGGGGTTTTCGGATCTTTCTCCGAAAACATTCACTACTAATCATGGGACTGCTATATAACATTATTACCTACAATGCTTTATTTATTTATTTTTAACATAAAACGGCCAAGCTATATAATGTAAGGCATTAGATAAAGACGCAAACACATAAGACCACTCGACAGACATACGCTCATCTAACAATACTCCAGACATACTGACAAGATCTTCCATTCATCCGCGAACACAACACAGTCAACAGAGATCGTTGAGAGCAGAGAGTGTGCCATCACGGATTGGTGACTGCAGAGTAACGGCCATGAGTCCTTACTTTTATTTATTTTTTTTCATCTTCCCATACTCTTACAAGTAACCCCTTTGTCACCGATGCAAAAGCAACTACAGAATAGATGTAGACCCTAATATTTCAAAGTCCTCTTCTGTTCTGGTATTTATAGCTTCATAATATTTATCCTCCAAATCAAATCAAATCGTTTATTTGTGATACGTGGGTTACATACAGGTGTTCATTACATAATTATACATCAAAAAACATCCATCGGTTTCTTATTAAACTTCATCTATATCCGACGACCCTGATTACTTATCTCCTTTGGTGACTGTACGTACGACCCTCGATTTATCGTACGATTTATTATTATTATATCGGTTTTATATCGGTTATCAGTTATCATGACAATCCTGGAAGTACGGTCAAGATCCCTACCAGCATCTTACTGGAATACTTCCTTCCTCCGAGCACGTTTGGTCTTGCGAATCTCCACTCAAGCCGACCAATAAAGGCAAGAATGAGGTGGGAGCTCTGATCCTCGTCATTGTTCACTGCAGCCGGCCAATAAAAGCAAACCAGAGGTGAGGAACAAGATTTCTCCCAGGAGATAGGGTCCGTGGGGTCACTACTGCCCAACAGCTCGCCACATGCTGCCCTGCGGGTTTTTGTATCTCTTTTGGTCCGCCTCCTCACGCCAGACCTGTTCCGGCAAAGTAAACTCTTCTGGCACAAGCCTAGAGATCAGAGCGCGCAAGCTCCACCATGACGTCAACGTAGAGATAAAGTGATGGGGTTCTTATTATTAACCATTTAAAGCTACACAACCAACATAGGTTTAACTACAATGATCAATAGATATCGCTACCAGTAGGTAACGGCTAGGACCGAGCACCCTCGCAGCGCCAACACATTACCTAACACTCGACACTGCACTTTATTCTCACAGCACTACACGTATGTACCTGACATACGTGTAGTGCTGTGAGAATAAAGTACCGCTGCACTCAAGTACCGGTACTTTACTCCTTGGTACTTTAACTAACTACATCTCTCTACATCTACGAGTTTACCTATGCTCTGTTCGAAAAGTATCTAATGAAAATGTAAATAAATGGATCAGGAAACGCACCTATGGTGATGGCAATTTGTAATGCCACTTAGGGAAGACGCCCAGGAGCAACTTAGTTGCCCAGCAACTTCTTTGTCTCTGTCGCTGTCTCCTCGCCGAGATTTAGACGATGCGCACACGGGAGCGACAGCAACGCTACTTTTTTGGTAAATTCTCGGCTGAGCGGCAACGCAACGCGGTTGGGCTAAACGGCAACTTTTTTTTGCCGTGCCCGCACTTGCATTGCAACCAATAGACGGGCGATAGTTGCGTCCAGATGTGAGAGACCAATATGTTGCGGAGACAAAAGTTGCTCGTGGGCATTCCCTGAATACAGATGAATGTGTTACTTATGTCATTTAGTGAATGATTCGTTGACTGAACATTTGTTTAAACTTTCATCAGATACTTTCGGACAGTGCGATTCTGTAACCATCTTACCGTGAAAACTTAGGTTAAGTGAGCGTGGAGTGAGCTGTCATTTCAACTAATGCTAGGGATTGACACTACTGACAACTCACTCTAAGCTCATTTCAAAATCAAAATCAAAAGTCATTTATTCAAATTAGGCTGAGAGTCAGCACTTTTCGAACGTCAAAATTACAAAAGACAGTCCCCCAACAACGCCCGCCCTTCACCACTTCCTAGTGCTATCGCTGGGAAGAAGAAGTGGCGGAACAAACTTCCCAGCAGCACAGCTGTCTGTTCAGTTAGAATATAGTGCATGTATACAATACTAGGAACCTATGTTCAGTCATTAACATTACAAGAAACTTAAATTATTTGCCATAAAATATGTCAGCTAGCCACGCCAATATACCAACAAATATAATAAAAACTATACGTACTCAAGCTGAAAAATATTTAATTCAAATGGAAATAAAAACTTACTACCTAAATAAAAGCCTCCAGGCATAAAGGGCGTGACAGCTTACATATTTATGCATAGCTGGGTTCTGGTCACATAGCTGTCACTTGAGTCACAGATGAAAAACTAGGACCATTGAAGTAAAATAAATAAATAAGTTAATACTAATAACAATAACCTGTCAGTAAGCTGATTCTGGAGAAAGAACATGAACATTGTCTTGAGTTAATTAGGGCGACCAACTATTCTTATCGTGTAAGTAGTCGTTTCACATAGCTTTTCACGGTTGGATTTTTACAGAATCGATCGGCTGGATTATACAAGTGCTACCTCCTTAGAAAACTTTTAACGGTAACATAACATCACGTCAGTATTCTTTGAAAGGGGAGGGAGAGCTGTTTATACACTGTACCCAGACTATAGCTATGAGATAGTTCGTATAATTGTTACTTATAGGTACTTAGAAATAATGTAATGAATTAGGTATTTATATAATTTCTAAATTAAACTGAAATTTAATTATTTCTAACCTGATAACTTTATAAAGAGCCTTCTTTGTTCTTTTGAGAGATTATTTATAATTACGAAGTAAAGGAATGTAAATAATTATAATGAAATTAACACTAGTTAAATAGAGTCTACCACAATGTTAGTTTTGTTTCACAATTCTAAGACTTAATTAAGTACGTTTAATGTTAACAATTAAAAATAGTCTTTAACTTAATTTGCGGTTTTTCATTTACTATGAAAAATGAATGAAAAACTTCGAAAGATTAATTATCTAACAAAGGTGTTTTTTCATTCGGAAAATCTGTAATTCACGAGGGATTATTTATAATAAATTAAAATTCATTACATTATTTCAAATCCTTCTTTTATGAACGATGAGCTTATTTTATTTACTTGGGGGTAATAAACACTCTTTATTTTACAAAAACGTTTAATTATGCCTTCTACTTTACAGCACTCGAATCATGAGTCATTCAACAGTCAACAAAAACTACTTAAATAAAATTCTTTCTAAATTAAATTCTTCTAATTCGTCTGGGTCTTCTGATCAGCCTCGGGGAGCTCATCATCAGTCTCCTCCGCTGATGTCTCAAGCCTCATCTCTTGGCCGTAGTTATGGCCATACATGTTGGCCAACAGCGGCCATAGGCTGGAGTTGGACTGCATTCCAGATAGCGCTTGGACATTCGGATGATCGCAAGGGAAGTGGCCCAGGAAGTAAAGCAATGGGTTCTCTGGTTGGTAGTACTCCATGCTTGGGTAGGAGCTACTACCTCCCAGATTGTTGGCCAAAATTTGCAGAAGTAGAACCAGGTTTGCTCGTGTGCCTTCATCCATTCCTGGTTTGACCAGCACGTTATGATTTGGTTCCTTACGGTCATCCAGTAGGTACAGCAGAAGATGACCCAGGTTTCCCAGGTCCAGCTGGCCCTTAATGTCCTCGTTCAGGTTCGAAATCATAGGCGCGTTTTTGTCATCAGGTTTCAAGATAGCGAGCAGTAACTTGGTGAGGGGTCCAATGTTCTTGGGTGGATGGGAGTTGCTGTCTGGGAACTTCAGGTGGACATTGAGGATGTCAATGAGGCCGCCCTCAAGTCCAGGATGGCCAGGTTTCGGCTTGCCAATGTGAGTTGGCTTGGGGAGTGTGATGTGAATGTCGGGTAGGTTTAGAACTGGCATGTCAGGTGCCAGAGAACGAGCCTGATCCTGCTAACGAAGGCGAAGCGTCTACCAGTACGGCTGCGCTGGCGGTATTGGTTGGCGTTCTCCCGGCGGACTTGGAGGTGTTAAAGCACAAGATTCTTTAAAAGGATGTAATAGAAAATAAGTTAAATGTTCTGGATCATAATATGAACGATGCAAATAAATTGTATGAGGATTTCTTTTCAATAGTGCACACTGAATTCAATAAAACTTTTGAAAAGAAAATAAAAAATATCTGCCCTAATTTTATATTTAGTGACTGGGCAACTAGAGGTATTAGGATTAGTAGGGAAAGACTGTTCGAGCTGTACGGCCTTAAGCCTTATATCAACACTGAAACTTTCAACAAGTATGTTGCTATGTATTCCAAAACTTTTAGAAATACCTGCAAGATAGCTAAAGCCCTGTTCATTAGTAACAAGATCAAAACGGCGGAAAACAAAATAAAAACTGTTTGGAAAGTTATACACAACGAAACTAGTGCGAATAAAATACGAAACAATGATTACGCATTGGAGACTTCACGTGGTGCCATAAGCTCTAACTTAGAAGTAGCTCAGGAATTTGTAAATTTCTTTACTAATATACCATGTAAAACGACGGAAGTTTTAAATTCCTCACCCGTTGTCTCAATTGATCTATTAAGAGCTAACGTTCCAGGCTGCTCGGTTGAATTTCAATTTAAACATATAAACCCTATGATTGTTATAAAAGCTTTTCGGCAAATCAAAATCAAATTGACCGAAGATTTATGGGGAATGTCTATCAAAGTTTGTACATCCATAATCGAGACTATAGCGCCATACTTAGCTTTGATATTTAATTTGTGTGTAGATCAAGGAGTCTTCCCGGATTTAATGAAATACAGTAAGGTTATACCGCTTTTTAAATCTGGGGACAGCAAAGACACCAACAATTATAGACCAGTATCCGTGTTGCCCGTATTCAGCAAGGTGTACGAAAAGGTAATGCTCAATCAAATGCTTAATCATTTTAACACCAACAAAATCTTACATGATCAGCAATATGGTTTCACCAAAGGACGTTGTACGACTGACGCCGGTGTAACCTTATTAAAGCACATCTTTACAGCGTGGGAGGAGGCCCAAGATGCCATAGGAATCTTTTGTGACCTCTCCAAGGCATTTGATTGCGTCAATCACGAAACCTTACTTTTTAAACTCGAGCATTACGGAATAGGTCAACTTGCGCTCAGATTAGTAAAATCTTATTTATATGATAGACAACAAAAAGTTCAAATAAATGGTGTCAATTCTCTTGCTTTAAAAGTAAAAATGGGTGTTCCACAAGGCTCGATTTTAGGTCCTTTCCTCTTTTTAGTATATATTAATGATCTACCCCATTTATTAAAGAACCAACCACAAATGGTGTTATTTGCTGACGATACTTCCTTAATTTTTAAGATAAATAGGCGTGCATCAAATCTTGACGACGTAAATAACGCCCTACTGCAGGTACAAAATTGGTTCACTGCTAATAATTTGGTATTAAATGGGAAAAAAACTAAATGCATAAGATTTGCTTTACCAAATGTTAAAAGTAGTGATTGTGACATAGTATTGAACAAAGAGAAACTAGAATTCGTCGATAAAACTGTTTTCCTGGGGATCACGCTCGACTCAAAGCTACAATGGGGTCCTCATTTAACATCTCTTGCAGGACGGCTAAGTTCAGCAGCTTATGCTGTAAGAAAAATCCGTCAAGTTACTAATGTAGATACCGCGAGGCTAGTCTATTTCAGTTACTTTCATAGTATCATGTCTTACGGTATTTTACTATGGGGACGGGCTGCAGATATCGAGTCCATTTTTATTCTGCAGAAAAGAGCCATCAGAGCAATATATGGCCTCCGCAGGCGCGATTCTTTAAGGGAACTGTTTAAAGATATTAACATCATGACGGTACCTTGTCAATACATCTATGAAAACATAATGTACGTAAGAAAAAATTTAAATCTGTTCAATAAAAGAGGTGAAAGACACAACTATAGGACTAGAAATAGGGACCAATTAGTTCAAACAGGTTTCAGACTGGCTAAAGTAGACTCATCCTTCATGGGGTACTGTTTAAAATGTTACAATAAAATTCCTCCCCACATACTCCAACTGAATGAAACGAAATTTAAATCTTGTATTAAACGCACACTATGTAGCCGAGCATACTATAAGTTAGGGGATTACATCGCTGACAAAAATGCTTGGCTCAATGCTGGTCCTGCTCCACAGAGGCGCATAAACTAATTAGCATTCGGAAACATTGTTGGAGCTGCTGAACATTGGAAAAAAAAAAAAAAAAAAAAACTATCTTTGCATTGTATAAACTCAATTGTTTAGAATTGTATAATTGCATAGCACACGTGTGAGCACTATGTACTTTCTATAAAGCTACCATTTACTGGGTACGTCTTTCATTGACTTGAATGTGCCCTAGCAGCTGTGAGTATGTCATGCTCACTCAAATGTCTCGCTGGTGGTGGCGTGTGTGTTGGATCATTAAGTTCCCTCCAAAATGGTTGAGCTGAATGGTGCTGATCCATACGTCATGTTCGTGAACGGGCGCCGCCAGTAGGGACTGGTCATCTCTTAGCTGCCTCGGCTTATTTTAATTTCTGAATTGTTTTTGTTTTTGTTTTTATAACGGACGCTTTTAACGTGCACGTATTTCTACATCGTTCTCACATGGTTAATTTCAACACGAATGATGTAATCAAATATTTTGTAACAATTTTATGATTTAAAAGAGTGTCCATGGAGTTTCTTGCCCGTTCTTCTCCATAGGTACCTACGCTTTGGAATGGGCAACTAGCTTCATCTTTCTGACTGACCGACCCTTTGACAATTCAAAAGTACCTGTAATTGGTTTAGTTGAATTAAATGATTTGAGTTTGAGTTTGAGTTTGATAGATATTAGAAGACTACAACTGAAGAAAAAAATTGGTAAAACCAGAAAAACTATTGTCTCAGGACGAAAGTAATTTAAAATGATGACTGTAGAAGACTAGAAAGTTCGACTAAGAACACTATAATAAGATCCTTTATGTTATTTCCACAGAAATAGTTTAAAAGAAGGTTATATCAAGCACAAAATATCGTGAATTTCACCGCACAATCCGCGGGCGAATCTCCTCATACATTTTAGATGAACCGTCATGTTATAGAGGTCTCTCGATGAAACATATATGCTTTGATCTAACGCTATGTGCTACGAGCCTTGTAAAGCCAGTGAATTCTTTAGTTATAAAGGGATGAAATTCTGATAGAGTTAAAAGAAATGAACTAATTGGAGCATGATTAAAGAATGCCATAATGTAGCATCGGTTATTAATAGGCCCCTCTATTATGATCTCGTGGATGAATAAAGAATTATTTAATCGTACGTTCAGAAGCAGTCATCTGTGCACTGATTATAGGGATGACAAAACAATATTTTTTCATTCAATTATCACCGTATTTACTTCAGTTTAATCTGCTCTTTGTTATTTTAAGAACATCAATGATAATAACCTTCCCCTTTTTTAGTTCATCCAAAGGTTGTCTTAGCGATAAGGTCACCTAACCCATTTTAAAATTTCTACATTTACCTATATCTGTAAGTTTGCTTGTCAAACAGATCTGGATGAAATTTGGCGCTTCAATACACCATGACCTGGAGAGGGACATATGTCTTACTTGTCATCCGGTACCTATCAAAGACGAAATCGCGGGCAATAGCTAGTTATCGTATATCTTTGAAACTATGCATTTTTGGACCACATATTCTAGGACTTTTTGTATTATTTTTACTTTAAAATATAACCCTAGAGTTATGGGATATCACAAAAACACGTTGTATTTTTAATCGTCTCTCGGTACATACCTGACCGGCAGTATTTCTAAAGACAGAGTATAGTTTCTCTAAGACTAGATCAAGTCTATAATAAGTAAAGCTGCTGTCAAACCTTATTTGTGTTGTCATTGGTCAAACGAATTTACAACAATCTATCATAATTTGGTGTGAGATTCAATAACACATTAATTAATAAGCTTCAGAAACTGATCTAACAGGGTAGAAGATTTATATTTTGTGTAAGGATTTTGAAGTTAATTCGTGATGGATCAATAAAACCCCGATTGAACATAAAGTGCTATCTAGTAAAATGCAACTATTTTTACTGAATCTTAGTATAATGCTGAGCGATGGCCGTTTTGCGTGGATGTGACGCATGTTTACCCCCAACTTGTTATTTTTTTTTTTGTGTTTGTGTTCTTTTTTATGCGTCATGTTTGCCGCAAATAAATGTATTTTCTGTCTGTTCTTTTTAGAATCGAACCCAAGATCACATGCTCATGTTCTGCAGTGACACTTACTGCCAGTAGACCAATAGATATTATTCTCAATGTGAGAAAACTTATATTACTTTCCATTTCTCATTGTGTCATGGGTGGTCATCTTTCTTTAGTTCAAATTACTCACAATAGTTTTTTTTAAGTGCAAACAATATGTTACTAACAATTTATGGATATTTTGGCTGCCCGAAATAAAAATATTTTATTTATTTGTTATTAGTAAAATATGAGAGTAGGTATGTCGATGTGTTTATAACGAAAAAAAAATCACTAAATAGCAAAGTGATTGATAGTTCTGAAGGGTCGCAGGTTCAACCCCACAAAACAAT
The DNA here is from genome assembly GCA_945859715.1 of Apamea sordens. Taxonomy (NCBI): domain Eukaryota; kingdom Metazoa; phylum Arthropoda; class Insecta; order Lepidoptera; family Noctuidae; genus Apamea; species Apamea sordens. The sequence continues at coordinate 736,993 of OX244005.1, read as the reverse complement.
AATTGTTACAAGAGGTATTTGTTCTGGTGGAATGTTAGTGTGTGTCAGTGTGGGATACCTATAGAAAACTCGCGTGTGTACATGCAATTAAAAATATAGAACTTAATAAAACAAAAAATTGGTAAAAGGCTAATTTATTCAGTCTCAAGAATCACAAGTATATTACACTATGTACATAAAATTAAGAACTAAGAAATGTATTTACAGACCCGTTTACTTATAACTAAACTTATACATAATACTACAAACTAAATTAAATCAGAATCCGTTATCAAATAGCCGAGGTCGGTCCAGTAACAACTAAACTGTATTTTATGGAGAAATAGGTACTTATCTGCTTCTTACTTACATCAGGATCACTTTCCTACCGCAGGGCAAAAGCCTCTACTCATACGCAGAGTGAACGAACGTTGATCATTTCATTTCCTTTATTTGCAATAGGTATTGGTACAGTGTAGGTCTTAAAGCCAGTAAGTTTTTAATACATAGTCAGACATTTTGACATTAAAATGTATTTAATGCTAAACTATAATATGTATGTCCAATGGCATGCTTTAAATGCTAGATCACCATCTAATCACCCCTTTATTCATAAATGTTGCTTAAAGTTAAGTAGTGATTAGCGACTGTTTCACTATACATTTTTGACGTTTGAAAGTCACTTAACTTTAATCATCGTTTATAAATAAACCCCTTAATATAGATGTGTATGTGGTGGAATGTGTATGTCCTACTGTGGACGCTCGCAGACGTACCGGTTTAGAATTAACTACTATTTAATACAGTAATTAATAACACTAACACTTACTTAATAAAAATGTATTTTTTATATAATTATAGTAAAATAATGTGATGTAATGTTAATGACATACATATTTCTATTTTTAGTTACCGTTACTCAAATCGAGGTGGTAGGTAGTACACGTTTGCGCCCAAGGCTGAAGTTACGCTCTACGAGAAAAAATGACTTGAACAAGGTTTTCTGGACCACTTTCAAAGTAAGAGGGAATTTGAAATGGTCCTTGTTAGGTCACAGAGGGCGCAAGAGGCACACAATTGTGTAGAAAGTTGCTTCTGATTGTTAAATCTTTGTAAAGCAATTGATCAATGCTTTTTTATAAGCTTTTTAAGGTTTTTATAAGTTTGCCCAACAGTAAGTTATTAATAGATATGATGTTTGTTATGGTGATCGCACTTGGTATAGTAATAAGGTTTCTTAATACTAGCGGCTAGATCGCCGGGACAGCCGCAGGGCCTGCGCAGGGGCTCCGCTGGGGGCTTGGAAGCGACAGAAGTGTCAGGAGACACGGGCAGACCAGACCTACACACCCAACAGTGAGGTTAACCACACATAGATGGCACCACTAGCTTAAAACTAGACCTACAATAGAAAGAGTAAATGGAACTTATATTTAAGAGGATAAATATGAGGTATAAATCTAAAAAAAAAATAGTTTAAAGTTGTATATGTGGCGCCATCTACATTGGTTTAATGCACTAGCATTTTGTGTAACTATTCAGCTTAGAACACCAGGTTGTTACTGGGTTTTAAATGCACTACGGAGGGGGGAGTCTTCACGTACTTTACATGTTATACTTTCAAGATATTATTATTTCTTAATCGTCGTTCAGGCAGTAAGTTACATTTAAATTGTTAGCTAACAACATCAGCCGTACAGACATCATAAACAGGTAGGTACAATAAATAAATTCGTATCATTATTGACTTTTAACGTCAATACTTACAACTTGCAAGATCAGAACACAACAAAACTTTTGTTCATGAGATTACTGTGTAACTGTTATTTAAAACTTTCAATCAACGATCACTGCTACAAGGTTCTTTTGACGCGTGGCCAAAATGGGAACTAACGTCGCCATCTTGTTTTGTGAATAGAATTTCTGTGATATTATAACAAATTTGTATCAAAAGCGTACGTCACGTCGCCACCCTCCCTCCCGCCCTTGCCTGCGACCTACCGTCTCTGCCGCGGGCGCGTGGTGTCGGAGAAGCGGATGCTACATTCCTGCACGGCCATGTTGGGGCGCAGGAAGTCGCTGAGCGTGCCGGCTTGCGGCGCGGGCCGGTCGAAGGGGAAGCCCATGGCGCGCCGGTCGGGGTACTTGCGGTCGCGGATGCCGCAGTACGACGCCGCGTCGTTGCACGTGCCGACTAACTCTTGTTCGATCTGGGGAGTTGCATACATAAATTAACTTCAGGGGCCCACGACTCAGTTGGTTCGACTGTACCGGGATCTTTTGGCGCATTTTATTATGTTTTGAATATAATTTCATAACTGTTTATCAACGACACCTTGTATATATCATTCGAGCGTCTAAAAATCCAGTATTTGGAATGAAAACTCCTAACCATCCAGAAAGTAAGAAGTCACATACTTTTCCTACTTTGGATTTTAAACAGTCATTTTGAAACATGCTAGTTTAGGTAGCTATCAGTTTTTAAGAAACAAAAGGCCAATTCCTATAGTTAAAACATTCAAAATCAAATCATAATCTCAAATGTAAGTCAAATAGACGATTTTTTGACAGATTGAGACCGAGATTAGAACGCGATGTATCTCCTGTGCTATTGTTAATTTGTGTGTGTCCATGTAAATAACAACAAACGCGCTCTAATTCTTAAAAAGTTTGTCAAATGGCTAATGAACATTTCGTTGCCCATTTTCCAAAGCTTTCTGCTGAACTCCAAGTTTTTGTAAAATTTTTACCCTCTTTCTGATAGACGTGGATCCCTATTTGAATCAGTATGGTACATACCCTGTCCTCAGCCCAGTTGGACACCATCGCGAACAGCACGACGGGGTAGCCCTGCGGGGAGCCCTTGGCGACCAGCATGTGGTGCGGCCAGCCGCAGCCGCAGAAGTCGAACTGCGCCGCCTCGGCCGAGCCCGGGTCGCCCGGCCGCCCCGACTGCGGGACACGTGTTGGTAAATGATAAATGATTTTATTTTTGTAAATAGGTTTGAACAAACCCTTTTACACGTCAATCATATTTTAAAACTAGATGAGGTCGGCGTTTCCTATCTGACTAGTCTGAGAAGAAAGGCCGAAACAAACTCAGACGTCACAGTCTCTTTTAAAGTCCAGACATAATCTTGGTCAGATCATGTAAAGACCATGTAGATTAATGTCTGAGATGGTTTTTTTGAGGAAAGAACCAAACAGTTTGAGAGGACCTGTCCAGTCAATGCACGCATTTGTCAGAAATCGTGCAACACAACACTTAAGGAGCTTGACGATTCGACGAACAATACCAAAGAAAGGACATTTGGGTAGGCCACATTAATTACTTAAACTGCCACAGACCATGACAAAAACTAACAGAACAGAGAGAAAAATAAAATGACCCACATAATCTTCACATTCACAATAATTAAAATAATAGAATACTTTAGAAAGTAAGCAAATGTATATATCAAATTCATTAATGTCAAAGTGTATATAAAAAAAAAACAACAAAACAAAAAAAAACATTCAATACGTAAAAATTGGAAGCAGCTTAATCCCAAGCTTTTTTGTCCTCGATATAAGCCTTAACGGTATAAAAGGCTTTCTGGCACAACTTACGTTTATGAATGATTTGAATTTATTAAGGCTTAGATCTTGAACGGGGCTTGGAACTTTATTGTAAAAACGTACCTAAACATTGGCATCTGAACGAGCCACCTATTTTCTTGAGCCTTACAACAAGGCTAGTACAACAAATTTGTGTTTGTTCCTAGTATTTATATCATGGATATCACTGTATTTTTTAAACAATTTTATATTTTTATGAGCATATAAAAGATTTTCATAAATATACTGAGAAGACACAGTCATAACATTAATTTCTTTAAATTTGTCTCTGAGCGAGTGTCTCGGACTTAATTTGTAAATTGATCGAATAGCTCGCTTCTGCAAAACAAAGATAGTCTGAATATCAGCGGCATTTCCCCACAATAGAATACCGTACGACATTACACTATGAAAATAGCTAAAGTACACTAAACGGGCTGTCTCTATATCAGTTAAATTACGAATTTTTCTAACAGCGTATGCTGCGGAACTTAGCTTTTTTGACAATTTGTCTATATGTGGACATTGAAGCTTAGCATCCAAAGTTATGCCCAAGAATAATGTGCTGTCTTCAGGATTCAATTCTTCGCCCTTTATCAACACATTAGTTTTCACCTGTCTAACGTGAGGTAACGTAAACTTAATGCATTTGGTTTTTTTCTCGTTTAGAAGTAAATTATTAACATTGAACCAGTGGACTACTTTACAGATCGCGCTATTTACATCGTCAGTAACCTGCTGCTGACGTATAAGTTTAAACAAAAGTGAAGTGTCATCTGCAAACAACACTATACATGATTATCCTTTATGAGGTACGGCAAGTCATTAATATAAATAAGAAACAAGAAAGGACCAAGAATTGAGCCCTGTGGGACTCCCATTGTTACTAAAGATCCGGGAGATCTTTTTCCGTTAACATCAACGCTCTGAATCCTCTTACTCAAGTATGAAGTAAGAAGATCCAGAGCAGCGTTCCGGATCCCGTAGTGGCGGAGTTTCCTGATTAAAGTTTCGTGAAGAACGCAATCGAATGCCTTGGACAAATCACAAAAGATGCCCAAGGCATCGCATTTGTCTTCCCATGCATTATAAATATGTCATGCATCCCATGCATGTAGTAGTTGAACGACCCCTTGTAAAACCGAACTGTTTGCTATGTAATAATTTGTGTTTATTAAAAAATCTTTGCATTTGTTCTAAAATTAATTTCTCAAAAATTTTACAAAAGGCTGTACTTAATTTGTAGGGTCTGATGTACTACCCGATTTAAACAAAGGTATTATTTTACTATTTTTCATGAGGTCAGGAAACTCCCCACCTTCAATACAACTATTAAAGATAAGCACTAGAGTAGGTGCTACAATGTCAATAACAGACTTAGCAACTTCTACAGAATTACCCCACAGATCTGCAGTCTTTTTTACATTTAAAGTGTGAAAGGTTTTAATTATATCTCTACAGGTAACATGTTCAAAATGAAATTCCGAATCGCAACCATTAACATTTTCCATAAGCAAAGACTCAGCAACAGAAGGTGATGAGTTTAGGGATTTAGTAGTTGAAACGGGAATATCTGAAAAGAAATTCAAATGCCTCGGCGACTTGTGAGTCTGTGTTTATTAAGTTGTCATTAATCGACAGAATATTGTAAATACTAACCTCTACTAACCAAGAGTGGCATAATTATTTACTCGTTTTAAATCACAAATTATCGCAAAAGTTTACAGCTATTGAAATTGAGAAAAGAAGATTTGAGTATTGAGAAGTAGTGGAGAATACTTTACAAGTTATTACTATTTATTGACAACACGTTGGCTCGGTGCATTACTAGGTGCAGAATTCCAAAGAAGGAAATAAATGGCTTGAAAAAAGCCGACCAAGTACGTGTCGGACCAATAAGGGTTCCGTTTTTTCCTTTTGAAGTACGGAACCACAATTAAAATAAAATAAAGAGGCAATAATTGCAGCTGTCTTGCAAAAAAAATGTTCTTTATTTTAGTACTCTAAAGTAAAGTCATTTAAGAAGCTCACCCTGCTAACTACTCTCCTTCTTTATAACATAGAACAAGTTTATAAACATTCTAGCATTCTATACAGTATTAATATTACATACCTGATCACGGAAGGTCCTCTCGTAGGGAATGGTGACGGACGAGTCCAAACTGCGTTGACGAATGGTGTTGTTGCCCGGACGTACTGCAGACATAATATAATTATATTAAGTAATGTTTATATAGCAAGCTCTGATTTTGTAATTTATTTAATGTCAGATATGAAAAAAACAACGCGTTGCGCCGTTATTTTACATGTGATTTTGCATCACTGTCAAAATCATAATGATCTTTATTTTCGTTATAATAAGGTTGATGTTGGGTTGGTGCTGTCAGAGGCAAAATAACTGTGAAGGGACTGCAGCCATTAGTGTCCACAGCTCCACAACAATCAGAAAACTCATTCAGAAAAACGGTTTCATGTTTTAATTCAGGCTTGTCCAAAGCACGGCTTTTTTTATTTTTTTTATTTCCCATCCTCAAAAAAAAAAAAAAGCACGGCTCACGGTTAGTTTATGTGGTCTGTGACATGATAGGCTTTACCTATGAAAAGTTTTGTTAATCGATGTTTTTTGGTTATTATCAAACCTTAATAGCCAACAAACATTGCTGCAGCATTCAGCAAGTTACAGTTTCACATAAATCCAGAGACTGTGATAGCTTGTCTTGGAATTCTGTTCTTAGACCAATTTTAGTATGATATAGGTACTCACGGCCAGTGGTGAACTTGTCGAGTTCTATCATAGCCCTCCTCTGCTCGTCGAAGGCGAGAGGCTCTCCGTTCTCATTCAGAGTGGGCGCCATGAAGATACGCACCGTACCCATCATGCTCTGACCCGACGTGTTGTTCACCTCGATACTGCGAGGGACAGACCAAAATATTTACTATTGTTAACGGTTTATTTGTATAATTGGGTGTCTTCTATTTGCCTGCATAGAAAGTTACTAAATGTTGGGTTACATATTTCCTGCAGAAGCATCGACATCATCTCAACACTTATAGTGATATGTAAAATAATAGGGAAAGGAGACGGCGCCCGTCTTCTTATGAGATTTATATTCAGATTCAGAAACTGTCTGTCTGTTGAATTTGCAAACTATTGTAAAATACAACAGATTTGGTAGGTAGTAGCTACAGCACATTCTAGCTAGTTCCCGAGCGGCAGTAACAAGCGCTACTCACACGTAGTTGAACTCCTGGTGCTGCAGGTGCGTGAAGCGGGCCAGCACGGAGCCCCGGGGCGTGAAGTCCAGGCCGCGGCCCAGCTCCACGGTGCTGAGCTCCCAGAACGTGCCGATGGTGTTGTTCCCGGCCGCGCCCTCCAGGACCACGCTGGACACGCGGACGCCGGCGAAGTCCAGCTGGAGATCAGAGAAACTGTTTTAGAAACGTTGCACCAGAATCGAAAAGAAACAAAAAGTAAGGAAATACAAATCCTCACATGCAAAGATACTCAGATATGGAACTACCATCTGTAGGGCCATACTGGACCATAAACGCAACAATTTAGATGAGCGCAACTAATTTACAGGCTCAAAAGTCATGGCGAACAAAACCTCAAATCTGACTATTTATTTTGAAGAAACTAGACATACACAGGTAATTTCCCATTTCTATCTTCATGAATGCACAAACTTTCCAATAGTAATTTGTATGTAAGTAAGAAACATCTTTTTTAAATTTTCAACAATTTATTACTGATTACTACTACAATAATTCTCATAACTAAAGCGTCCCTCACCTTGTCATCGGTGTATGGGTCGAGCTTGTACTTGTAGAGCTGGAACAGGTCGTCGATGTACGAGTGCCAGCGGTAGAACACCGGGTCGCGCATCGCCGTCGCCGAGTCGCCCATCACGCCGAATGGCTCCTGAGGGGGGGCAGAGGAAAGGGTTACATTGAACATTATCATCCTTACCATATCACTAAGAGTCAGACTGACGACATGTGAATTCCGACAACTGTGATTGGTCGATTTCTTTAGTACAGTTTGCTGTAGTGTTGTTCCTGCACTCACCAGGTGGCGATGGTCGGGGTCGTGCGAGTAGGAGATGAACACGTGGCCCATGTTGTGCATGTCGCCGTAGTACTGGCGGTTGGGGCTGATGATGGACGACTCCATCATGTTTCCGAGAGTGTCGATGCCTCGCTCCTCGTCTAAGGGCCTCTGGCTACCGTTCGGCTGCGGAGAACAAGTGAATATTATTACAGTATTTCACAATCATAAAATCCTCCTAAAACTTCAATAATCCTTATGAAAAGAACGTCACAATTTGGAGATTTTCACAATGGGGTTCCTTGCTGGAAACTTCATATTTCGCTTAACAAACTGGTTTTGACAAAATCGTCTCGAACGAAAAGCGATCAATAAACATAAAGTCAAGACACAGCGCCCTCTCGCGGCGTAGTGTTCACTTGCAATAATGTAACAAGCACTTAGCGCCATCTATATGTATGCGGAACTAGTCTGACATGATGTGTGGACTCGTTCTTCTACCAACAGACGGAGGTATTGCTGGGGAGGTTGTTGCACCACTTCTGCCTAGCTAAAACACTGGGGAAATAAAACCAAAAGTTGTTTATTCAAACTAGGCTGAGAATCAGCACTTTTTGAACTTCAAAATTACATGAGAAATCCCCAAAAACGCCATCTAATAAAACGTCTGATATAATTTTAACGTTTAAAAACTGGTGATTCTCATCCTAATTTGAGTAAAAGACTTAATATTGATTATAAGAATGTATATCTTCAAGACATCTCACCATGGTGACACTGAGGCTCTCGACAGCCTGCACGAAGCGGTCTCTCCAGGTCTCCAGCTGTGACACGTCAGCTCTGATCTGGTCCACTGGGCGGTCCAGGTCACGGATTGTGGTTTCGGCGAACCTAGAACACAGCATAGTATTTCATTCAAACTAATTTCTGAAAGCTCGTAGACTAAAACACTGATGTGTACTTTTTTCGATAGATCTCAGCGGAAAGCTATCTTGAGAGTAAAATGGTTCCTCGACATTTTATCCTGTACTAGCGACCCGCCCCTGCTGCGGACGATTTTACGACTTAACAAACACACTTTATTATACATAATGTAAGTTTAACAATAATTTAACCCAGCTCCCTAGGTACCGGCGTGCAGCCGAGTGCAGCTGAGCTCACCTGGGCGGCCAGGCGCGGCTGGCGACCTGCGAGTCCAGCTTGGGGAAGTAGCCCTCGGCGATGGGCTCGCGGAAGTTCTGGTAGCGCGCCACGCGGGGCAGGCCGTTGCACAAGCGCTCCATGTTGTATCTGCGGGGAGATTAATGGTTACATTCATTTTCATACATATTTCACAGTGCTAGAGAAATACACCATATCCAGGTCACCACATAGCACTTTTGACGCCCCTTCCAAAATGGTTTTATTTTTTTGTATTGGGAACACAGTGTTCGCCTTATCTTGTCGATGATACAGATACTTATAATTAATGTAAACAAAATAGTATAACACTTTAAAACAGTTTTTATGGAGTTTCTTGCCCATTCTTAAAATCAATCTATTTTTTGTAAATTTTGACATTCAAAAGTACCTTTTATGGGAGTAATTGAAATGAAAGATTTAACTTTGCTTTGTCAGTTGACCTGTTGAGAATTAGGAACTTCATATACAATCTTGATTTGAATTGAAGACTGGATTGAAGGTAGTCACTGACCTTCGTGTTACGTAATCCAACTAACATATACTGAGATCTTGTGTCATAAGCAGTGATAGGAATAGGTAGTGCCTATTTGCCTAAACTTCGAAGAACAGAGACAAGCAACGGAGACGTCCTTAGGACTAAATTTTTTCCGGGACATCTGTCCCGAAATTCGGGACAACACTTTTAAATACATTTAAAAATATGTTATTTGGAATAAGTAATTCGTCTATATTTACCTAAAGTTTTTTTAACGACTGTGAATGTTATTTATTATGTTATGTCTAGTCGCAAACTTTAGGTAAATATGGACGAATTAGTTATTCCAAAAACATATTTTTTTAATGTATTTAAAAGTGTTGTCCCGAATTTCGGGACAGATGTCCCGGAAAAAATGTAGTCGTAAGGAAGTCTCCGTCTCTTGTCTCTATTCTTCGAAGTTTAGGCAAATAGGCACTACCTATTCCTATCACTGGTCACAAGTCCCTGGGGGTGTTGAGTGATTTACTCTCCCAGTCTTATGGTATGCTTTGAAGTGGCCCTCGTAATAACTCACCGGGCAATAATCTGCTGGTGCATGTAGTAGAACAGCTCTCCCCTGCGGTCCTTGTTGACGATGGCGCGGTCTGCGGAGTCGAAGGGATACACCAGGTGCCAGTGCCAGTGATGCAAGTTGATGCCGATGTCCTCGCGGAAGTACGCCACGAGCTGTTCCGGTTCTGTCGCGTTCGCAGTGTAGTTTACCGGAATGGTTACTGGCAACTAAGGGAAAAATGTTTCCTATGAGTCAGCCTAGTAATTTTGCTAGTAGTAGTGGTTTAAGCACAAAGTTGTACCTATTGGAATTTTTCGGGTCCATTTTGAATGTAGTTTTCTCCAAAATAGAGGTCATAACTCCAATAAAGGTTGAAGTATCATCTAAAAAATCATCCTGTATTTTATTCGTAAGCTACGATTCTGTAGATAAGAGGTTAATTAAGAGAGATTTGGAAGAACTAGGAGAACTAGGTGGTCGGTGATTACTTCAACGACGCGAAATGCTTCGTGTAGGCATAAGTTTGAAGTAAGTCAATGTGTAAACTTTTGAAAGCCGTTCCTCGGTTCCACGAGAGTCATGACAAGTTCCCTAGCCCTAGTAGGTATCTGTAACTTCAGTGTTACTCCTCTAGTGTCCTCACCCTGTTTCCTGACGTGACGACGTTGCTGACTTCCCTGGCCTTGCGGAACACTTTGGGGTCCATGAACTTGTCGGGGAACGTCTCCGCGAACGTCGGGATGTTGATGCCTTTCGTGTCGGGCCTGCAAAGTGACCAAACAGTATTATGTTAGTATTATTATACAAGCTTAGTTTGCACGGCATTGCATTGCGATAAAGCTTTAATCTTTTTCCAATAAGTGTAAATAACTGAATATTTATTTCCCAGAATTTAAAATTATTTATAACCGTCTTTGCTTCTTGTGCAGCATTGCTGGATTGATTTTTTTAAGTATGTCGTAGTCGTGTCACTTTATTTCTTTAAAATATTTCATTCTTTTTTTTTTCAATTAATAAATCAATCAATAGCCTTAATTTGTAAACATAGGTTACAACAGTGTGAAAGATGTTACAACTGTTATATTATAGTTTCTCTATGTTTTGCCATTTAGCGTACAAATATACATTTATGGGAGGCTTTTGCCAATCAAGCAAATTAAAAAAAAAAAATTGTGCTTTTGTGTGTTATGCTGTTTCTTTTCCTTGCACTAAATAAATGGTCATCTATCTATAGGAATATGTCCTTACCTGTGCAGTATAGCGACGGAGAGGCAGTAGTTGAACATGTAGGGGTTGATGCGCAGCTGACAGAACGAACACACGGACGTCAGGTCTTCTACGTCACGCATACCTGGAACATACGGCAGCTTGTTAGGAACTTAGGTGGGCTAAGACATTGTGTCTCTTAATGGCTAAACTATGGGGACTGTCTTTACAAACTAATGAAAGAAACGGCTTAATATACACAGTCTCCATATTAGAGACTAGAGAAATGTCTTGATGGTACCTACTGATAAAGTTAAGAAAGTAGTTTGATCAATTTTCAATAGGTGGCGCTGCTAAGCGTGGCAGCTAGGTATGTAGTCTAGAACATACGCGGTGGAAAGGACATGGTAACCAAACTGTTACCATGGTTTCAGTACATTCTAGACACGGCAGAGTTAAAACTCTTCGATTTGTTTATTGCATTTCCATACATTTTAATCGTGTAGGTATTGATTGCACTTTTGTATAAAACAGCTGATTTTTTAAACGAAGAAATACTTCTAAGCTGTGAGGTCTAGAATCATCTGCTGAATTCATGGTAAGAGTTTGCGCGTCGATGTACCTAAAACCATGTATTTTTCTCCACTTACCCATAAAGATATCAATCAGCTTGCCGGCCATAGTCCTGTGCTTGGGCACGAACAGCGAGAAGTTGTCGTTGTAGGGCAACTCCATGGGCAGGGCGAGGTTGGGCAGCGCGATGTTCCGCACCGGGATGCTGCGGCCGGCGTCGTCGCCGAAGCGGTTGGCGATGGTGGTGGTGAGCTCCTTGTACTTGTCGGGCTGGGAACATATCATAACATTACGCCTGCATTCCCCAAAGGAATAAGCAACCAACCAGGGGTCATTTAGTACACCCGCATTTTGCCAGATATTATTAAGCCCGATAACAATGGGTGGCGAGCCTATTGTTATGAACCGGGCATACATCCACAGTCCCGGGCTATCACTAAGTAATTCCAAGTGGAAAATCGAATAACATTTTGCCCGGGCTGGCTTCGAGTCGTGCGTGCAGCCACTAAACAAAACTATCTACGCCAGCAGATAAATTCTATGTATGTCGTTTCATTATAAGTGGGTACAGTCCAAAGAGACAGTCAAAAAATGCGAATTACGCTGATTTCGTGTCTTAAAACTTACATAGTAATGCGAAGGGATTTCGAAGACAGCCTTCTCCTCTCCCTTCTGCATGAAGCACGGCTCCGAGGGCCGGTCGAAGAACAACAACAGGTTCTGCTTAGCGTCCGACATCTTGTTAACTGGAAGAAGAATCAACAAAATTATTAGACTCAAAACAGAACTAAGCTGTCCTTGGAGTTTCTTGCACAATCCTCTGCATAGAGATCTACGATTGGCAATGGATAACGAGCTTCAACTTTCTGACTGACTGACCGACTCTTTGACAGTTCTAAAGTGCCTGTAAGTGGTTTAATTGTAATAAATGCTTTGAGTTAGAGTTTATAAACTTGAACACTCGACAGTAATGGAGGTTCGCTGACTGCTTCATGTAGACACGAGAAAAGATGGACAAAGATGAGGATAAAAATTACCTCATAAACTACTAATTAGCCAACAGATACCTATAAGCGATTTTAATCAGAATTACTGGTGCTGATGATGTTTGTTTTCCGGTTTTACCTACCTGCCTAGGTACGTTGGTAAAAAATATTCTATTATTACAATACAATAAATGATACAATATCAAGTGTCACCACGTCTCCTGGGTATAGTTTCAATAGAGTCACGCATGGTCGGAATACTAATGAGATATCTACAAGTACCTAAGTATGATATAACTGTGGAATATGATTGCAAATGAATTAAGTGTAGGTACCTATAACAAGTTTTTCTGTTCTACTAATTAAATGATAATAAGTAATTAATTTAAGTATGACTTTACTTTACTTTTTTACCTTTTTAGTGTCCCGAATTCACCATCAAAAAAATATAAATAAATGGAGAGATAATGATACTGCTCATCTCCGAAAAGCGAGATGATAATTTCGAACAACAAAGAGACAAACAGCAAATCTAGTTTACAACATAGATCAATAATCAAAACTGCACTTACCACAAGATTTTTCACTAAACAAAAAAATTTAAAAGATTTTTTTTTTGTTTCAAGCCGTGTAGTCCACGGCTCGACTATGAACCTCCAACCCTGGAACACATTATTTATACCCGTAAGCGTTTGCACACGGCAGGGAATCCGTGTGCAAACACATAACACCATTCTGATAAGTCGGGAAGGAATGGGAGGATATTTGCGGTTCGCGGTCACTTTATCGGAACCACAAAATTGACAGAACTGAAATATTATGAAATGTTACCTAAGTATGATTTAGATAAGGGTTTTTTGCTGTCGTTATGACGACTTGAGGAAGGCAGCAGCGGACTTGGTTCACCTGATTTGTTACTGTTAGTTACTGTCAGCCTGCACCATCCCACTGCTGGGCAAAGCTCTCTCCCCATGAGTTCCAGCTCTTCCGATCCAGGGCCTCAAGTCTGCTATTACAATAGTGTCAGAATGGTCTATCATTGATTTCATAATTGTTGATTTTGACAAGTTTGGTAATCTACTAACATAATGGCGTCATTATGACTTTCCAGTGGTCAACCACTGACACTCCATTGAAAGAAATGGCATAGAATGGTAATCTCGTACATAATGATAAATGAATGACTGACTTACCTACATAAAACACTTGACTTGTTTATAACACTAATAAATAATATGTAAAAATATATATAAATGAAATCTGGCATAAACAGTAGTGGTAGTTTTTCGAAAATCATTTAACGGGTAATAACGGGTTTTATAATAAAGGTAATACGACAATGTCATTATGACACAATTCTATTACGAGACTATTGACCGACCAATGATCGCCATTAAGAATTTACCAGATTACGAACTTTAAGCAAAATGACCATGGGATGGGAATGGGATAGTGTTGGAATGACGAATTTATAGAAATAGCAGACTTGGGGCCCAGGGCTAAAGTAGACCACTGATTTGACCACCTGTAAATAGCCGCGTAGTGCAAGCAGAAGTAGCAAAAGTCGGCCATACTATTGTGGTGTAGATGTGTTCTTCTGTAGAGACCGCGATTTGGCAAACGTAAAGTATGACACCCTCAGGCACCAGGGCGGCAAGTCTTCCGATAAACAAACGTTGCAATTGGCTCTCCATTGTGAGTATTGCCACATTTGCCATACCTACAAAATTTGTCAATAAATCACAATAACGATCAGACCATTGCTACGTCTGTACATTAGTACACGGGCCCAGATCGGCCCAGGTACAGTGAAGATCGCAGGATTGCTAGTAAGTAGCAGCAGGGTAAGGATGGCCGAGGATTGAGTTAAATGGCGAGCGATTGGAGAATTAAGGGGGGCTAAGTTCAAATATGGACCAGCGGGGTCGTTGCGAAACACTATCAGTAGCAATGGCTTTAATTTTGACAGTTCAACAACATTCATTGCGTTATTTACGTTACTAAGCAGACAAAGTTTTCGAACATATGAAGCTATGGATTAGCAATATCCTTCAAAATTATTCAGATTGAGGTTGATAGTGTGTTACGCAGTTAGGGTGCTTATAGCTAATTAATTATTAATTTGGTCATCTCCGAAAAATAATGAGTCCTACCCTAATAATTAAATCATAACATCACACCACGCCTGTCTATAGGTAGCGGTACCCATGTAAATGTTATGTCTTAAGTTCTATGCAATATCTATGAAGTTTCATTATTAAAATTTCCTACCTATGTAGCATTTTATTTTTTAATCAACACCCACACATCTGACTGACGCATCTACATACCTACTTCTGTATTCTGAAACGCCACAAGCATAGCATTGCGGTACTACTTACCATAAAAATATGTAAAAATCGATACCCCTGTACTTACATAGCTAGGTAGGTAGGTACCTATAAAGTCCTAACCCCGCATGCTACAACAAATTTTTGTACAAATAAAATTTTCTTTGACATAGCCCTCGAGCTTAAAGTCCCTTAGAGGCTAGAAACCTTATATGAGTCCAGTGAAGGCCATTGTCCCCATGATATTAATTATGTATGGTAGGTACACTTTTTATTGGTATTTTCATATTTTGAACTACTTTTTTTAGCTTTTCAGCTCCTCCATGAATTTCGAAATGAATCACCGTCGCTACGCTAAACTTGATGCAACTTTCAGCCAATAGGGTGTCCAAACTGCCTCTCCTAAATACAGATTATCTACTCAATGATCTAGCTAGGAGAGCAGCGATTCACCCAATACTTCGTTATACCCATAGAAATGTATCTATGGCTATAATACCTAAGTACACCATGTAATTAATAGGTACTGCATAATTTGTAAGTCCCTCATGAACTACAAAACCTTTATGTGCCTACATACCTAAATTATTATTATGTAGGAAGACTGCCAAAATTACAATTGCCACAAACATTTATTTAGTACCTACCTATATAGCTAGTTAGGTTTGCTAATGGCGCCGATTCCCTTGTTCACAAACTAAACTAAATTTAAGTTCAGTGCATCTTTTTCTTTGTATTTCATTAAGAAAAGGACAGAAGATAAATATTAGTTTAGTCCTGCCTAATCCACATACTAAAAGGTTTTCAGTTTGTGGTCTGGAAGTAGTTGGTACCTAAAAGAGCGCCTGAAAAAGGCCTGCTGACCCGACAAGTCCTAACAGTCCAGTGTACCACCATAGGTAGGTACTTATTATTACTACTGCCAAGCAGTAGCCTTTCGTCGAAGTCTCTTTCTAAAGTTAGTTCATTATCATAGCAAAAATTTGTTATTAAAGTGCATTTCTATGATTTGTACGGTGTAGAGTAAGCAAATAAAATTGACACTCGTCGTCATGCAACACCCTGTGATGGGTGGAACTGCCGCCCTTTTGTAGCACTTCGGGGAAAGCAGCCTCGATCCTCCGGAGAGTGCGTGCCAGTCCCACAGCATCCTAGGCACGTACCTACGTTGTGCGGTAGGGATTGTCCAATATTGCGTTACTGGATTCGGACTTCATACGTCTACGTACTAGGTACATACTTCGTGGACAGTGTGAAGTTCGGCTTCAGACTTTACCTAGCATAACATTATCATTTGGATACTAAAATTTTTTGTTTTATGGATTTTCTGTTGTCTAAAATAAAAGGTTTATTATTATAGTGTCCACATCCACTGCTGGTCCTCTCCGATGATAATTTCGTATCAACAAAGTTGTCCTGCAGTGTGTCTATTTGTTAATTGGCAGTAAACATTGTCCAATCCATTCGCTTGTACCTACCTTGCACCTACCTACACCCACAGATACAATGCTACCTATTCACACTATAATCGGGTTGATTAACTGATTAGTTGTGGGATTATCCATCTGATAACATTAAAATTCAAGTTGTATTAATATAATTTACAGTAGTGTTTTGCCTTCCCAGGTAAACCGTTAAAAAATTATATCTTTATTCAAGGTTGACTAAAGAAAACGCAAGCATAAACAGTTTTCCGCCGAGCGAATGCAGTAGTCTTTCAATAATGAGATTTGCCTGGATTTATATTTAACTCATGCTTATACAAACCTTGTGTAAAAAAGCAATATAAAAACATTCATTGCATGTTGGTAGGTACTCCCGCCTACCTACTAAGGTACCTGCACTGCCAAGCTACCCATAACAAATCTAGAATAGAAAGTCATGCATTTTATAGAACAATAAAATAGCTAAACGCAGGTCTGTCAGGTACTCCGATTCATCGATTTCAGGAGAGCGCTAAATTGTAACTACATAGATTCACCTTGGCTGTAGGCAGCTGTAGTCGATCAGCGAAGCGCCGTAGTAGCGCTCGTCCTGATTGACCTATTTAGCCAGCGATGAGCAAACGTAAAAGGAAGACTTTTACGTTTATTTTTTTAATCATAGCACGGAAATGTCATTCATTTTGTTTTAAATAGTAGGCACGCGATGAATTAATTTTATAATGAAGTCCAGTTATTAATTAAGGTATCCGTATTTAGCCATGGTACTGATTTAGAGAGGCAGTTGTAAATAGCGGTTTTGGTAAGTTAACATTTATAAATGGCACGTTTAATAACTAGTTCAGCAGTTAAAACTAAGCAGTAAAGTAAACAAAAATGAGTAATAAAAAATAATGAAATGGATAAGTGAATATATAATTGAGCAAGAAAATAATTAAATGGGCGGTAAAAATTATTGAACGAGCGGTTACGTGTGGGCAAATATTTAAAATGTTTGGTTTTGTATTCAAAAATATGTTTCTGGCACTCGCCGGCCGCTACCGCGGCACCGCTCGCTTCGCTCGCTCGGCTCGTGCGTTGTGTGGTCACAGTTCTAACCTAACCTAACCTAGCTGTTTCGATGTAAAATTTGACATTGTATGATAAAATAACCGACTAATTGATTTTTTATTACTGTCCATGTTTTACTGTCGCAATAATTAATCAACCGCCATTAAATTAAATAACGGCTCAATATGATCTAATATGATCATAATAACATCTCGAATAGGTAGGTATTTAAATAACAGCTCAGAAAATTAGTTCCCTTTAGCCATTAGTTAGACAAAATAATATTGTGACGAAAGGGAGGTTTGGTAATTTATTTATACCTAGTAGACAAGCCGGATGGTGTCCGATGGGATTTCCTATCGTCAAAAATGATTGACTTTCATCAAAAACTCCTTAGAAGATAATTTTAAAAGACGCTCACTTTCGTAATAAAAGGAACTCCTGTGCAAACATAACCTATAAACGGTTAAGGCTGTGCATTGGCTGTCAGTGAATGAATAAATTTCAGAATTTTACTAAGAAGGATACCTACTACCTACCTAGGTACGAGTACTATGCACTGGCTACATCGGACAATTGGCCAATTATTTTAATAGCATACCTAACTACTAAGGTTTGTAAGAATTTGAAACTAGCTAAATTTGTGGTCTAAACACAATGTTATGGTATTTATGAACATAGGTACCTACCTACCTACATACTCCTGGCTGCCACCCCTTTGACCATGACCTTGTGAACAGCATAAAATAAAAAGTATTAGCATATCGTACATGCTATTGCTATTTTTATTATTCTAGGTACGAAAATGTAATGTTAATTATTACATTTGACGACACGGTTGGCGCAGTGACTGAGCGATCAACTGATGCACTGCGTGTCGCGGGTTCGATTCCCGCTTGGAACAAATATTTGTATTGCCTACAAGTTTGTTCCAGATCTGGCTATTTGTGTATGTGAGTTTAATTGTTTGTGAACGCAACCACGAGACAGGAGTAATTCCTAGTGTGGGCAACCTTTTTTTTGTTCGTTTTCAAAAAAGTTTTAATTAATTACGTGCTCACTAAAGCTTTTTTTACCAACCCCTGAAATTATTTGCCTTCTGAGGCAGGCGAAGTCGCAGCACAGACATACTTTTAAGGGAACGGTCTGCACCAAAAGTCGATTAATAATTCAGTTTTTAGTCTTTAATATTGGGCAAAATATTATCTATAAAAAAATCTGTAGGTACTGATGTGCATCTGGATTGAGTGCCCATTTTTTGAACCCTTGCGAAACGAAATAAGACTTATAGGGAAATTAGTTAAAAATAGTAAAAACTTAAAGTAAAAAAGGGCCATGAATTTCTTAAACGTGAATTAAAACTGTTATGATTAAATAACTTGGGCCCTCAATCCAGACGCGTGCATAAAGTGGCATAGCCAGTCAATCTCAGTTAGTAGGACTCTGGGTTAATCATTTTTATTTAGGAATTCAGTTAAGATTTTCTTCAATATTTTAAGAAATTCCTAAATCTGTAGAATATGACACTAGGTTTATGGCGGTACCTATATCTAGGGCCCTCACTTCATTATTGTCTGTACTGAGGAATCTGCAAAACATGGATTTATCTGAAGAATAACATGTTTTACTTAGATACCTATGCGAATTAGTTAAAAAGAAATAATGACAAAAGTTAATTGTTTTGAAGTAAGTAAATGAAAGTTGAATTTGTCTAAAACGTCTGAACTGAGAGCCCAATATTTTCGGCTTTATTGACTAGGCTCAACCTCATAGAGGAACGCAAATTAGAATAAGATTTTTAACTATAAGGTATGGTGTGGTTGGTAAGCGTTTACATAAATACCTAAATAATACAAAATGGTTCGATACATTGCTTTTGAGAATATCATGTACGGAGATAAATAACCAGTGTCGTCGGATATAGTTTAGTACGAAACCGATGGGTTTTCGAATAAAATTTAATTTAGGGTTGATTCAATCATCTGATATCTTTATTCGAGGAATAAATTTTAAATTTTGAATTATTTCATACAAAAACTGTCAAACGTCAATTTTATTCCTCGAATAAAAGTTATCTGGCGATGGAACAATCCGACCTAAGATAACAAACATACCTACGAGTTAACTACACCTCTGCTTACGTCCTCATCGGGGAATACATGCAAGCATGATGGTTATTATCATGTTTATGGATACTGAATATCTGCCAAGTTGCCTGCCTATCCTACTAGCCAATTACTTAAACTTAACTAGCCTTTGGGTAGCTGATGTCTTCCATCCAAGACTCCCTGACATAGTGGCCATGTGCTGCTGTAAGCAAGTGAGGGTTTAGCCTTGGAAACATAGTGCGAGCTGCTGACCTGAAGGCCAATTCTCTCGTAATTTAAAACCGTTCAAATCTAGTCGCAGTCTCATCTCGGCGACAAACAAATGTCAAATGCTTGTCAAAATTTAGGGGGGTATTTTTGACAGATTGAGAGATCAGACTGAACGTTCTTAAAATTACGAGAGAATTCCTCTCTGATAGTAGACAGGCGACAGCTACTGCTATTGTGTATCCGAGTACCTGGGAGTTCTGGACATCGAGCCGCCGCCGCTGAGTAAGGCCACCTTGGTCGTCCCAATACTACTTTGAACGGTTTACCTACTATAATAATGTCATAAATTATAAATGTCCAATACGAAAAATGTCCAAACATAAAAACGTCCAATACGAAAGATGTCCAATACGAAAAATGCTCCAGTACCTACGAAAAAAGAATTGAGCAAGTAGTTTTCGAAGGTGAGCGGTTTATTACTAAGACTCCACAGTACCTACATACATTCTACCATACCTAAAAACATGAAATTAATCCGGGTCCCACAATCACCCGGATTCATATCATATTTAGGTATGTTTTATGGTATGGTATCTGTCAAAAAAATACAAATGTGTACGGAACCTCTTTGTGAACAATTCTGACTCGTTACTGACTATAATTACTTCCCTAAATATTTAATTTATTTATTTGGAAATGTTTTTTAGACGTTATTATGATTAGGACATTTTTAGGGTTCCGTAGCCGAATGGCACGGAACCCTTATGGATTCGTCATGTCTGTCTGTCTGTCCGTCCGTATGTCACAGCCACTTTTTTCCGAAACTATAAGAACTATACTGTTGAAACTTGGTAAGTAGATGTATTCTGTGAACCGCATTAAGATTTTCACACAAAAATAGAAAAAAACAATAAATTTTGGGGGTTCCCCATACTTGAGAACTGAAACTCAATTTTTTTTTTTTTCGTCAATATCACCAGATCAAGTAAAATATAACATCAAAAAATCGTAGACGTAGTACCAAAGTACTTACTACAACTTATTGAGATAATTACCATATTAGTACCCACACGATTGGGGTAAATGTCCCCAATATTAATTGCACGTACGTAGCTGCAGTAATGTACTTATGTTGCGCTATCTCATACTGCATACGCTGAGGACTTGTCTACCTACTATCCTGTCTACATTTTGGACAATTTTTATTTTTGGAAAATTTTTATTTTTGGACATTATTATGATTAAGGACATTTTTATTTTTAGGAATTTTATTTGTCATTTTTATTTTTGGTCACTTTTATTTTTGGACATTTTAAGTTTTGGACATTATTATGATTTGGACATTATTATAGTAACCCCTTCGAACTTCGAATCCCAGCTTCGACTTCAGAGCTTGCCTTTGCGCATCTACAGCAATAAAGCTTCCCTGTGCCCTCTAGCCTTGCTTTACAGTTTATTCTGAGGCCCCATAGCTGCATAACCATATAATCGAAAGCCACGAGGCCACGGAGTCGATTATCATATTTATATCTATTTACACAGGTAATGAGGCACCAAAATACCCATGCACACTGGAACGAATGAACAATATTAATACTGCCTAGGTACTAGGTAATCAATTAACAATTTGCTGAGTAGCGCGCAAGGTTGCCGTTTCACTTGTTCTAATTTGATACTTTACACGCAGCTAATATATCTATCTATGGGTGGATGTAATAAAAAGATTTCATGAAATACAGTCAAAGTAAATGCTTTATTATTTTGATTAGGTACATAATACAAAACATTAGTTCCTAGATAGGTATCCTGATTTATATAATCACAAGAGCATACAATTTGCAATGACGGGAAGTATGGGTTGTGTGCAGATTCAATTTGTGACAAAAAAGAGGTTTGTATATTACGAGTTAATTTACATTAGTCCAGCCACAGTTTCAAGGTACATAAAAAGTGCGGCGAAGCCGGATTTGAGACCTGATGGCGCATGAGTGCAACCATCTGCATGGGTAAGTCTCTGGTCTTGAGACAGCTCTCAGGGACCGGACGAATGTAAATGAGAGGAACATAATTAAAATATTTAGGGTTTTATTATTTTACTACTCTCATTTGAGACCACTCACTCTCATTCAGATTGATTGTGTGCCACGCAATTAGGCTGACACTGAATTTGAATTTGTTAGTCAAATGAATTTTTGGTGTTTATATTAAGATATTTTAAAAGTGAGCTCTGAAATGGAAGCAGTTTCATAATAAAGTTCTAAGTATTAATTTTATGTATGGTGTGGTTGTAGTATGGTATGTAAATAACTGCCTGTGTCTATTTAAGAATCTAGAATTCCTCCTAGAAGAGGGGACATTATTTTGTTAAAATTTTATCGATTGCTTTTTAGTATTTAGTGTTCCTTGAAAAGTTGGTATAAAGTGTAGAAGTTTCAACAAAAAATATAAAAATAGGACTATAAGGTACATAAAATATAAACAATCTGATGTTGTTTGGTTTGTAAGAAAGTTTTAATAAAGAAGTATTGAAAAATATTTTCACAGGGTGTATTAACAAAGAAATTAAACAATAAATTTAGTTATATACTAACATATGACTTTTACGCTATGCTAGGTAATAAGTCTAGGAATAATTAACTAAAATTTTTAATATAAATACACTAGAAGTGAATGTTTTACCCAAGTCAATATCGATTCTTAAGTATAGCTAACACAGTACAAACATACATCGAGTGCGCCGGGGACTAAGAAGTGAAGAGATTCGACGCAGCTTATGTCCAGCATCATTATATAATAAACTGTGGGCTTGAGGCTAGTCCTTGTCGCGTGGCGTGCCCGCTCACACACACAGTCACCAGTCCTGTCACACTCACACTCGCTCTCAGACACACACACGTCACACTCACATGCCGCCGGCCGGGGGCACTCGTCGCCCGGTAGGTAATACTGCGTCTGTGCTAACAACATAAAATTTGGAAGGGGCGCTGCCCCGCCTAGCCGCTCTTGAACAGCAGAATGGCCACCTGGCCCAGGTAGAAGTAGATGAAGTGGCGAGTCTCGTGCGTTACGTACGAGCCGAAGTTGCGCCCCACGATGCAATGCCACGTCGGGTTGTACTTCTTATCGAACTCTTTCTTGATGAACGCCGCAATGTCCTGCAAACATGCAACACACACCCTCAAAATTTGTCCTATATGCCAAGCAAAAACTGTCCAAAGGGAGATTTCCAGCTCTGATGAAATAATTTAATTCCATTCGTATTCAAAGACATTGTTGTAACTCAATTGATTAATTATGTGAATTATATTTTAGAAATAAAACTAACCACAACAGGAAAACCTCAAAGTTATCATTCATGGGAACTCTGCACACTGTAGCTTATGGTCAGTTTATGTGTGTGGTGTGTGTGTTTGTATAATGGTAAAGATCATTATTAGTTATGTTTAACAGTCTTAATATTTAATTTGGATTTAATTTATTAGTTTCTCTATTCCGAAATTGAAGCAATTATAATTATATTCATGTGTAAATAAATCATGATTCGTTCAGTATTAACTTGAAATTATCGAAAAAAAATTGTCATCAACCAAAATTCTCTTTCTGATCACCAGTGATAGGAATAGGTAGTGCCTATTTGCCTAAACTTCGAAGAACAGAGACAAGAACAGAGACAAGAAACGGAGACTTCCTTAGGACTAAATTTTTTCCGGGCATCTGTCCCGAAATTCGGGTCAACACTTTTAAATACATTAAAAAAATATGTTATTTGGAATAAGTAATTTGTCTATATTTACCTAAAGTTTGCGACTAGACTTAACATATATTAACATTCACAGTTGTTACAACCATAAAATTTTCTGAATTTTTTTTTGGAGATCGTTTTGTAAATGGCTTGTTGATCTTAATACTATGAATCACAATGTTTGTATAAGGAGCCGTACACGTTTCGAAGTAAATATCTTCTTCCTAGCTCACTCTCGGCTATGTTTAATGAGATTTCTAAAATTCAAGTGTATAATTTAAAAAAAAGACGTCTTTAAAATAATAAAACGGTAATTTTTATCATTTTAGCATTCTCTATAGTAGGACGAATTTATCATTTAAAAAACAAACGGTATTTGTATTTTATCTAAATGAAATATATTTCTAAAGTATATTTAAAAATGTGCATAATATTAAAATAATGGCCTTATCACAGTTTAGTAACACACTTAAACTTTAAAAATCTTTAAAAACATCATTTAATCTTTATTGTACCGAAAGTACAATACGACTTTTACGGCAGCGCATTTCGTTATCTATTCTTAGAAATTACAAAAAGAAACCGCCATTGTCGCATACCAGCCAGATGTCCCGGAAAAAATTTAGTCCTAAGGAAGTCTCCGTTTCTTGTCTTTGTTTTTCGAAGTTTAGGCAAATAGGCACTACCTATTCCTATCACTGCTGATCACTGATCACACGAGACAATATTACAATCAACTCTACCAATTATGATGAGGATGATGGCCACAATCCTTGATTATGCTGAAAATAGTGAGTTCAAAATGGTCACACAAGGAGACCTACCTTTTCGATGTTGAACTTCTCAAGTGCCTGCGTTGCGCAGTCCACGGCATCTTGTTGCATCTCTTCGCTCATGTCAGCATTCTTGATCACCGCCTTGCGGTCGCACATCTTGTCGGCTATGTGTCTAGGAAAAAAATATTTTGGTGAGTGTTTAAATTGAGCCCCTCTGCCCTCCAAAGGTAACATAACAATAGAAAACCATGAAATCTTCCAAATCTCGTTCAAGCAACTGTTGTCTTCGATTCTAATCCCAGCTTTATACTAGCTACTACTTGAGTAGATAAAGCTGATACAGAATTGTCTGAAGTGTTTTTCAAGTAGGTACTTTTACAAAGAAATTGAGCCCCGAGGTTCTTTACTCTGCCTTATATAGGCATACTAAATGATGAATTTCCTTAATTAGAGTTGTAATTACATGTGGTTAACATAATTAAGTTACTTAGTAGAGGCATGTAATGTTTATTTTATTGTTGTTTCTAAACTTATTCAATGTTTTTATTCATGGCGCTCACTAGAGAGCTGACAAGGAGCGAGGACATGAAAACTATCACTCACTGTTTTTTTTTTTCGTAGAAAGTTACCAATAATCCTAATAAAGCGTAATATTAGATAAGTAGTGGGTTTGTTTCCACTATCTTATCTGTTTTATATTCAAGTTTGGTAACAGCGTACCTCTGCCAAATATGTTGAGGAATAAAAATGCTTGTCTAACTTTTTGTGATATAATTTTCCTAGAACATTTTCTCATCAATAATTTAAAAATAGAGTTAGTGATTGAAATAAAACAAAAGGAGTAGGGCTGTCAAATAAAATGAAGTTTTCTGACAACAGTCAGGATAGAGATAGCACCAAAAAGATGATAATATAAGATGTGCATTTGATCATCACAAGCCTGTAGTTGTTGCAATCGATGACTGATAGCGTCAAAGCGAAAGGTTATAGTTCCCGAACCTCGTCGATAACGTTCTGTTATGATTGATTTTCTACGTCTTTCTGACGAGGGGACGTTGATTGTTTTTATTGAACCACAAAACGCTTTAAATAACCTCCAGAAAAGGTCAAGCGCGAAATCCGGGAATCAATGCGCGCCCTTTACAAAATGTGTTCCTCACCCGCAAAGAAATAAAGCAATGTGTAAAAATCACAGCGCTGGATATTACACGTTCTTTGTGGCGCAGTATAAGTTACCTGACCTCTTCAACAATCTGCGACGGCCTTTTCGTTGTAATTCTAACGGAAGCACTAGCACTAATGCCCGTCATCAAAACCGATAGGAGAAATTAGGAACAAGGCACCGACATGTAATTTAGCGTATAGCTTCAGAAGATAAAGATAATTTATCATTACGCAGATTATCACTATAGAAACATCGTGGTTGAATCAATAAAACCATTTCGTTGCACATATTTGCGAATATTTGCAGAATATAAATTGTTCTGCCTTCAGACTTTCGCACACCATTTTGTGGATATCGGAATAATCGAAAACTGGCACCAAAAAATATTTAAAACGCTTTACAATAAATAAATAATCACCACAATAAAGAAATACTCACTTTTGCTTCGGGATAAGAACAAATTCTCACGTAAAGATTTTGATAACCGGAGATTCAATGCCTACTTTCCAGAGGATTCTTTCACAGGCTTCTTTCAGCGAAGATTTCTTCTAATTGCGATAGAGGGCGTTCTAAATTCAAACATATTCGAAAAATAAACTTTATGGCGTATATTCAAACATTTTATTTTTGGCCATTAAATGAATGGATAAATAAAAAACTACACAAGATTTCATATTTTTCACCAAAAAGTTAGTATTTGGACAAAATTCAACGCATGGCCGAATTGTTTCAGAACGTTGTACAATAAATGTGTAATAAACTGAATACCTTAGTGCTGAAACTCAAAATTACTGAAAAATTAAGTTGAAAAAGAATTATTTCAAGTTCTGGAAAAGGCCCAGTAAAAATAAAATATAAAATAAATAAGCGGTAATCTTTCATAGTTTTTGAACGAATAAATTAAAAAAAAAATGTTAGCCAGAAAGAAACTATACGAGCTACAGTAATGTCAATATTGTTCTGTTTCCGTTTCCTTCTACTTTCCTCTCCTGTCTGTAGTGTCTGTCAGTCCGGTCGCCATATTTGATTAGTTCTTAATGAGAAACGCCGAAGCGTTACCCAGGAATTAAAGAAAATTAGCGTAAAATATCTCTTAGTTTACTCATCAAATAAGTCAAAATGTCTGGAGGAAGCAGCAGCAACAGAAATGAGTGCAGGATATACGTCGGTAACCTTCCCCCTGACATAAGGACAAAGGACATTCAAGATCTATTTTACAAATTCGGCAAAGTTACGTTCGTTGATCTGAAAAACAGAAAAGGACCCCCCTTTGCCTTCGTTGAATTTGAGGATCCAAGGTAAAATATTGATAAGTTTGTGGTAATATGCTATTATGCATTTACACTGTATGAAACTAAATAATCTACGTATAATCTTCTTTGTTGTGTGTACACATAGAGGTTAGAGCGGATATTGGCCTATTTATCAAATATTTTTCTTATAACTTCTGTTTTAGCTTAATTTCTTTCGACGCCGGAAAGCCAAACCATGACATGCACATTGTAGCCATCGTGAATATATAATTAGTTTATTGAGGGGGGAAATTAAGTAATCTGTTGTAACTTGTACCTACATAATTGCCTAAAAACCTTTATTTTTAATTAAAAGTCAGTAATATGAACCTTGTTTCAACTTATAACCTATAGATATCTAGATGTAGATAATCATCTGAAGAAAAACAAGCCTACAAATGATACAATTACACTAAATTTTGTTTGGCATTCAGTACTAGTAACTGTCTAAGGACTTGTTGCATTGTATAATTATTTACTTTCTGCACATGATAATTTGTTACTAAGAAAGAAGTATGTAGCTGCATGTCTGATTAATATTTTGTTGTCCCACTGCAAGCCCCACCATAAAAATTCTTAGTCAGAAAACATCTCTTTTGCAAAGTTTCGACGGGTCGTAAAATGTCGCTTTCGCACAATGCCACATTATGGGCATTGGAAAATATTAAACCTTATTCTAGTCTAATAAATGGTATCTAATATTCAACAATAATATGCCCATTTAATGCTATTTTTTGATAAGTAAATTGTGTCAAGTTGTGGCTTTATTATCATTGTGTGTGTACAATATCTATGACAAGCTTTGTCAATATAGTATAAAAAATCCTTTGGGCGCATTATGTCCAATTCGCAAAATGTCCAGAGGGCTCAAAATGTCCAATTCTCACAACGTCCAATTCGCAATTTGTCCAATTCGCAATTTGTCCAATTCGCAAATTGTCCAAATCGCAAATGGTCCAATTAGCAAATGGTCCAGTTCGCAAATTGACCAATTCAAATTACTTACAGGGCGCATCACCGGACGTATTTCGATAAATCCAAATTTGTATCATTTTCTTTATAAACTCCGGAAAGAAGCCAAATATTGTGATAAACGCCTTCAGGATTCTATAATTAAAACGATGGGAAACAAAAGAACATTAAGAGACATCACATTTGATAAAAAGTACAAAAAAATATATATTTGATCGAACTGCAAAATAGTAAACTTAGTCTTAAAAGCTTTTTCACAAAGATTATATTTTTTCGTCTTACATTGTTTAAGCGTTGATGTTAAAATACAATAATGATGTATTTTAAAAGCTTATAAGACTAGGTTTACCATTTTGCAGTACGATCAAATATTTTTTACCCGACTGCGCGACGCAAAAGAGTGGTAATGTGTTTATTGTACTTTTTATCAAATGTGATGTCTCTTAATATTCTTTAATGTTATCACCTTAAGGACTGTATTGCTGTGAACGCGTGGTAAAGGCCGTACCTACGTCTGTGTGCATAAAGTGATGTATCAACACAGAACGCTCACCTCATAATTCGCACACTGGCTGGCGTCGGAACGAAACAAAAAACATACTGTCGCTTTTTCACACAGGCTACGTAATTA
Organism: Apamea sordens; assembly: GCA_945859715.1. NCBI lineage: Eukaryota > Metazoa > Arthropoda > Insecta > Lepidoptera > Noctuidae > Apamea > Apamea sordens. The sequence goes on along the minus strand of OX244005.1, from coordinate 708,673 downwards.
CGCATGACCTTGGTTTCTTCATACCATTGCTAAAATTGAAAGCACCGATACCGAGCATCAAGTACCGATAGCTTCTGGAGGCGATAGTCCTCGCGCGCCTGTATATATGATTGGCGCGCGGAGGCACTACGCCGAGGGGAAACTACGCATCCGCGGTTAACCGCGGCGGAGCGGACGAACCTCCGGCGCGATCTCATGGTGGAATGGAAGGCGCGACTATCGCAACCCAGCGCAGGGCACGCCACGGTAGCGGCGGTAAGACCCCTCTTTGAGGAGTGGCTAGAGAGGCGTCACGGTGTTCTCACCTACCGCCTGACGCAGGTCCTCTCCGGACACGGATGTTTCAGGAGGTTCCTGCACATCATCAGGCGTGAGGAGACGCCCGGGTGTCACCACTGTCAGGATCGCCCAGAGGACACGGTGGAACATACGGTGGAGGTCTGCCCCGCTTGGGCAGAGCACCGCCGTGTCCTCGTAGAGGCGATCGGCAGCGGCGGCGACCTCTCGCGTCCAGCCCTGGTTCAAGCCATGGTTCGGGGCGAGAGGGAGTGGGAGGCAGTCACCTCCTTCTGCGAAGCAGTCATGCTAGCGAAGGAGGTGGCGGGGTGGACGAGGGAACGAACCTCACGCCTCAGCTGCCGTGGGAGACGCTCCGGGCGTCGGGAGCCGCGTGACGACTCCCGGCCACCGTAGGCGCGGGCCTGCGGTCGGACAGTAATGGGTAACTCACCGTCCGATCAGGACCAGGCCCGTGCCGGACGGCGCGTATGTGTTCCACACGTGCCTCAAAGAGATGTCAGCATTAGTGACGGGGCCCGATAGGGCCGAAGCCTGCCAGGGTAGCGGGATCGTCCGAAAGGGTTACCGCTGCCCTGGAACACAAAGGGGTAAGGAAGGAACACGGGTGGCAGTAAGAGTCTGACACTCCCTTCTGCTCGACCGAGAGCGGGAGGGGTCATTTGATGATTTCCCATCCACAAAAAAAAAAAGTACCGATAGCTGGTAGTCTGAAATTACTCATTAGAAGAAGGTCGTAAGTTAAACAGAAGTGTCAATGTATTGCTTCGTGACACTGGCGCGCCACTTTGGACCCCTACTATACCTACTAGGTACCCATAATTATGTTGATTCCAATTTTTAAAAAATACTTATGACTGACATTAGTACATTACGTGATTTTTTAAAGTCTGAAATCACCAACGCGGTTAGAGTAAGCGTGGTGTAGTGATCAATACTCGTACCATATCTGCTTTTTTTTCGTTAATTAATAGCGATATTATGATTTATCAGTCCAACTTATTTATACAGATTTGTGATTTTTTTCTAATAAAAGAGATCATACATTATATGTATTTTTACTTCGAGCCGAATCTCACCCAATCTCACGTGGGGGTCATGTCAAAAAAAGCCTCTCGTAATCAAGGACGCCCCCTAATTGCGAACTGGACCAATTGCGAATTGGACTAATTGCGAACTGGACTAATTGCGAACTAGACCAATTGCGAACTGGACCAATTACGAACTGGACCAATTGCGAACTGGACCAATTGAGAATTGGACAGTTGGACATTTTGAGAATTGGACATAATGCGCCCAAAGGTAAAAAATAAGACTGATTTTTATTCAAAGAAACATGTTTTTTTAAACTATAGGAATGAAAAAAATTACAAACATGTGGCTGATTAAAAACTAGAGCTCAACTCGGAAATAAAACAGTAAAGTTTCTGATATATCTATTGTAAAGGAAAAACATGCTCAAGCTCATCACAAAGCTTGCCTCCAATTTCGAATGTTTGTCTGAAGAGAGATACCTAATTATTACCAAACATTCATCCCATTCAATTAAAAACGAAAAAAAAGTTTGCTTAACAAAATCATAGATCACCTAAAAGCTACTTTTTACTTTATGTACATAATTATGCGGTTTCACTACAATAGTCGCCTTGCTGGTGTGTAATTACTGTTTGTTCATGCATTTAATTAGTCTATTAACATACTAAAACAATCGTGTAAATTGCCACACCTGCTGGTGCCTCGTATGTTGAAAAATATTTGAAAACAAGTCTATAAACTTAGTTGAAAATGAAATGTTTATTTCTCTAAGCCGATCTTTTATGACACTTGCCAATATTATAAAACTATATGGCGCCAGCATTTCCTAGCTGACTTATCCCTGAGAAGTGCCGAAACAAACTCTAGAGGTCATGGGATCTTTAAAGTCCATTGTTAGTTTCACATTAAGGGGACATTCCTATTTTTAATGATAATGAAAAAAATTTTATAACCACAAACCTGCAGATTGGTTAAAAGTTAAAAACAAACTTAATAAAAACTAATTATAATGCATGACTTGCAATTTTTGTGTGAACAACATAATTATGGCTCTGACAATGAAATACATTTTATTCACCAAAATATTTTGCAGTCAGTGTTATAAATTTTTTGAAGGCAGTAATTTTTGTGCGTTCTAAAAATAATAAATTATTGTTCTCATTTGATATGCTAATTCTACTACTATTATAAACTTGAAAGTTTGGATGGGTACCACTTTGGAAGGGTCTCTCGCGCAAACTATTCAGTTTAGAAAAAATATATATTAGAAACCTCAATATCATTTTTGAAGACCTATCCATAGGTACCCCATAAGTATGGGTTTAAAGAAAAAAAAAATCGAGTTTCAATTCTAAGTATGGGGAATCCCCTAAACTTTTCTTTTCTTTTTCTATTTTTGGTCAGTGGTGTGAAAATCTTAATGCGGTTCACAGAATACATCTATTTACCAAGTTTCAACAGTATAGCTCTTATAGTTTTGGAAAAAGTGGCTGTGACATACGGACGGACAGACATACATGACGAATCTATAAGGGTTCCGTTTTTTGCCATTTGGCTACGGAACCCTAAAAAGCTGCTGAAAGTCCCACCATTTCACCAAATATTGACGAAAAAGCTTCAATCTTCCACAGAGATGCAGATGATGCGGTCCGCGCCCGCGACGGCTACGATTACGACGGCTACCGTCTCCGCGTGGAGTTCCCGCGCGGCGGCGGCGGGGGCGGAGGCCGAGGCGGCCGCGGAGGTCCCGAGCGCTTCGGAGCCCGCACCGCCACCCGAGGCCCGCCGGCCCGCCGCTCCGAGTACCGCGTCCTGGTCACTGGACTGCCACCTTCAGGCTCCTGGCAGGACCTGAAGGATCACATGCGGGAGGCCGGCGATGTCTGCTTCGCGGACACCTTCAAGGATGGCACAGGCGTAGTGGAGTTCTTGCGTCACGAGGACATGAAGTATGCGGTCAAAAAACTTGATGATTCGAGATTTAGAAGTCATGAGGTGAGTTATGTGGGAATGTAGCTTTGAATCATGCTGTTAGGAACATTTTGCAGCAGCACTATCAGAATCATCAAAGTTAAACCTTCAGGGCAGTAAATTACATAGCTTGTTACAGACTGCTTTTATGGGAAGGGGGGTTCTCAAGGAGTTCTTGATGTCTTCAATTAATTTATTGAAGACCTCAAAAAGTCCCTTATTGCTATGCTTCTAAAAATTTCAATTTGAGGTAGTAATTATGATGTTAAACTGCTGTTTTACAGTCTTTTATATCCCCCTTTATTCACCCCTGAATACAAGCTCATAAAATTTGAATTTCTCTACCCCATTCGTGACCAAAACCGCGCTAGTTTCGATGATATTGTCAAAACTTTCCAAAAGCCATTACTATAAATTCTGAAGTTTGTAGATAGTTAAAACCATACCACTCTATGAACATAGGCATACTGTAGACAGACATGCAATTATATTGATCTACATTCTACCTCCATGCTAGGGAGGCGTCAAGGTGATGTACCTGTGCTCTGTATTGATTTTATTATCTATGGCGTCAGGTAACAATGTAGTTGTGTTGTGTAGGGGAGGAAGCTATGGTAGGTATGTTGAGTCATTGGAGGGGTCAATGAACTTGTAGAGTGATGAATATGATACAAGTGTTGATTAATGTATTTGACAGTAATGGTTTTAAGAAATCAAGACTAAAATATGCTTGATTAATGGCTAAGAGTTTTTACATATCGATTATAGTATTTTCGTAGTTTTCTGTTTGAAATCATTTTACCCCTGTTGTCAATAGTCTAAACTTTCACTGTATTACTTCTACTTATTAAAACGGCCATTTTATAGAACAACAAACTAGGGTATTACGTACACACTGATAAGATAACTGATATTTATTTCAGTGAGTACACATTTTAAAGAAACAAAGCAAATAAATGTTTTACACAAGATGGATACCAGTAGCCATGTTTCCTTGTACCCTGATATACACTGGTAACTTGCATTATTTCCTTGTATTACATATTTCCAGATAGGGTCGTTTTGCATTATTTGCTTTATTTGTTTCCCGATGTTTCGGTCGCTGCATATTCTCGTTTCCGTACAGACAAATGGGGAGTTTGTTACGCCACTTCAGTAAATGTGGTGAAGCGCGGGCGATATAGAAGATTCTCCTATGTAATTTTGACGTTCATAAAGTGCTGATTTTCAGCCTTATTTAAATTAATGACTGATATTGATGTTGAAATGTATTGCTTATCTATCTATGTGTGTTTCTGCAGGGCGAGGTGTCGTACATCCGCGTGAAAGAGGACTACGGTGGCGGCGGCGGCGGCGGCGGCGGTGGCGGAGGCGCCGACCGGTACAGCGGAGACCGCGACAGGTCAGTCACACTGCTGCTTGTAGCTTTTTATTTATTATGTTCATGACAATTCAAATGTATCAGCATGATGTGTATGCTCTCAAGAACAGTTGTTAGAAGACATGAAGTTGTTTTCATCTTTTTTGCAGTTTGCTTCAAGATCTTAGCAAAACCTGCATTGAAACATAAATGCATCCCTTCATTTGTTTGATTTGTTCTTCTTTTTAAATAGTGTCGTAACTTCACAGATGGGATGGGAATCTAACTACCTTGAAAAGGGTCACCAACCAGTTTATGCAACTGACGAGTTTTTAATGATTAGCGACTGGCTTAAAATCAGCAAGGTCGGTAATTTGCTTCGCCAGAAAATAAATGATTAAAATCGCAATTTTATTGAACAAATGACCATGAGGAAACATTAAAATTGATTGGTTTTGACTCAATTTCATACAATACACTTCTAAAGTAAAGTATATTTGATATTATTTAGTTATTTTTGAGCATTTTCCAAAACGTTCCGAAATGAACGAAGGATCTGTTAAAAAGTAAGAAAAAAGTGATCCGTCGCGAAACCTCCGTCAGGTACGCAGTTCATTCCGCGATACTCGCAGCCACACACCCCTGTATAAATAGACGGATAGAGAGAGAAAGAGTCGCATGGAGGGGGCATAACGCTTTTTCCTTACGTGACGATTTCTACCATCAACACGTACCGCAAGCCGCGTTAAAGAACTTTCCAAAAAGAACTAAAGTTTGGTTTACTTAGATACAAAAGTTTAGTGACATTTATTAAGTAACTGCTGTAACTATAGTTTGTAACATTCTTTAAAAGAGAATGACTAAAAGTCGTACCAAAAAGTCTCATTCATGCATCAAGATCAAAATATTATAGTAATTATTTTCGTACTCATTACGCGTCGGATATTTGATGTTTGAACAGGGAATTTAACTTTAAGTAAAAAAGTGTTGATAAAGTGTCATGATCACGTTTTTCAAAAAACATGTAAAAAAATATACTTTGCCGATTCTACATTAATTAAAAATACTAGAATAGAATTTTTATTTAAACTATTTTTTTGAAAATCTCCAAAACCCGTGTTTTGTTCACAAAAGAGTTTGACTTTGATCCAGCATGGTATGGGATTCCATACATCCATGAGAAATGTCCTTTGCCGCCTTGGTGATTTTGACCCAGCTGTAGTTACCAGAAATTACGATGGATTTATTATCAACCACCTCTGTGAAGTTTCGCTACGTAACCCTAGGCGACCAGTACAAGTGCCCCCCCGCAGGTCCCGCTCGTACTCCCCGCGGCGCCGCGGCTCGCCCACGTACTCGCCGGTGCGCCGCAGCTACTCGCGCTCGCGCAGCCGCTCGCGCTCGCACAACTACTGAGCGCGCACAGGTCGGTACTCACATGTCTACCACAGGGCACCGAGGCAAAGCGCTAACTGTACCCATTCTTTTAGCATTTCTTCCACTGTTACTTAAGTTTTTATGTCGGATCTCTTGTAGTCTGATATTAAGCTAGACGTATCATAGAACTCCCATGTGATGCAGAGCATAATACAAAGCTAAAATTACAGCTTTTGAAAAAAAGCGTCTACGAGAAACGAAAAAGACATTAGCTTGAATCAAATCCATGCCCATCAAAAATTGTTTGCAATACTCATGCACACAATATTCTTAATTGGAACTTTCAATGGTTAGTTTCTCTAGAATTATTCATAATGAAATGTTAGTCAAAAACCCAGTATATTGTGAAAAAGAAAAAATAATGAAACTGGTTGATTTTTGATGTTGACTAAAATCTTTTAATGTTGAATAAATACTCACCACTGACTTACTTTAAAGGTTTCTTTGGTAACACAGATTTATCACTGCTCAATTGACTACAATGTCCAATAAAGTATATAATTATTCATTTTACACAGTAGGGCCCTAGCTTAGGTAAATATTTTAAAGATTATCTAAATTTAATATATTTGTAATGATCTTAACGACTAAAATCCGTATTATCTATATTTTTACTGTCTTGGAAATATTTTTACATAAGCGACAGCTATATTTACAGTAAAGGAAGGATACACTGGATATAGCAGTTGACAGCTTATTGAAAATTACACTGGACTACTCAGGACTTTTTCGAAATAATTGAAAATATCTCTGGACTTATAAGGATATGGATTTCATATGGATTTATCAGGTTTGCGGGAATACAGACATACTTTGGCAATGATATCCTTGAGAAAGCTTTTACGAATAATTATAATTTTTCTTTTGTTTGTTTTGCCTTGCATAATACGTTTATTTTTGTGCTTAAAATGAATTTAAAAACGCGTGCTCAATATTTAGTTTTGTAAACTGAAAGACCTAATCTAAATGTTGATTGATAAGGCAGATTAATATATTATTTTAGTTTAATGTATTATAATCAATTTATAATCGTATGAGTACACTTTAATACAAAAACATTTACTAAATTCACACTTAATTTAAAACTTGTAATACTCAAATCTTCCTCAAAGTCAGTCCGGATTCGGTAAGATCACTATTCTCTGGATTCGGTAAGGAAACTTGCGTAAACTCGCTGCCCCTATGACTAGCGAACACAGAGTAGTAAGCACATGGAGTACTCACTCGAAACCACTTGCCGAATTTTGCGAATCAAATATGTGAGTTTCTGGAGTATGATGTTGTCTCCGTGTGGTTAGTGCCTTGTGCCAGCAGCTGACAGTATGACAACTGAAGGTCTATATTTCGACAGCTGACGGAGCGGCGGGCGGCGACGCAGCGCGGGGAGCCACACTCTGCTAGACTTAAGAGAGCATATTAATGTATTAGTTCGTCAAGCTGGACGACACTCTGTTACCGACCATGTCCATGTACTGCAGACTGTCGCACTCGCAACACCACAACACAAGTTATGTATCAACTGCCTTCATGGGGCTGCCCCCATGAAGGCACTGCTGTCTACTGTAGTACATGGATGTGGTCGCATTTTAGTGTTTAGAGTCGGTTATTTAGTAACATTCGGGTTAACGGTAGATGTTTGTTGCGATGTGGCCGCTCCCGCGTGCCCGCGCGCGCCGCAGCTCCACGCGACTTGCGCCCGTCGCGTCGCCAGTCGACACCGAGCTGCGGCGCGCGCCTCTACGTTATAACTTGACACGATGACTGTTTATAATTAAAAGCATTTTCTTTTGTTTCATCCACTGTGGATTGGGCTCATTGGATGTGCTTGGCTGGAGGTGTGAGTCAGGATGCCGTAGAGGCCTCGCGTGTAGGATCGGATCGGATCGGACCGCACCGGCGGATCTCTGGCGGACATTTGAATATTTGTCGCGTGGATGTAATGTTCCCTTTCGGATGTTGGATTTCGTATCGGATCGTTGACGATGAGCGGCCCGGCGGGTCACTACGCACCTTCCGCGCTGGATCAGGATCAGGACCTTTGGGTATGAATATTCAAATTAATTGCAAAATAACTTATGTTGACTGCACGCTCGGTACAGAGTATTAATGTTTGTTTGGATATCCTTAACTCACACTTTATTTGCTTCTCGATGTCTGCCGTTTATTTCCTAGACGTAGGATGTCGGTTCAGTGACGATGTGAGAAAACTTTCTATTAGCTTTGCTCATTAGTGTGTTAGACCTAACAATTCAGTGTCATATATAAATAATTAGCATGCTTTATGAGCTTTTCATACAACCTACCTGCGTGACAGCGAGACGAGGCGTGTTTGGACGGTGACCGAGAATGGATGTTGTTTTAAAATTGACATATTATTGTGTAAGTAATACAGATTGTAATTATGGAACGTGATGTTAGGAAAACAAAGTTAATCACAAATGTATTGTAACGTGTGCGTCGCCGACGCTCGATATCATAGATGTATTGTGTGGACATTGTAATTTAGGTACTGGATCTGCATTCCAAAGACCAACACAGTTTGATGGACTTAATAAATTCCTTACAAAAGAATTTGTGTTTTCTTTTTCTGTTGACCTAAAACCTATCCTAACAGCACCAACAGGCGTTCGAGCAACCCATTCAAAGATCTGCAAATATGTAACCTTGTGAATAAAATCTGCGTAGCATCATAACAACACTAGGTTAACACAGGTCAACTATTTCCTGATTAAAAAAAAAAAACTTAATTAGATGCAATCTTTTTGGAGCATGGTGGGAACTAACATTTCATGAGATTACTAGTTAACAGCCCCTGCATAGGCATGCACGAGTATTAAGTGTAGTGAGCGCATAAGACTGAGCTCGCTACACTTTCCATATTAGCACTCCATTTTCATCAATCAATCCGCTTTATACATCTTGATAAGTTTCTAAAGGAGAGAGGAACCTAAAAGATAAGGTTATACCTACTTATGCATAAAAGAAAAATAAAAACAACTCAATTTAAATTAGAATCCCTATATTTATGTACACAAAGACAAGTAATAAATCACATTAATAATTTTATTTAGAGTCTTTCACACAACGCACTATTAAATCTTGAACCCTGAATGTATGGCGCACGTGCCGAACGTGAGGTTTTCGTAAGTGACCTGTCTGAAGCCTGCGTCTTCGATCATCATCTTGAACTTCTCCTGGGGAGAGAAAAAATATGGGTTTGAACAAATGAACATACAACTAAAACATCCCCGTTTCTCCGGATGATGGGATTAGGAGGTCACAGTCGTGCTGCCTTTTATCAAAATTTTAGACATTTTTCGTACACTGAAAAAGGTGCGTTTCATTTCCTAGGGAAACTTAACTCGGCTGGACTAAAGACTACCCGAATCCTCCATGCCTGGCAGACCAAATAATGATCCTACTTTCATTACATTATAAGTATTTGTATGATCATGAAAATCGTATTTGCATGGACTGTTTCAACCGGTCGAATGCCGTAATTCCAATAACAATTATAAAGCCAATGGCACCGATTCCCTTGTTCACAAACTAAACTAAATTTAAGTTCAGTGCATCTTTTTCTTTCTATTTAATTGAGAAAAGGACGTAAATTGACGTATTTTTAGTAGGTAGCCAATTTTTTAATTACGTCTAAACTTGTCTATGGAGTATCTAAATTTGACAGGACTAAACTAATATTTATCCTCTGACCTTTTTTTAATAAAAAGAAAAAGATACACTGGTCTTAAATTTAGTTGTTTGTGAACAAGGGAATCGGCGCCATTGTGTCTAGCGTGGATCCACGTTCGAAGAGTTTGGATTTCCGCAGACTCCATAGCTCATAAGAAAATATTAGGTAGGTAGGTATATAGGTACACACCTGGTTGGGGAACTGCCGGATGCTCTCAACGAGGTACTGGTACGGCTTCCACTGGCCCGCGAACAGCTGGCCCAGGACTGGGATCACTTGGAACGAATACTGGTCGTATACCCTGCGAGATATGTAGATACATCAGCCTATAGCAACTAGCATCGCCACTCTCGGTGTCGAAATGAAGCTGTTCAACTTCAAAGAAATAAGAAGGATCCCATTATCTTGTAACATTCAGGACGAAAGTAAGAGAAGCAGTACGGGTAGTACTGCTTTTACTCTCTTAACATATCTATACTTATAATAAATCTGTAGAAGTGAAAATTCTGTACATTGAAAATATCAAAAAAAATAAATGGCACTATAATGGGGGTGTTACTAGACCGACACCGACCCCAAAAGTGATTAAAAAAATTTTTGTCTGTCTGTGTTTGTTCAGGCATCACGCAAAAACTACCGGTTCGATTACGATGAAACTTGGTATAATTATTCTTTAATATCCTGGGCACCACACTGGGTACTTTTTATCCCGGAAAAGTATATACAATAAAAACCAAACCTTAATTTTGCGGTTCGATCCCTAGACCCGATTACTGTACCAACCGCAAATAATAAGTTTGTCGTAGGTTACGTCACCCGCAGTGGAGTTCACTAAGGTTATGCTCTAAATGTAGTGCTGAAGGTTGAATTTGGCTTGCACCGTTCGCAGCACACGCGTGGCGCGCGGCCGCCACGGATCGCGACCAAGGAGCGCGCGCAATCGCGCATTACATTTTTTGAACTTGTATTTGAACGGACGTGTCAAGTGGCGAGCGTTCGTTCTTATTTTAACTGCTACTTGCAATTCTAAACCATGCTTTTCAGTGCTACCTTTTTATTCCTTTTAGTTATTAGAGTTATTTAGTTTTTTTTTTATTTGTATAGATTTTAATTTTAAAGTATAGGTAGTATATTTCATTATGTACGTAGTGACCGTAGGTTATTTTATAATACTGTTAGGTAGGATTAGTCATTCGTATATAGTTTTTAGGGATTTTGCTTATTTATTGAGTTTAGTTTAGTTATCATCAGAAATAGGTTTATTTAGGTAGGTAGGTATTTTATTTTCTGTTATTGAGTTTTTTTTTTTAATTTGGTACCGTAAAACCTGCTAGCTTTGCCAACGGTTGCCGAGTTTGCCATAGCCAACTTCTGAGGGAAAAAGTGTAGTTACATCTTAATAACAGTTTTTTGTCATGTATGTACGCCTTTATGGTAAAATTTATGAGTTAAATGGCAACACCGAATAAGATGTGGCAACCCAGCTTGTTTTTAAGATGTCATTTTCGGCGGTTACTTTTTTCGAATGTTGGTGGCGTAAAACTTAGTGCTCCGGAACTTTTACAAAAACAAACGGGAAAAGCATTGCATACATAAGTACTTTTTTGATATTATGTTAGCATAATGTTCTTTAGCTAAATAAAAGCTGATTTACTGCGCTACAAGCTACCTGTAGTTCGCAATTGGTGTTGGTAAATTCAACAACCCCAATTACAACGTCTGTGATGGTGACTTTGCCATGTTTTGTTGGAGGTTAGGGCTGCCACAAAATTTCTTATGAATATTTTAATTAAATTGTCGTTGTAAGTACCTACTTATAATATAAGTAGGTAGGTGTACCCAGATATGAAATACACAGTGCATGTGTTTCAATGAAGGTTGTTTTACAAAAGGTACACAGGGTGGTGGGTAATTTAAAAAGTATTTTTTTTTGTTTTGGGTCAGTAAGAATTAAATATGTGAAGTGATTTAGTTATTTGCGCAAATACTGTATAGCGTTGCAATTTCACAATACTTTCTATTACATGTTTTTTATTTCCTTTTCCATCTAAAATGTTGTTTCCATTGGAAATAATATTTTAGATCGTGGCAATTACTTCTTTTGACTTTCACAAGTCCCGTAAATGGTTCAAAATGATTTGACTAGACACTTTAACATTGATGGGACGTGTGATCGTGTTGATCTCATTAAAATTGATTGCTTTTTTTTTACTTTTATTAAAATTTTCCTACTATGAAAACATTTTTATTTGACAACCCTAACCCTAACTTCTTACTATGAAATATTTTGGAAAGGTTGGTGAATTTGCCACCTTCTTAGAGAGTTAAATTACCAGTGCTAAATAATATAAAGTTTTCACTTTTATTTTACGGGATATAGGAAGAGTGCAAATATATTACTTTTTAACCTCTTATACTTAGTCCAAAAATTTCATTTTTATTTTCATATGGCAAATTTACCAGAAGTGACAGCTGACTTTGCCATATTTGTTTTTATGCTTAAAATATTTTTATTTACAAAAATGAAATAGATATTTGGTAATAATATAAATTTTCATGAAATTTACTACGTCTAGGTGTAGGTTACTCATTATGTTTTCATATAAATATTTTTTTTTAAAGCGGATGAAACTTTTTGACACATGAAAAAGTGGCAAAGTAAGCAGGTTTCACGGTATGTACTTAGGTAAGGATATCATATAGGTACCCTCTTAATCACCACTAATGAGACACAATTGGTTTTCTATTGTAATTAGCCACAAAGGGCCCGCGAGATAGATGGCATCCTGGGGAAGCACATACATTTTACAGAAATAAATATATAAAAATTATGAGTATTGTTAAGGAATAATATATACATATATTATAAACTAGCTTCTGCCCGCGGCTTCGCCCGCGTGGATGTCGGAAATTATCCCACGGGAACGTGCTAACAGGATTAAAATGTATGTGCTTCCCCAGGATGCCATCTATCTCGCGGGCCCTTTGTGGCTAATTACAATAGAAAACCGTGTCTCATCATTAGTGGTGATTAAGAAGGTACCTATATGATATCTTTAACTAAGTACCTACCTAATTTAAAAAAAAAAACTCAATAACAGAAAATTAAATACCTACCTAGGTACCTAAATAAACCTATTTCTGATGATAACTAATCTAAACTCAATAAATAAGCAAAATCCCTAAAAACTAATATCTATACGAATGATTAATCCTACCTAACAGTATTATAAAATAACCTACGGTCACTACGTACACTATCAAATATACTTCCTATACTTACTTTAAAATTAAAATCTATACCTACGACTTATAAAAATAAACCTAATTAACTCTAAAAACTAAAAGGAATAAAAATGAACACCATTGCGGGTGACGTAACCTACGACAAACTTATTATTTGCGGTTGGTACAGTAATCGGGTCTAGGGATCGAACCGCAAAATTAAGTTTGTTTTTTATTGTATATACTTTTCCGGGATAAAAAGTACCCAGTGTGGTGCCCAGGATATTAAAGAATAATTATACCAAGTTTCATCGTAATCGAACCGGTAATTTTTGCGTGATGCCTGAACAAACAGACGGACAGACAAAAATTTTTTTAATCACATTTTTGGGTTCGGTGTTGGTCTAGTAACACCCCCATTTATTTTTTTGATATTTTCAATGTACAGAATTTTCACTTCTACAGATTTATTATAAGTATAGATATAGATCAGGGCTGTCCAAACCTGGACACTATCCCGGGCCAACATAAATTTCTAAATAGATTTGAGGGCCGCAGAAACAAATACCTAACTTTTTAAAGAAATACACCTTTACCGTTTCAATGGAAGTGCATTGATCCTTAGGATGCGCTAAAGAAATCCTGGGGACGGGAATCGACGAACTCTTGAAAGGTGTTTGTCATCGACACAATGCTTCAATTGAAATTTACCCCTGTAAAAACTTACCTAAATTCCGATTTTTTTTGAAACTTTTCCTATGATGTCATGGGCCGTGCTTTGGACAGCCCCGTTACAAATAATGATAAGGTAAAAAAAAAACTTTTTAAAAACAAGTTTTTATTACTTGTTAATAAAAAGAACCAAAAAGTTTGAATAATTTAAACCTGATAAGAAAAATACCATTATTAGGTAAGTACCTACTAAATAAAAGCGTGTTACATTTTGATGGAACATTAAAGAACATATTTACACCTTCATTATTTTTCTTTTGCAATCACAATGTAACACGCTTTTATTTAGTAGGTTAGTACCTATGTAATGGTATTTTTCTTATCAGGTTTAAATTATTTTTAAGTTCTATTTATTAACAAGTAGGTAATAAAACCAAATACGATAGGCACTTCTTTTTAATAACCTAATACTTAGCTGCAGGCCCCCGGTACAATACCATAGATTTATCGCCTAATCAAGCGTAACTGCAATGTTAAATAAGAGTTTTGCCTTTATTTTTTTGTTAGGCGCTAAAAATATTGATAGACAACACTTTTGTCGATATCTTTATTGCCGTGATAGTTACAGTATTATCGTTGTAAAACATTGAGAGAAGCAAACGGGAAGTAATTAATGGCCACCGTGAATTTCAATAATTCTATTTAACGAGGACACTACGACTCGGTGACCGGCCGTCTGACATCAGAATGAACGGTCACTCTTAAAATGTTTTTTTTTCTTCTAGAATACGATGGAAGCAATTGTTTGAGAATAGGAAGCAAATAGAAGCAATTGTTAGGCATAAATTCAACGTTAAATACGCCTAGTGACCGTTCATCCTGACGGAGACCATCTTCCAGCTCCATCATCAGACCCTGGTTACCATCTAGCACCAAAGTACTCGTCGTATAAATACTGAGTTTCGAGTAAATCGGACTGCGCGCTAAAATTCTTCCATACAAACTTTGATACCCCCCAACCCCTTGTTAGGGGGTAGTTTAGAAAAAAAAAACTGCCAATCTACATAATTTATTTTGGTAAGTATTCGTGCCAAGTTTCAAGTTTATTAACTCAAGGAATAAGATTTTTCATACAAACGAAATCCCCTCATTTTACCCTCTTAGGGGTGGAATTTCGAAAAATCCTTTCTTAGTGGATGCCTACTCTTCACCAAGAACACCCTGCATATTTCAAGTCTCTAGGACCAGCGGTTTAGGCTGTGCGTTGATATATCAGTCAGTCAGGACTTTGAATTTTATACTCAAACTGAAATCATTTAATTCAACTAAACCAATTACAGGCACTTTTGTATTGTCAAAGGGTCGGTCAGTCAGAAAGATGAAGCTAGTTTAGACTTTTCTGTTAGTAAGTATAACTCAAACTCAAACTCAAATCATTTATTTCAATTAAACCATTTCAGGCACTTTTGAATTGTCAACATTTTAAATAGTCGGTCAGTTAGTCAGAAAGTGAAGCTAGTTGCCCATTCCAAAACGTAGATCCCTTTGGAGAAGAACGGGCAAGAAACTCCAAGGACTATATATATAGATAATGCTGACTGTACCTACCATTGTAACGTACTGTTGGGTAGTTGGCTAAACTCCAAGCACATGAAACGCCCGCCAGGTGTCAGCACTCTGTAAGCTTCCTCAAGGACCTGTACAACAAAATCTTCGTTAAGAATATTCATGTGGTCAATCCATCCTGACTAACGTGTGTGTAGCGCATCGACAAAATCGATATCGACCTATGGTAAGCAGTGGTCTAGTAAAATATCACAGAGTGCGGAGGCGTCTCGGCAATCGCTGTTAAACTTTAGTTTCCTAGGAAAGCGTTGCCCAAAAGTTTAAATCGCTAGATTTGCTCTCACCGTACTTACGAGTAGTCACGCGAAAATGTTTCCATACCATACTGAGAAGAGTGGGCTCACACATTTTTTTTTTTTTGTAAGTAATTTTATTAGAATTCTAATTATTATATCTTACCCAAACACTCACACTTTCACATACACACCTCCCTACACAAACACTACACACATATACACACTCTTAGATACACAACCACAATCATTCATTCAATTTGCTGTGTTAACAACCACTGTAAACAAACAGAAAAGTCACGGTTATGTTATATTATAATAAATTGAAGCCGCAAAATCTCCGACTCCTAAAATACAGATCTGCGTACATAATTTTAAACTTGGTAGTGCAACCCACTGTTTAAATATGTTATGAACTGTGTTGTAGTTTTTATGTACTAGAATCGAATTCTAGAATAACGTAAAAACTAGATTCCGTGCTTCCCGAGGATGCCATCTATCTCGCGGGCCCTTTGTGGCTAATTACAATAGAAAACCAATTGTGTCTCATTAGTGGTGATTAAGAGGGTACCTATATGATATCTTTACCTAAGTACCTACCTAATTTAAAAAAAAACTCAATAACAGAAAATAAAATACCCACCTACCTAAATAAACCTATTTCTGATAATAACTAATTTAAACTCAATAAATAAGCAAAATCCCTAAAAACTAATATCTATACGAATGACTAATCCTACCTAACAGTAAGTATTATAAAATAACCTACGGTCACTACGTACACTATCAAATATACTAACTACCTATACTTTAAAATTAAAATCTATACCTACGATTTATAAAAATAAACCTAAATAACTGTAAAAACTAAAAGGAATAAAAAGGTCGTACTGAAAAACACGGTTTAGAATTGCAAGTAGCAATTAAAATAAAAATAAGAACGTAGACAGAGGATATATCTCTGTCTTGGAATAAGAACGAACGCTCGCCACTCGACACGTCCGTTCAAATCAAAGTTCAAAAAATTTAATGCCATAGATAAGGATAAGTACTGTACTGAAGTAATGCGCGCGCTCAGAGTGAAAAAAAAGAAAGAAAGAAAAATATTTCAGACCCCGACCCCGTCCGACCCCGACCCCCCCCCTTACCCCCCCGCCCCCCGACCCCGTCCTTATATGTATACGGTAGTGACCCGTGGCGGCCGCGCGCCACGCGTGTGCTGCGAACGGTGCAAGCCAAATTCAACCTTCAGCACTACATTTAGAGCATAACTAAGGGGCACTGCACACGGCTAAGATACTGTGACGTAACCTACGACAAACTTATTATTTGCGGTTGGTACAGTAATCGGGTCTAGGGATCGAACCGCAAAATTAAGTTTGTTTTTATTGTATATACTTTTCCGGGACAAAAAGGACCCAGTGTGGTGCCCAGGATATTAAAGAATAATTATACCAAGTTTCATCGTAATCGAACCGGTAGTTTTTGCGTGATGCCTGAACAGACAGACAAAAAATTTTTTAATCACATTTTTGGGTTCGGTGTCGGTCTAGTAACACCCCCTACCATTTATTTTTTTGATATTTCCAATGTACAGAATTTTCACTTCTACAGATTTATTATACGTAGGTATAGATTTTATGGACATATTGTTTTTTATTTATTTTATTTTCAGAACCCCAATTTTTTTTAGTACAATAATAAATGGAAGAATCGGTAACTTTCCGATTTAGTCAATCACTACCGTATATATTTTTTTTTAAATATTGGAACGAAGTTCGAAGTTATCGCGCGTTGCGAAAGGGGGCTAGACGGAAAAAATTAAGACCAAAAGATGGAACGACACTTTTTGCTATAAGTAGGTAATTGTAAGCCGCGCGGCGTGCGCGTGTTTCTCTGTCTGTCTCTCTCTCTTTGAACTTCGTTCCATCCGGGTGTCCCATAACACCTCTCAAGTTTTTAAATATTATGTAAAATAAATGGCTTTTGCACAGCACAACGATAGCGACGTTTTAGTGTAAGTTGTACGGTGCATGGTAAATACACGCTGTTTGATGAGTTAAGGTTTATAATTGATTGTGTAGTACGTTCCGATTTATGAATTGCAAGTGTGTGCGCGACTATGTATCTATTGCTTTTACCATACTATGCTTTTACTGAACTACATGTGTAGTAGTGGCGCGGTAGTGTGATCTAGTTCTGATACATTTTCAACCTCAGGGCATATCTACTTCTATCCTATATCTATGGTTACAACCTACTGATTGATGAGGGGGGCAAGTGTGGGCTTTAACTTTATGAGAGAAAGAGGATGGGGTTATTGATTGTGGGCGGTAGAACCTGATTAGTTTCGTCTTATGTAGATTTAACGTCAGCAAGTTAGTTGACAGCCATTCCATTATTAACCGAAGCGAGTATTCTGTTCTATCTCTGGCTTGCTCCCAGTTTTTGTTAACCACTAGAAGTGCCGTATCGTCTGCATATGAGAAAATTTCGCAATTAGGGATGGAGAGTTTGCATAGATCATTGATGTATATTTGGAAAAGTGATAGGTGGGTTTTCATATGAACTAGTGACTGAATCAATGAGAACATACTGGGATCTATCACAGTGGTAGTTTTTAAATAATTTCAGAGTTATTCCACGCACTCCTAAGCTTTCTCTTTGAAATAAGGCAAGGGACAGAGACCGTGTCAAAAGCCTGCCGTAGCAGTTCAGTCTATTATCTAGCTTGCTTACCAGGCTATTAGTGAAAGCAGCAATGGCATCTTCTGTACAAATTCCAGGTCTAAAGCCGTACTGGTTTTGAGCTATTATTTATGTTTTTCCAGAAAGATGACTAGGCAATTGTTCAGAATTCTACAGTATTTTTGAAAGCGTACTCAGAACAGAACAGGTCTATAGTTTGTGACGCTGTCTCTGGCTCCGCTTTTATAAATAGGATACACGACGGCTCTCTTAAAAGCTTCAGAGAAGATTCCAGTCTATGGACCGGTTACAAATATGAGTGACTACAGTACGGGGGTTAAGGTAGAACTCGAACTCTTGATAACTCTGGCTGTAATATTATCCCAACCCGTAATGACTGCGCTACCGCAGTCATTACGGAGGTCATGGATAATTCTACCTATTTGTTCTTCATCCACAGGGAGGATTAGAAGAGAGTTAGGTAATTGGGCGATGGTGGTGAAATGGCGTTTCCATGACAATCAAGTCACGTCACCGGGTCATTGTGTGTCAGAGGTGTCAAAACGCGGTAGGGCGAATCTAACGATTTGAATTTTGCCGCTGTCATCATCACTGCGGCCATTAATTACGGCCGCCGCTCTTCTAGGAAACCGTAGACTAGAGGCGGCATTGTCAACACTTTCCATACATAAATCATGTCATTGGGTCAATCTTGGTTTGGTCATTCTCCGTTTACTTCTGTGACAAAAAAGGCGCATAGAAACTGACGGTTTTAACTAACGGCTCGTGACAGAAGTAAGCGCTCAACCCAATTCTGGCCGTCTTTAGTGGAAAACTTACTACAGAGCAGCCTGTGTGGACAAACCCGTACCTGATCAACATGAGTACAGTTCCGGATGCCGAAGGCGATGGTGTAAGCGTCGTAACTATCGTCAGGCAGGTGCAGCTTCTCCGCGTCGCCGCACACCCAGTCTATCGCCACGCCGCAACCCTCTGGAGTGAAGCCTAGTCTGGAGTAGTGTTAGAATTAATGAAAGGGTTTTGTAAATGTACGATTCGGTTGAAAATGGTAATTACTGTGTGTTTTGGCGCTCGAATTACGTTGACATGGGGGCGTTGTTGCTAAACATTTGCGAAAATGTATTGAAAAAAAGCGGCCAAGTGCGAGTCGGACTCGCCCATGAAGGGTTCCGTTGAGTTGATTGAATGAAAGGTAAATTGCGGTTTACGATTTATAACGTATTAAAAAAAAACTACTTACTATATCTCGTTCAAACCAATTTTCGGTGGAAGTTTACATGGTGATCATATTTTTTTTTTAAATTTTATCATTCTCTTATTTTAGAAGTTACAGGGGGGGGGGGGTCACATTTTACCACTTTGGAAGTGTCTCTCGCGCAAACTATTCAGTTTAGAAAAAAATGATATTAGAAACCTCAATATAATTTTTAAAGACCTATCCATAGATACCGCACACGTATGGGTTTGATAAAAAAAATGTTTGAATTTCAGTTTTAAGTATGGGGAACCCCCAAAATTTATTGTTTTTTTTTTCTATTTTTGTGTGAAAATCTTAATGCGGTTCACAGAATACATCTACTTACCAAGTTTCAACAGTAGGTATAGTTCTTATAGTTTCGGAAAAAAGTGGCTGTGACATACATACGGACGGACGGACGGACAGACAGACAGACATGACGAATCCATAAGGGTTCTGTTTTTTGCCATTTGGCTACGGAACCCTAAAAACAAGATGGCGGCGTTAGTTGCGAATTAGTAACTGGCATTGCCACCACACTAATCTATTGTGATAGGTATATTTTTTTTTATTGGCAATGGGCTCACTCTTGACCTCAATCCAGCCCAGAGGCAGGGATGAGAACTACGGTGGAACAAGCTTGCCCAGAAGAAGCCTATTCACTCTCGCCTTGAAGAGATTCGGGTTGCATGAACTCGGGAATGCAGACGCAGGCAGACGGTTCCACTCCTTAGCCGTGCGCATCAGAAAAGATGACGAGAAGCGCTTAGTGCGTATATATGGTATATTGACCAAATAGGGGTGGTATCCCGCAGTGCGTCTGGACTCTCGATGGTAGAAAGGTGAAGGCGGGATGAGCTATTGTTTCCTTTTTATTTTAGTATGCAGTTATACTTCTTAATTCGATAGTTCGGTACCCTGTTTGACTTCAGGGTGAAAAGAACAGTGCTGACAAATCTTCTATGATTAAATTGTTTTTTTTTACAAGATATGGCACTACAAAAATCGTGCATTTTATGGATTGTTAACCTTTTAAAGTAGATGGTAACGCCACTGCAAGAGGTATGATTGGTTAACGACAACATTAAGCCGTAAACTTCAGGGCAATTTGAAATAATGAATAAATTAAAAACATACTTCTGTGCTCTCTGCTTGCCAACATCCAGCATGGCTTGGTTGATGTCACAAACTGTGACGCTGCTGTCAGTTAGGTGGGACGGACCCAAACTCTGTAGGTACTTTATGTATCTGAATGCTATGTCACCTGAAATGTTAATTAAATGACGAATTAACCAAAAAAGTAATATTATATATCATAAATTGTCCCACTGCTGGGCAAAGACCTCCCCCGAATCCCTCCAGGAACTCTTTCACATGCCCCTCGAACCAACCCTCGTGATATGCGTCAGTTTAGGATTAACGAAAAAATATACAGGCTCTAAAGAGTACCTATTAGTAACACAATTCTTTCCTAGTCAAGCATACTTCTATAGGTAGGTACCGCAGTCTTAGCTGAATGCTTCGGTAGTACAAAGGGCACTTACAAATGATATGGGCCTATGCAGTGCAACCCATGTAATGGAGGGCGAGCCATCAATGGCGCAAAACCAAAAAAAATAAAAACTTAATATTAATGGAAAGCGACACGGTTGGCGCAGTGACTGAGCGATCGACTGCTGCGCTGCGTGTTCCGGGTTTGATTCTGGTTCTGGCTGTTTGTGTATGTGATTTTAAATGTTTGTAAACGCACCCACGATATAGGAGTAATTCCTAGTGAGGGCAATGTTTTTTAAAAAGATTAAAAAATATAAGCACACTCACCTGTGCCACCAGCCATATCCAACAGTCTGGTCTCCTGCCTGGGTGCCAGTCTTTGCATGAACATATCCTTCCACACTCTATGGATGCCCATAGACATCACGTCATTCATCAGGTCATACTTCTCTGCTACAGTCTCGAATACTTCGTGAACTGGAAAATTCACAAAATATTTTTATATAAACACATTGTGTTTGTCAACTTTTCCCTATCTTGTTGTGTGTATCTATTCCCTATATTGCATAAAATGTTATATTATAATTTAGCCCCAACCGCCTACCGCACCACTGAGTCGCCCTCTCAGTAGGTACACCGTACATTACCATTAGTGCGGCTGGTAATTTCGGAACAAAAAATCGTGGCATTAAGGGGAAAGCGCCAGAGTAGCCCGTAAAATTCAAATTTTATTATGTTTTTTTGCAATTTGCAGGTCAGAGTCAGGTTGTATGTTGAACAAAATATGATTCGCGACCGTATCAAGCAATATTATAATCATTAAAACCATCAATACAACCCTCTAAGTTAAATAAACCCCAAAAGCAGAAGAATAATGAACTTAAAAAAACACAGTTTATTTGTATTTTATTACCTTTTTTGGTTTTTTCGCCTTCATCAACAACTTGAAATCCAAAGTGTGTCTGTCCGGCTTTTATTGCTTCGATTTTGGCCTCCTTGGAAACTGTTTGCGTACTCATGGCTCGGGGCCGTAATCGTTGTTGGACTGCACATCTTATGTTGGACAGTATTAATAATCCTGACCTAAGCGCCATCGCTTAGTTCTGAAAAAACCAGACGGCTCAACAAAAATTTGGAAATCACTGCTGCTCAGCTCAGCTGACTGTCAGTGTCAGAAGTTTTGAGGGTTAGGTTAGATAATTTGACACAATTTTTTTTGTGTCTAGGGTTCCATATCCAATTGGAAAAAACGGAACATAAACCTCGTCATATCTGTCTGTCCGTCCGTCTGGATATGTATGTCTGGATATCTATGATATGTATGATGAGCAATATATCGATGAAAATTGGAAAAAAAGAGTAATACTCTTTCTGGGTGTTTGTAAATAGTTTTAATTAATTTATGGTATAATTTTGTTTTTTGTTATCTTGCAAATATATATAACTAATAGATTTTAACGTGTTTTATAGCAGGGCTTTAAATACCGGTAAAATTTTCATAACGTTACCTTCATTTGACAGCGTTACCGTTAATATTAAAATAACGGTAATGGATTTAACGTTATTTTTGCTCCATTTTATCGGTAATCATTATTAACGTTATTTGTTTAATAACGTTAATTTTATCGTTACTTTTAGAACGGTTAATCTAGTGAGTTTGAACTTTGAAGTAGAAGGGGACGAGGCGCGCGGGGGCGGGCCACCCGCCGTCGCACTATGGGCCAGAACCGTGCATACCGTCTCAAAAATAGGTTTTCGTAATGTTCTATATTGAATATTTTGTTAATGCACATGTCTAACTGAATGTCCAATGCATATTATATAGCAGTTAAAATACACTATTTCTCATTTTTACTATTAGACTAAGGCTTGCAAGTTGACGCTCAGAATTATGTCAATTATGTAGAACACAATTCCACCAGTTTACATGGTCATATTTTCACAGCTAATTTGTAAGTGTGATATGGTTAGAATGGTTATGAAGTAAGCCAATGTCGTAATTTTGAAAGCACCATATAGTAGAGCAGCCGATATAGAAGTCAAGGCAAAAAAAAATTGCCCGACTCTGCCCCCTTTGAAATGAAATGAAAAATGCCTGATGGGGGGAAAATACAAAATATACCCAAAAAAATATTTTAGTTCTGATTGAGGAGATTTTTGGATATGTAGATTACTTTTGAACCTTTTTTCTTAAATAATATTATCTATTTAGATGGTCGCAGATGGTTTTAAGGCTCACCACCGCAGCTTCGGCTTGCTACGCGGGCTTAAATTACACTCTAGGGGTAGGGCAGACAAGACTACGTGGAGTCGGTTTTGCAGCGATTCGTTTCTGTCACTAACATTTGTAGCACAACATATTATTGACTTTTCACGACAATGTTTTAATTTAAGGTTAAAAATGTTATTTTATAGAAATGTCAATATGCCTAATAAAATTATTCCAAACGAAATTCTGCCATTTTCATAAGTATGGGAATTTTTACGTTATGCTAAACGAAATTATGCGAAATTTTAACTTTGCCAAAGGTAATTATGCCAAATAAAATTCTGCTATCTTAAAACTATGCCATTGTAAATTCGGACATATAAACATTCGGCCAAACAATTATTATATTAAATCATTTTTATGCCTTAAAAATATTCGTGTAGAGAAGATTATGCCAAGTGTGTTATGCCAAATAAATTTCGGAGCATCAAGATTCTGCCAGATAGAGGGAATCCCTTACGAATATGGTTTGTCTACGTAGCACGCGTGGATCTGCCGTGCGATTCTGTAACCATCTCACCGTGAAAACTTGGGTGAAGTGAGCTGTCATTCCAATTAATGCTAGGGATTGACAGCTCACTCTAAGCTCACTTCACCTAACTTTTCACGGTGAGATTTTTACAGAATCGACAGGTGCATGGATTTAATTTGACATCTATACTTATAATAAATCTGTAGAAGTGAAAATTCTGTACATTGAAAATATCAAAAAAATAAATGTTACTAGACCGACACCGAACCCAAAAATGTGATTAAAAAAATTTTTGTCTGTCTGTCTGTCTGTTTGTTCAGGCATCACGCAAAAACTACCGGTTCGATTACGATGAAACTTGGTATAATTATTCTTTAATATCCTGGGCACCACACTGGGTACTTTTTATCCCGGGAGAGTATATACAATAAAAAACAAACTTAATTTTGCGGTTCGATCCCTAGACCCATTACTGTGTCAACCGCAAATAATAAGTTTGTCGTAGGTTACGTCACCCGCAGTGGAGTTCATTTTTATTCCTTTTAGTTTTTAGAGTTATTTAGGTTTATTTTCATATAAGTCGTAGGTATAGATTTTAATTTTAAAGTATAGGTAGCATATTTGATAGTGTACGTAGTGACCGTAAGTTATTTTATAATACTGTTAGGTAGGATTAGTCATTCGTATAGATATTAGTTTTTAGGGATTTTGCTTATTTATTGAGTTTAGATTAGTTATCATCAGAAATAGGTTTATTTAGGTAGGTATTTAATTTTCTGTTATTGAGTTTTTTTTTTTTAATGAGGTAGGTAAAGATATCATATAGGTACCCTCTTAATCAGCACTAATGAGACACAATTGGTTTTCTATTGTTATTAGCCACAAAGGGCCCGCGAGATAGATGGCATTCTGGGGAAGCACATACATTTTATCCTGTTAGCACGTTCCCGTGGGATAATTTCCGACATCCACGCGGGCGAAGCCGCGGGCAGAAGCTAGTATTTCATATAAGCTTTCATTTAAAAAATGGGCTGCGAGAACTCCAGAAGATAAAAAAAGTAAAGAAGACAAGCAAAAGCTTGTACAAAGTTTGTTTCGAAGCCGAATGGGGTTACACGTTGATATGCCCGACAAGGAAGTGGAAACAGCAATGACGGTAATACAGCTCGGCGTATTGCGTACGCTCAGCTCAGCGTTTTTTTTGAGAACTACTATTGCGCTTCAGAAATTACAGGAGTTGATGAGGAACTTATTAAAAGGTTCTATGTTATCCTTCAAACTTTGGCATCCGGTATTGCTGTAAATCCAGAAAAAAATTGGTGAATATACTCGCGCAACCGCACAACTGTACGTAACAAAATATATTTGTGGTATAATATGCCTTCTTTAGTACATCAAATCTTAATATATGGGGAAAGTATAATAAGACATTTTGCTGTTCTGCCTATTGGTAATTTATCTGGGAATGCCCAAGAATTTCGTAATAAAGATTACAAAAAAATCAGATTGCATCCCGCTAGAAAATGCTCTAGATCCGCAACGAATCAAGACGGTATTTCATTGTCTTCTATTTACGTCAGATCCTTATATATCAAGTATCAGAAAACCATCAGTCACTATTTCCAAGGAATTGTTAGACGAAGCTAAGAACCTCTTAGATATTTAAATAGAAGTAATTACGTACAATAATCTGTAAATATATTTTTAGAGTGAGAGTGGATTATTATATCATATTTGTCATTTATTTAAATGTAGGATTTTTATATGTAATATAAAATAACATAAAATAGGTTTAATATCATAAAACTGTAAAATTATAATTCAATAATTTAAACAAACAATGGTTTATTTAAAAAAAAATACATTAATTGTTTTATTTTTTAAATATTATAAATTAAACATTTGACAATAAATGTGTCATTATTGGATTGTATATACTCTGGAGATACTACGTGCTAAATTTCAGCTATTTACTTCAACCAACAAAAAAGTTACAGATTTTTGAGACGGTTAGACGGCACGGTTCTGTCCCATAGTGCGACGGCGCAGGCGGCGCGGTTAGCGCGTGGCAGAGCGGCAACAGTGCATCTACTCCAATGCTAAGCGAGGCGCCCGCGCGAGGGCACAAAAATGTAAACAGACGGAACGGCAACGTAGCTAAATTAACGGTAAAAATACCGTTACTGATGTATTTTGCGTTAATGTTAATTAACGTTATTTTACTGGTAATGTGGTCAAGTAACGTTACATTTTTGTTAACGTTATTAAGGTATCAAATTGAAATTAACGTTACTTAACGGTAATTATTTTGTTATTTGGTAACGTTAACAAGCCCTGTTTTATAGTGCTAAATGTATTTTTTTCTTACCTATGTGTTACGATGACATGCGATGACACATAAAGTTATACATTTTCAGCTAACCTCGCATTGTAGATACTCACGGCTACACGTCAAGCTATACAAAACCAGTTTGTCTTGGCCTCACTTTGTATGATATTTTCTCACAATGAACGGTCAGCTAATACTGGTTTTGCATGGCTTGATGTGTAGCCGTGTGTACACCTATAGGTTTTTCGTATAATCAGAAGTTAGCTTATACTTGTTGGTTGCCAATGACGTATTATATGTCTATCTTGATGGGTAGCTGTGTGTACAATAAACTATAAATAAATAAAGCTTGAATTTAAAATGTATTTTATCCGGATTGCCCTGCCACCCTGTATAGTATTTCTGATTTCAGATAGGGTAAGAAAAGAGTAGATTCATAAAAAGATAAAAAGGGTACTACTAAATTATTATTTATAAAATAGCATTTCTGATACTTATAGCGGGAAATACAAAAAAAAAAAAAAATGCTCTAAACATTCTAATTGTTGTAGTGTAGTGAGTTCAAATTGAAGAGGAGCTTTTACTATCAATTTCAATGAAGCCCTGTTTCTCTTCCCGCCACTTACCTGTTGGAGGCCCTGGGGGCTTTTGAATAATGATGCTCATAGAGAATGCAGGATGCAAGAGCGAAAGTAGCAATCTCAAAAATATTAAGACGCCGCGCCGCCTCGGGTTATTTGGTTTTCTTTTTTTACCATTCATACAGAAAAAGGAGTTATTTTGTAGACTTATACAAAAAAGTTTATAAATCCAGAAAATGTAGGATGTGTGAGCAAGCCAAGCGAGCTCAAATATTTTAGAACTTCGCGTGTTATAAGTTAGGTTTTCTTTTGAAAGCCTCTAGCTACGCCACTGGCAGGAACTAGAGGGCCTCGTAGATCGCGGGGCCCTGGAAACTTGCCCAGAATGTCCAATGTTATAGGAGACCCTGCCCGAAAAGCTATGTCCGGAAAGTCAGAGTCAATATAAATAGCATATTTTATCGTTGATAAAATCAATGTAGTGCATGTGGAAATATCGATCCCGACTACGGAACCCTTTTCTTTGCGTGGTCCGATATTCACATGGCTGGTTTTTTTTTTCATTTTTTTGACTCATACTGAATAATTTAGTCTTGCGCTCAACCGTATACTCACGAAGTTACGAATGATGAAAAGATTATGATTTTCTCCAAAATATAAAATTAAAATTGTTTGATAGACAGATAAGAACGGAACGTGATTATTGTCAAATGACGTCAGTGTCACTGTCAATCTTCAACACTCAACAGTCACAACAAACTTTTTAAAATGAGTCAATTTCTTTGAAAATGAAAAGATACTGGTATACAAACATAAGATTACAATAATATACTGGTTAGATATAAATGTCAACCAGTAGTTAGGAACACTAGATATTGCTCTAGCCAACATGTTAGCTCAAAACGAAAGTAAGTTTAAATAGCTGATTTATTTTTGAAGTGGTGTTTCCTATCAGAATGTGTTATGTACCTGTGCACTATCCAAATAATTGCGATTTTGAGGTACTTAAGTCAAACTTTGCTCATTAATAACTACGGTGCATAGAACTCTAACATAATAAGTAAAGTACAAAAATGGTAACATAACATATCTGGTGACTGGCCTCAGAACCCTGTTTAGACCTCGTTTTTGCTGCTACCTTCTTGTTTGTTACATCGGCTAGTTTTCAAAGTATAAACTATAAATGAGTGGTTGAGGGTAAATGTGTTTTCATTCAAGTTACATGCCAAGGAACATTACGGGCTACAAAAATATTCATTCCTCCAGCATACATAGAACACAATCTAGATCACTACCGGCAGCGGTACAACTGGGACTGTGGCGTGTCCTGCGTGCTGATGCTGCTGCCACCAGACCAGCGAGATAAGATGCTTGACAACTTCGAGCAGATCTGCCAGGACGAAGGGTTCCACCAATCTACATGGACTATTGATTTGTGTTATTTGTTGAAGAGGTAAATTAATATGAACTAATATTAACAAGCCATTTGTCTTTACTTCTACAGTTAAAATATTATGCAGGAGGTAAACTATTAAAGCTGTACCTAGCGGAAAAGACATGGACTAGAAAATCAAGGAACAAGGAGAATTGGAAGGGGTTGGAAGGTCTTGGCCAAAGGGCACTGATTCTTAACTGATATGAAACGTTTTGTATAGATGCCAGCACATCCAGCTACTACGATCTGTCAAATTTCTTTAATAGATTTTCAACTTTATCGCTAAAGCATTAGGTACAAGGTTGATTGGGAAAATTTGACAATTTCGTATGGTTTCCTGTAGCTTGACCTGCTGGCTACAACAATACTGAAAAAAAGGCTATAAATTAAAATAAATAATATCTTTACTTAACCGGCTTGCTATCAACATGTTATACACACAACAACATATCAAACTATACATTTCCAATTTTAGCTGACTTCCTATTGTATAATTATGCTTTTCATACTGGAAATGTATAGCTTGTTATGGTAAGTTCTGAGAATAAGGGAATAATGAGAGTTGTTAATTGTTTTATGTAGGTTTGGCATCAGACACTCCATGTACACTACATTGCTCGGTGTGAATGAAGACTACAGGAGACATGGATACTATGACAGGATTATAAATATGGTATGAAAAATTGTTTTTTAGTTGTCACTCAAAAAACATGGTTTCGTTTTATACCTACTTCCAAAATGATTGTCGTAAATGTGTTTGCTAAGATACAAATAAAAATACCTTAGTTAGTTAGTGAACACTAAATTGCCTGTAGCTCTCGAGTGAAGGCTAGGAATCTTTCCTTAGAACAAAATTATTATATTGAACATACCTCCAATTGGATCAAATCAGGTACTAGTTCTACTTACTTTCTAGGACCGAGAACGCGTTAAACGTCGTTTCGCCGAAGCCGCGGCCTCCAGCATCGATGTTCAGGAGCACTCACTGACCCATGCAGAGTTGTTGAGGCACCTGACTACTGTGGGACCAGTCATAGTGCTGGTCGACGCGTCTATGCTGGTCTGTGATCTCTGCAAGCATAACAAATTGAAGGCTGAGTTCAGGTACATACCTTCCCGTTCATTACATTTAGGGTGCGGAATAATCATCTGAAATCCACATGTCGTCTTTCGTCTCGTCTGTGATATGTCGATTCCTACTCGTCTATGCTCCGCTCGGCTCGTCTATATATGGATTAAATATCATTAGCCTTCTCGACTGTGAAGTTTCGCTAGATAATTTTATTTGACACTTAATTTTATGCATCCGGTTAGACTGGAAGCCGACCACAACATAGTTGGGAAAAGGCTAGGCAGATGATGATGGCTTGATTTTATAAATATCTTTACTGGCGATACACAAAAGTACGCCTAGTCCACACTGGGAGGCCAGCCCCTCTGCTACTCCACTGGCGTTTTTACTCTCTAACAATCGGTTAATAAGCTTTGGACGAAAGCCTAACAACAAGGTGTGTCCTGCAGGCGTTGCTTCGGCGGCGCCTACACCGGCCACTACATAGTGCTGGTGGGCTACAGCCGCGCCAAGCTGCTGTACCGCGACCCCGCGCTGCCCGCGCGCCTGTGCGGGGCCGCGCCCGCGCGCCTGCAGGCCGCGCGCCGCGCCAGCGGGACGGACGAGGACGCCATACTTGTGTATAAGGACTATAGGTGAAGTGAGATCAGGTAGGAGTAGCTTCAAGGAAGTAATGACGTGATTGTTTTGTGCTATTACTTATAACCTTTTTTTGTGTACAGTATGTTCCAAAAGTATATATTATGTAGAAAATGTTAACAAAATGGATCAATGGATGAATGGAAAACATACCTGTGAATGCCAATGTGCAGTGCCGCTTACAAATTGAGTGCTTTGATTTGATTATTTAAATACTTCAAACTCCTTATAGATGTTTTTTGTTTTTATTTATATGTCCAATTTCATTATGTCATCTGAACAATAATTGTTGGAAAAAGTATTGAGATATAAAGTTGAAACTAGCTAACAGATGAATGTGTTACTAATTCCCTTTGGTGTGTGATTGAGTAAGAATTGAACCTGAACAGGGTTTGTTTACACTTTTATTAGATACTTTTGGAACGGTCCATAAATAGGTAGGTACAGTCAACAGCAAAAGTAGATGATCAAAATCAGAAATTCAATACTAAGGAACGGAGTTCGCAGCTATATGGCAGCTGTACTAGTAGTAAATGTTTGGTATAATTTACAATCACATACTTTTGAATCACTTCGACGCCACACAGTTCTGACGCGAACTCCGTTCTTTAGTATTGAATTTCTGATTTTGATTATCTACTTTTGCTGTTGACTGTACGTCCTAGTGTTGATGACAAAAGTTGCATTACATTGTTCCATTTGTTTGGCTGATAACATACTGCACACACATACTGAATGCATTATTGCCAGCAACAATGTTGTGCGACTTTTGTTGTGTGGCATAATTTAATTACCTTTTTACTGTAGGTAAGTACAGTCAGCACAAAAATAAACACTATGCAACGTAACAGAAGAGATTTTAGAAACTTTTCAATTATACTTATTTGTAACAAATTATTGAGCAGTAGAAAATACAAAAAAATGATATTATCAACTAAGACTTAACAATAAATATTAGGTTCTATGGTATTTTTGTTGTTGTACAACAAAGCCAAAAAGTGATATGAGCTCTAATCCCTACAGAATAAGGCAGTTAATTCAGTGACAACAATGTATCATTATGGCTACACAAATGAGACATAATATAGATTGTAAGATTTAAAATTAATCATAATAGTATTACATTATTTTCATTCCTTTTGTAAATAATATTATTATCAATTACATGTGCCTTATTAATGCATAAATATAACTTAGTGTAGCATCGCTAGCTCTGAGGTGATTATGATACCTTTAACATGTTTAATTTTTAATTCAATTTATAAGAAAAGATTAACATATCAACTGCGGCGTCTATTCTCTGAAAAGTTGGATAAAAATATTTTTAAAACCGTGACAATTAGTTTTTTAAGATTGTTATTTCCTGAAAAATCCTGTACCCATTTCGTCAACAAAAAATCGAAGCTTGGACGTTATAAACAGAGCTTTTGATCAATATTTATCGTTTTGAGCATATGACACTCCTGGACACTACTTGTATGAACACATTGGTTTATGTGTCACTAACGGAACTCTAACAGGGAAGTGAAATTCTTGGGATTTAACTGAAGTAACGACATGACTCATGCCTGATTCAATAGTAAACAAACATTGCTTTACTATTTGATGTGCGCACGCAACGACGACGTCCAATTTATCCATAGCAATTATGTTCGTAAAAGGATAGGTACCAGGGGAAGAACAGTGATGAAAACATCGTTAAGAAACCCTGACTTGACGGTCGGAAATTTTCACCATTCATCATCATCACCCACAGCTCCACTTCACCCACTGCAGAGCAGACGCCTCTCTTGTCATGTGCCAACCCCCACGCTCCTGTGCCAGCCTCATCCAGGTCCTACCCGCGATGGTAACAATGTCGCCCGCCCATCTCGCCGCCGCACGAAAAACATTTCGTCTTCCAGTCCTTGGACTAGCCCTTTCCTCTATCATCATTTCAACGGCAAAAGGCATCCACTGCTGGACATCGATTGGTCTTGTGCTTCTCGCATCCTGCGGATTGTTAACATGCAGCAAGCAAAATTAACTTTCGATACTTATTTCTTGTCTGTGTGATAAAGCGGCCTTGCCTTGCAGTGGTATTACTACAGGCTGTTAGTATACTACTAAGATATATATACCTACAGTAACGTGCCCTCCAAAAATTATTTGAGTTTTCCACATCAGCTGTGACACTCCACATTATGATCACAGCATAAGTGGAAAAATGACAACTAACTTTTGGAGGGCACTGTACCTACATAATTGAAGAGAATCGGCGAATTATCTACTGTTGTGCAATCAAAATAAACTGCAGTATTTTATCCATTTGCCTTGCGGTTGCGAGTTTATTGCAATAACGTAGATTACGATAATCTCTTTTTCAAAATCAAAATATTTCACATTTAAACATCACAGGCACATAGGCAACGTCAGAAGCTAAGTACACGGTTGCAATTGGTCATCCGTTTCCTTTGGAGAAGAGCCGTCAAGGAACTCCTTTATATAATATACCTAGTTTTTTAGCTAGTATCTAATCTAGACCACTTGTTGTTAACTTGAAGAATTTGCCAAGTTAACAATGTCAGCCGTAACAGTCCCACTGTCAAACATAGGCCTGGTATCAGACAAGAAAGAAACGAGCTTTAATCACCACGTTTGACTACGCTTTGGCGATATCAGACCATGTTTGTTCACGAGGTTTTCTTGGTACTCTATCCGTCCATGTCCAAGTACATCTGGTTCAGATTCGGGTCAGACAGGGGTCAGAAAACACGCATTGGAAGCATGTACTAGATATTTATGCTAACACTTCAACTCACCCCTGAATTGTCATCCACAGTTTCACATACAAACTTACAATTTTCTTCAAATATTTCACATCAGTCAACTGCCTATCACGAAAAGATTGCACTCCATGGAAATATTGAATTGTTTCTATTACGTCCTACTTAACATCACAACAATAACTATACGCTGTTTATTAATCTATGAATAGACGATAGTATTTAGTATTGTCACAATACATACATAGGCAGCTCTCCTGGCCTAAAGCCCAAATATGTAGTATGAAAGTGAAACAGATTGCTCTACATTTATGAAAAATACGAAGACAAGGGGTTTATTTATAAACGATGATTAAAGTTAAGTGACGTCAAACGTCAAAAATGTATGGTTAAACAGTCGCTAATCACTACTTAACTTTAAGCAACGTTTATGAATAAAGGGGTTAACCACCAAGGAATATAGAAAACCCTTGGCTCATATTGGTCAGCCATGTGTAAACACTGGTTCCAATCACAACCATTGATCGATGATCAAAAGTGATATGGTACCTAGGATGGCACTGGCCTACCAATGTGTACGCCACGGATATCGGTGTACGCTATAATCTATGCCAAGGGCACACCGCACAAGCCCTACTAAGGCTGCGTTCACAATCACAAAATATTCTGTTGTCAGTCAGTACCGAGGTACCTAATTATGTGGCATCATCATCTCCCTGCCCTTGTCCCATGTTACTTGTGGTCAGCGCAACACGTTTTCTTCGAGAGTTGTTCCTGTGATCTGTCTCCATTTCATCCATCCTGAGTTGATCCGGTGCGTTACGTAATAAAAAAAGCCATCATATTGTGCATGTCATGTCAGCCATTAACTAAAATACCTACTATCTTGTGTACTGTGTGACTAAAGACCAGCATTATCTATCTCCCTCTCTGAATTCTTGTTAATATTGCCGATCACGTAATATTATAATTAAATACATACGGTTTAGTTAGGTACTTACATAAATATATATAATACAGGCACTAAATTACGTTACACGTGTTTGTAAGTATGCACCCGCCCTTACCAGGGTATTCTCAAACCATAGAGCTCACAAATCTATGAAATCTCTATAAATTTTGTCTATTGTTGGGGAATCACCAACAAATTAATGGTGCTGCTAGACTAGCTTTTAAGTCTGATGTAGTAAGATTCATTATTGTGTAACTAGTCGAAATGCTAATGTTGTTTTTCGGATACTTATCATTAATTTAATACGCAGTTCCTTGCTCCACGTGGAATCGGCAGAGGGCAGGGCGAGCCAAGCCGCTATTGAAAAGCCGTGACCCTATTGAATGAAAAACTTCTAATCGCTTACTATTGAAGCCTGGGAAATAGAAATATGATGCGCTATTGTTGTCCATTTGTCTAACATTACTGAGTTGAGTTTCTGTGTATCTCTGTTGCAATCTGTTTGTTTCGATAGCATCTTGTGATAGAAATACACACATGTTGCAAGTTATTGCAGCATACCTCGGCTTCTGTGTTTAATATAGAATTCCCCTCGAGGAAAATTCATATTTGTACAAGAGTTACTTTCTTTCATCATTCTTTCATGTTTTGTATGTCATGCCAGTAGCTACCTACCTACTACGTATGGAAGGACTTTAGTTGGTCCCAACCAACGTCGCATTTTAGTTGTAGGTATACCAACGCAGTAGATACTTAAATATCTTTAATATAATGTCAAGATTAAGACTTCATCTCTTGCCCAACATGTAACAAAATGTAGGTAATTAGGTACTTTTTTTTAAAGTAGAATATAAGTAGATACAGAAAGGATAAGGATTTCGCCGTTAGTTCCGTAACATAGTTTATTGATATAAAAGTGTGTCCGTGGAGTTTCTTGCCCGTTCTTCTCCGCAGGAACCTTCTACGCTTTGGAATGGGCAACTAGCTTCATGTTTCTGACTGACAACTCCTTGACAATTCAAAAGTACTTAGGTACAATGTTTTAATCGAAATGCTTTGAGTTTTATGTCTTACGTAACTCACAAATCTTACATGCTCGGTCAGCTTCCTATAGACCATACAAATCTTTGCTACGAGCGGGTATTGAACCCAGGATCGTGTGCAGCTAATCAGTCAGTTGCTGTGAAGGTTTTAAGAGTATCGTAGTATTACCTACAGCGAAATGAAGTTGTTACTTATTTGAAAACATGTTTAATTGACTAATACATCGAGTACTTACCTATAATGTTAAAACTTTAATCCTACTAAGTAAGAGCATGTAATATTATAAATGTGAAAGTTTGTATGGATGGATGGATGGATGTTTGTTACTCTTTCACGCAAAAACTGATTAAAATGAAATTTGGCACACAGATATTTGTAACCAGGATTAACACATAGGATAATTTTTCCCGATTTTCCCACGGGATCGAAACTTATGTGGGTAAAACCGCGGGGCGCAGCTAGTAGCCTACCTACGCCATAATAATGACTGTGATTTAATTGTACTGTGAAAGAGAGAAATCATTCTATCTTTTCATAATAACAAGACATTATAAAATGTTTATAAATAATTATATATAGTCCAACTTAGAAGTATATAAGTACGGACGCCAGCAGGTCAACCTACCCGAAACTGTCAGATTTTCCCAATCAACATTGAACCTAATGCTATAGTAATAAAGTCGAAAATCTATTAAAGAAATCTGACAGATTGTAGTAGCTTGATGTGCTGGCGTCTGTAGATACTTAACTTAGAAATAATACGTGGAGGGAGACGCTAATGTAAGACAAAAAACACTAACAATAGGTACTAATGCATTTGATTATTATGAAACTCGGGTAAATCCTAAGATCGAAATTAAAAACGTGTTTTTTTCTAACAAACAGTAGCGATGGGCCAACTATGGGTTTTGCCAATCTTTGGCGAGCTGTAGTAGTGACTGGACTGTAAACTATTGGATATACGCAGTTAATTTACTGTCGTATTGTCTTCTCTACCTTGGATGTGATATATACTAAGTCGTTGCATCACCTTTGTATGTGTACCTACCTACCAAATGTAGGTGTGTCAAAAGTGACACTCTCAGGAATACACAGAATTGTATTAGTAACAGGTAATATAGTGAAATTTCCAATTCCACAATTATTCCTCTAGTTAGTTATACATCCTACTTTTCCTATCCTACTATACTATCATACTAATAATATTATAAACGTGAATGTTTGTATGGATGAATGGATGGATGGATGTTTGTTACTCTTTCACGAAAAAACTACTGAACGGATTTGGATGAAATTTGGCACACATATGGTTTATAACCAGGATTAACACATAGGATACTTTTTATTCCGATATTCCCACGGGATCGGAACTTATGCGGGTGAAACCGCGGGGCGCAGCTAGTAGTATGTAAGTAGGCACAGGAAAAGTATCCATAAGTCCCTAATATCTATACTTATAATAAATCTGTAGAAGTGAAAATTCTGTACATTGAAAATATCAAAAAAATAATTTACAGGGGGTGTTACTAGACCGACACCGAACCCAAAAATGTGATTAAAAAAATTTTTGTCTGTCTGTCTGTCTGTCTGTCTGTCTGTCTGTCTGTCTGTTTGTTCAGGCATCACGCAAAAACTACCGGTTCGATTACGATGAAACTTGGTATAATTATTCTTTAATATCCTGGGCACCACACTGGGTACTTTTTATCCCGGAAAAGTATATACAATAAAAAACAAACTTAATTTTGCGGTTCGATCCCTATACCCGATTACCACTGTCTGTACTGTACCAACCGCAAATACTAAGTTTGTCGTAGGTTGGGTCACCCGCAGTGGAGTTCATTTTTATTCCTTTTAGTTTTTAGAGTTATTTAGGTTTATTTTTATATGAGTCGTAGGTAAGTATAGATTTTAATTATAAAGTATAGGTAGTATATTTGATAGTGTACGTAGTGACCGTAGGTTATTTTATAATACTGTTAGGTAGGATTAGTCATTCGTATAGATATTAGTTTTTAGGGATTTTGCTTATTTATTGAGTTTAGATTAGTTATCATCAGAAATAGGTTTATTTAGGTAGGTATTTAATTTTCTGTTATTGAGTTTTTTTTTTAAATTAGGTAGGTACTTAGGTAAAGATATCATATAAGTACCCTCTTAATCACCACTAATGAGACACAATTGGTTTTCTACTGTAATTAGCCACAAAGGGCCCGCGAGATAGATGGCATTCTGGGGAAGCACATACATTTTATCCTGTTAGCACGTTCCCGTGGGATAATTTCCGACGTCCACGCGGGCGAAGCCGCGGGCAGAAGCTAGTTCATAATATATTCATAGAAGATAGGTATTGTATTATATAGGGGGATATGCACAATAGTCCCCAGGTGTAGTGCGCCTCACTGTGTTAAGTATACTTTGCGACATTTTTGTAAATATGTACCTACTTAAACGTATTTTTGTAAATAATTTTATTTAAGTAATGACATTAGTAAGTAAGTAAATGACTAAATGACAAGAATATTGATGTGATTGGAAGTTACGACTTCGTAAACTAATAAAATCTATACTTATAATAAATCTGTAGAAGTGAAAATTCTGTACATTGAAAATATCAAAAAAATAAATGGCAGGGGGTGTTACTAGACCGACACCGAGCCCAAAAATGTGATTAAAAAAATTTTTGTCTGTCTGTCTGTCTGTCGGTCTGTCTGTCTGTCTGTCTGTCTGTCTGTCTGTCTGTTTGTTCAGGCATCACGCAAAAACTACCGGTTCGATTACGATGAAACTTGGTATAATTATTCTTTAATATACTGGGCACCACACTGGGTACTTTTTATGCGCGAAAAGTATATACAATAAAAAACAAACTTAATTTTGCGGTTCGATCCCTAGACCCGATTACTGTTCCAACCGCAAATAATAAGTTTGTCGTAGGTTACGTCACCCGCAATGCACAGCTATCAATAATAA
Source organism: Apamea sordens (assembly GCA_945859715.1). Taxonomy (NCBI): domain Eukaryota; kingdom Metazoa; phylum Arthropoda; class Insecta; order Lepidoptera; family Noctuidae; genus Apamea; species Apamea sordens. The sequence continues at coordinate 671,155 of OX244005.1, read as the reverse complement.
GTATTTAAAGTTGTCGAAAATTTACCACTGACGGGACAAAAAGGGGTAATTCAGTTTTTAAGGGGAGGACTTGAACTTGAAACTGTATGTTACATTTTCACGCATAGACCACTGAACTTCTGATTTGGCATAGAGATAGATGGCATCCTGGGGAAGCACATACATTTTATCCTGTTAGCACGTTCCGTGGGATAATTTCCGACATCCACGCGGGCGAAGCCGCGGGCAGAAGCTAGTTCATAATAAATGTTTAATAAAATTATAAAATGTCAGACGATTTTATTTGAAAGCTATCGGTCCTTTATAATAGAGAAATATGTGTTTTTATTGACTATTGTACGAATGTTATGAATAAGTTATGTGCCACAGGAACCTACTAACTTAAAGTTTATCAATAATGTGATTTCCTAACATTTGCTATATTGCAGGGAAAGCTACTGAAATTATTGAAACTGGGAGTAAACCGACCAGAGACTATTTGTATTTCAAAAACTCGCCCGGGTTTACCCTGGAAAAAAACAAAATTATTTTTAAAATAATATGTAAGTAGGTACAGATAATAGCACGACGTTTTTCTCTTACATACAACAAATAACAGGGTTGGAAAGAGAGGAATATATGATTTTTATTCTTCTTTGAGCCAACATTTAAAAAATCATTTGATTGCGGAATTATCTGATACCTACAGTGTTCTGCAAGTCTTGTTATCTCTATCGCATAAATGAAAATATGGCTACTGTTAGAAGGAGAAAAACATAGGTATCAAAATCGTTGAATCCACCCACTCATGATGACAGAAACACCTACTCGCTTTAATACAGTCAGCACGAAAAATTAGTTGCGATTCCTTATATGTATTTTTTATTCATGATTTTCAACATTCAATATGAAAATTGACTGTGCTGTTTAGTTATGATGGGAATTCCACTGAATGACCAGATGAGATCATAAAAGTATGGGTTAATGCAATGATATTCTAGTAAACAGATATGTTATGAGCGCGCAAATCGTGAAGACTAGAAAACGTCCTAATTGGGACGTATTGCCTTTAGTCTGTGTCACGCACGTCTACGAGAGGTGCGCGCTACTACGTAATTATCATCCAAAATGCCATCTTGTGTATATAAAAAATGTACCAATTATGTTACCAAAGTTAATAAAACACAAGGGATCTCATACCACACAGAAGTACACAATATACTTCGATTTATTAATATATTTCAATTATTTTCCTAATATTCTGATATTTGGAGGTTAGAAAAAAGAAAGAGATGGAAAATACATTTTTTGTCGTAAGAACGACAAGGATGCGTGCACTCCGGACATAGAATAAAAGTACAGATGCGAATATTAGGCAGTAAAGTCATCTTTACAGCAGAGTTCTAGTTTCCCTTTTAATAAATTTTCTTTATAATTTTGTTTGATATATTTAAATTATAATATAAACAAAAAAACTATAATTGATAAGTATACAACAGTTCGCCTCCATTCCGCTCACGAAATAAAAAAAGCTCTATAAGAGACAGAAAAGAAATAAATGAAATCTTTTCGAAGGTGTATGATTTTGTTTACAATATATATATTTCTTTCTTCTTAAAACGTGTTTTATTTTTCACCTACCTACCTTTTAATAGTGTTTATTCTTTGCATAGGCACAAATCCCGACTGCAAATTCTGTACACGCGGTTTGTACTTTCTGCGTAGTTAATTTGTTAGTCTATGATGCCAACGTGCGGTGATTGGTGGCCCGAATAATGTTTGTTTACATTCACGCGCAATTGACAACATCTAGCTGTCACTTTTTTTCTTATTGGTTTTATCGAGCTATCCTTTTTCTATCCTTTTTACTTGAAGTGAAATGTAAAATGAATGAAAAGTGTGTATGTGTGCTGCCTCTTGGCGCGGATCACTTTTTTCTGTTGTTTTGTAAGTGTATAACATATCTGTTTACTAGAATATCATTGGGTTAATGTAAACATTTTATAACGTATGTGCGATATTTCTATAAATGGCTTCAAACTGATTGACGCAGCTGTAGCACGTTTCTCGATGCACGTATCTCTTATTTGGTAACTAAAGTTAATAAAAAAACAAACTAATAGTATAGCAAAAGTATCGTGACGGTCGAAATGTTAATTTTTTTTTCGATCTGACTCTCATTCGCCAAGTGTACTGAGTATGACGTGCGATAAGAAACGTGGTTCAAAAGCAATAATGTTGTTAAAACATCACACTTTCACTTCTTTAGGAGTGGAATTATGTATAAATGTTGCGTTGCCAACGCTCCAAGACTATGTTGAAATTTTATTAGGTGGATGGTACGTACGTCTCACGTAGACTATCTAAGATTGGAATGGATAAGTCTCAACGGTTGTCGCCCGTGCGCCCGGGCGTGCGCACGGGCGACAACCGTTGAGATTTTAGTCAGGAACATTGTTTCCTTTATTTATAAAGCGTTTCTATGGAGGTAGCACTTTTCTGGGAACAATCTTATTATTGTTTATATTAGGTTCTAAAAGTACAATATAAATCGTTGACAATTTGACACCTTACTGAGTAACCGACTGTACAAAGTATTTTATGAGGCCAGCAAGCGCGGAGTCATTGTAGTCCTTATTCAGACGCGATAAGGCCTAAACTGTTCTCGTGTAATTATTACAATTTTGACTCTAGTATAAAAGGGAGAGAACTGTGGAATCTGTGCTTGTTTTGTGCTGATACCCTCGCTGAGAGGGTGCATATTGTGAAATAGTGAATTGATAGTGACGTGACGATGAACAACGGCTGTGCCAGCGAGGATGTAACCGTAAGTAACTACTTCGTCAAATACTTTAAGCTTTGTTTTGATTGGTGATAACTAAGCTATACTTACCAAAGGAGTGACTATCGTGATGTCCTGGACAGGCAGCCCTGATACCGCCTTGTTAACTGGTAAATCGCTCAAGAATCTACATCGGCCAAAATAGGTTAGGTAGGTGCATGTCCACGCGTCTACAACTTAACTTGGATCCCCCAGTGACCGCTGGGTAGATACTTACTGTTGGGCTCTTGGGAGCCCTGGCACCGTTATGGACGTGGTCATCGCCAATGACTATGCTGAATTATATAAGTATATTTTATTTAAAGAAGACGTGTTGACTTTTACGCGACTAAAACAATGAACACTTCTTTAACATTTTTAAGATGATTCTTAAATGGCTGGTTGGTGATGATGCAACCAGAATCATTTTTCTGCCTACCTTTTGCAGACAACAGTGCAATAAACAAAAGTGGGTTGGAGTGTAGCCGCTACGCTATGGCGTGAGGACTTGTTTTTTTTTCTGAAAACAAAACGAGAAAATGGTTTAGTGTTTACAAGAAAACAGGGTAACAGACTAGCCGTACCTAATCAAATAAGCCTATGAATATGGTACCTACCTATTATGATGGTGCCCTTTAAGTTTAAGACATCACCAGAAGTGTTGTCGTTGTCGCACCTCGCGGCGAGGTGCGACAACGACAACACTTCTGGTGTGTACCTACACCGGCGAGGTCCTCGCCGGTTTACACTGGGCAGAGTGGAAAGGTACAGTGTATACCCGCGTAGTATTAGCTCAGTACTAACTGTAACCTCTGTATCAGTAACTTTCTGTAAAGCGCCTACCTACCTACATGATTTCAATGAGCAAAGATTAGTTGATACTATAATTAGCTCATTTCTGTAATAAATTAAAAAAAAAACATTGTGTCCTATTTTTTATAAGTACAAAAAAAAATCCTATGATCGTCGGACCGACAATAATTAGGTACCTAGCTGCAATGTTATCAATGATGACCTAGTCATCAAGGCAACATTTTGTTGCATGGGCATCCTAATACACATAATTGCCAGTAAACTTAATATGGTAAGTATCTCGTTTGGAAGTAATTGTTTGGAAGCGCCTTTTGTTATTAATATTGCATTCGGTACCTAGGTACTGGCAAAACCCAAAAATATATTTTATGTTTGGCAGCAAACGGAAGGAGAATAAGCTAGGCGCTGGGGGATGCCCCTGTCTATTCAATAGCATGAACTTGTTTTTGATACAAAATGTTTACGATAAGTGATTTACTGCCTACCACTGAAGTACTACGAGTATATAATACGTATGTACAGAACGATTCGGTCAGTTATATTATAATTTTGTCACAATGGCTGTGGTGTTCAGTTTGTTCATATTTCTGGCTGCGTTTGATGTATTCTCTGAAGGGGTGAGTACTACCTACATAATGGCGCAATCTTGTTGGTTTGCCTGTTTTTGGGGTTACAAATTACCTACTACCATAGATATCGACCTAATTTCTAATACCTAAGTCAATTCTAGTTGAATAAATAAAAAAATAAAATTTATTTAGGTCCTTTTACAAAGTAATAGGTACACACATTTACAAACGTATAAATACTTAGTAATTATGTTCTTTGTTAAGAACATAATTACTAAGTATTTATACGTTTAAACCAATCTGTTGATTGGTTTAAATGCTTATATAATTATACAGTACTGTATTATTTCATGGGGTGGAGCACCTAAAACTTACTTGCTGCCTCTTGAAAGAGCACAGAGAGCAATCTTAAAAGTACCTAGCTAACTTCGATCCCTTTCTCTATCCTACAGATCTGCTATACAAATCCTGTAACGTGCTGACTGTTCGCCAGCTTTTCATAACGCACTTGGTTTCACCATGCTCTTCTATAACATTGAAATGACTAATAAGAGACGGAATAATATTGTATGTGAGTCAAATGCATCCTCTAAATATGTCTTGGTAAACAGATTTTATACATTTTAGGCCCATTTCTATACAATAAATTAAATAGGAAATTAAGTATGATCTATAAATTAAATAACTGTAAAAAGGTTATTCTGCAATTTTTACTTAGCATATCATACAGTGAAACAGAGGATTTACTCGTCTGTAAATAAAACAATTTAATTTTTTTAAGGTAATATTAGTCTTCTCATATTTGTTAGCTCAATATATATTTTAAAATTCTAAGCACCTTTCTAGCCTGAAACGAAGGTAGAAAGGTGACCTAGTTTAGTTTTCTAGTTTTTTTATTTCCAGTTTTTTACCTAGTTCAGGCAAATGAGCAACTGTGTCATCTATAATTTTTAAGATAAGTTAGGTATTGTAAATCTGCACCATTTTTATAAATAAACGTTATTATTATTTCCTTTATTACATTGTAAACATATACCTACATTATATTTTTTAAATATTAGAATATAAAAAGTATAAAAACATTTAAAAATATAAAAAATAGTAGCCCACTGGTATCGGGAACAGGGTCCAAGCTACCGGCGGTCAGGGCTCCAGAGAGAGGAACACACTATATCAGGCTTATTGGCAACAATGGTCCTATCAGTGATGACTGATGATGGATCGATCCCAGTACAATGTGATATTTCCATTTTCGAGAACTGGGTCGGGCACATACCTGTAGTACGGCACCTCAGATTCCATAAGGCTGTATTTCAGAGCAAGTTGCTGATGGATTATCCTGGCTACAAGGTTGTGTCTATGCAAGTACTCTCCGTTAGCTAGACGAGAACACCCGGAGATAATATGCCTGATTGAAGGAGCGCACCTTATTACCGCCCGAAAGAAGACTAATTAATACCTACCTTCTTCAGGCGACAAAAGTAGCGCTCCTTCAACGATTGCTTGATGAGGAGAGGGATCTAAGGTGTATGGAATCCGAAAGTGGAATTCCCTCGGATTCTATAATCTCCACCCCCCCCCCCCCCTTTACATGCATGACTGCACATTTGTCCATACCAAATTCCATCCTGATGGCACCACTGAAAGTTTCAGTTACCTTCAGTAGCTCCATCAGATGCAATTTGTTAGGGGCAAAGAGGTTCAAATCATCCATGTAGAGGAGGTGAGACCACCTTTCTTCAACCGGTAGCCTAGACCTGAGTCCTCCAGCAGTGTGCTTAGAGTGGACTCAAACTGTCGCCCTGAAATATTCCCCGCTTAAGCCATACAGGCTCATCATTCCCCTGGATCTGACGACACCCTCGATAGATATGCCATATGCCTCATACACGATTCAAGGAAGGTGCGTAGAGTTGCATCTATCTTGTACAACTCCAGCACCCTCATGAGCCATGTATGTGGCACCGAGTCGTAGGCCTTCTTATAATCTATCCAACATGTCGACATTATCCTTGCGGGATCGGCGAACCTGTTGGCTAATAGCCATGTCTATGAGGAGAAGCTCCTTAATACCGCGGGACCCATTCCTACATCCATTTTGAGAGGCAGACATACTCGAGTTACTGTCAATGTGCGTGTTAATTTTCGCTCTCAAAATGGATGTAAGAAGTTTATAAACCACACAACGACAAACACGTGTTCGGTCTATAATTCTTGGGTTCCGCGGGACTACCAGACTTATGGAGCAGGTAGGTAACGCCTATTGTTAGAAACTGGGGTAGCGACCCAGACTCTAAGGATGACTGGAACTGAGACAGGCAAGTGTGTTCACACACTTGCCTGGCATCTCAGTTCCAGTCCTAATTTGCCATTTTAACCAAAAGTTATGCAGTCCGTCCGGTCCCGGTGATTTCCAATTCGGTAACGGACGGATTGCTCTAGCTACGTCTAATGGCGTAATTATGACTGGTTCCATTTCTGGTATAGTTCCACACACTCGCTCGATATCGCGCATCCAGCCACCCTCAGCGTGACAGACGGGCACCGACCAGATGCTGCGCCAGAATGCACTCGTGGTGGCATCATCCGGGCGGCACACGTCCGTTACGTATTGTTCAGGTCGCTCCCAAGCTCTATAACATACGATTCTGTGTGTACCGATCAACCTGCCGCTTATACCGCCGAATACGACTCGCCCATGCACGATGTCGATGTTGTGTAGTCGATGCGCTCTGACATTGGACATGTATAATTCCCGAGGACTGATTCCAGTCCCCGAAAATGCCTGTCTTACAAAGCGCATCACTCGTGGTCGTGTATTGCCCTCCCTGAAGCAGTATAGTTTACCGATGAGTACCCTGGCCCCATCGATACGACGCTCGATCCTATATCGCCAGGCTGGTACGGCTGGTTTTGGTCGAGTAGCTGCGAGACTGCGTCACAATTTGGAAACTTGACGTTAGCTAAACGACATGCCGCCACAGCCGCGCAATACAGGATCGAGTGTGTATCAACGAGATCCTCGCTGCTCTCGAAGAAATTCTTGAGCTGCGAGTCCAAGGCACACACCAGCGCCCTATTTTTTATTATTATTATTATAAAAGCTCGTTTAATTTTTTGTTTTTAATTACCTATGAAAGGTACGGTCAGCATCAAAAGTCGGTTAACACTTTAGTTGTTTAAATCTTAATTATTGAGAAAAATATTCTTAAAAAGCCTATATTAATAAGATATTTAAGAATAATTAACTCTTTGCTATTACATGAAATAAATAAAACCAATGTATCACATCATTTTGTATCAATTTAGATGATTTGTAAAAGTAACAGTGTTAATTGACTTTTGATGCTGACTGTACGTTGGTTGGTACTGACATTATAACTTGTGGGGACCTAATAAAATAAAAATCTTTATTACTAGAAGAATGTGTACAGTAAATCTCCTAAACAAACAAATTTGTTCTTACGTAATAATGTGCACTTAGATGTCAAAGGAGTGCTTTGGCACTCGTACTAGGATTACCCTGTATCACGAATGCCATCACCTTCCTCCAGACTAGCTAGGATAGTTCTAAAGCAATAAAATTTTGAATAAATCCTAAACAAAATAAGATGAATATAATAATAGACCTGCTTGAGCTAGATTAATAAAAACCTGTATTTCTTTCTGTGTCTGTGTAATCAAGTTTACCCAAATATTCGCGTACCGTCAGACTACAATGTTTGTAACTGGCACTATAAATATTAAGTATTGTATTGAGCTTATTATATAAATCGGGTCCTAAATAGACATAGCATCAGTTTACAAAGGCATGTCTAGTTTGAGGCTTTATGCAGACCAAATCCTTCTTTCTCTTGTCAGAAGGTACTGGCTTGAAAGCGAGTTCAACGTGCTGCTGTAATATGATGTGCAGTAATCAGTATAAATAGTTGCTAAAGTATTGATTTTATTATTGTATAAGTATTTTTTTCCTTCTGCATTCGATTATTTATTTATTAAATAACTAACTATTATGATTATATCGAGGCACTGATCCATTGTTCACGAAAACAATGCATAGAGAGTAATATTATTCATTTATAACATGTAGGTACTAGTATATATTCCAATACATAAGAGACTCATACATCGCCCGGCCACCAGGGTAACTACGCAAACCGTGATAAGGTCAAAAATCAATCTGCCTAAACCCTAACCCTTTCCCAACTATGTTGGGGTCGGCTTCCAGTCTAATCGGATGCAGCTGAATACCAGTATTTTACATGGAGCGACTGCCTAACTGACCTCCACAACCCAGTTACTGGGTAACACGACTCCCCTTGGCAAGACTGGTTGTCAGAGTTTTGGGCTTCTGACTACCCGTAAGTCGTAACAACCGTCAAATGACACAAAATCAACGGCTTAATGTGCTTTCCGAAGCACGGAGAAGTAGGGTTTCGATATGAAATGGATGGTCACCTATCCACGAATCGACCGCGGTAAGTGTAGCTGAGACTTAGTTCGACCCGTGCGGCTGTTATTATTTAGCCACGAGCCCCTCCTAGGCTGTAAGATTATAGTCACTAATAAACTAATTTATAGTCTAAAATCAGGGTCTTGGTAAACCTCTGCCCACCCCTTCAAGATAATTATACAGTCGTGATATTATCTAGGAGTATAGGTAGTCAAAAGGCAGGTGACTGCCACAGGAGCGTGCAGATTAGTACCTACAAGCAAAGAAAGGCCCTTTCTAAACTTCTGATGCATATATATGCCCAAGCCTACCTATTTCTTTGTTTTGCGTTTGCAAGTCACGTAATCTGCATTCGCGACATATTTGCCAAAAATGTAAACAATTAATATGAGTTTATGGAAAAATAACTTTAATTCCTACACAATAAAGCTCAGTTTATGCTACAACTTCAAACATTTTTATAACTTTTTCAATAGCTATGCTAGTCACTCTGAAATCAACATAATAAGCATTAAAATAAAGTTGATATTTGTTTAACTTGAAATAACGTCAATTTGAAACAAATAAAATTTGAATACAGGTCAGGTAACCAGGGTGATGTACCTATGACAAATTCGAAGCTTTAACTGGCAAAATATGACTACTAGACCCGCGGCTTTGTTTTATATCGTAAGTAGGTACACGACCATCTGACTAATGTAAGAGGCAGCAATGTAAGTGCGTAGATCGTACATCGTGACGTGTACATGACACGATGTTTACATGACACGTGCAGTGTGTAGTATTCGGGTTGGTGCATCTGACACGTATGTGACTATGTCCTAGGAACTGTGTGAAAATTTCAAATGTAGGTAAGGTAAGGCTGGCGTCTGTGCCAGCAGGTCAAGCCACCCGAAACTGTCAAGTTTTCCCAATCAACCTTGAACCTTAATGCTTTAGAGATAAAGTTGAAAATCTATTAAAGAAATTTGACAGAATATAGTAGCTTGATGTGCTGGCGTCTGTACTATATTTTGCCATCTACCTACCTATATCTACAGGGTCAAATTAAATTAGCTAGCCAAACTCCGCGCACGTGATTTTTGTTTTGTCGTGTTTAGATATCGACATCGAAATAAATTAATTTGACGTTTTTTGTGGGAGCCGCTGAAAAAGTTTTCACTTCAAAAATACTTCAAATCTTTTTTGTTATTATTTTATGGATAGGTACCCATACCCAGTACGCCTGCAGAGTTTCGCTAATCTATTTAATTTGAACCTGTAAACAAATCAAAAAAATTTAGGTCTCTGTAATATCAAAATAAACAGTTTTTTTACTAAATGCATTTGAAACTCAAACTCAAATAATTTATATCAAATAAACCATTTACAGGCACTTTTGAACTGTCAAAATTAAGTACCTACCGTCGGTCAGTTAGTCAGAAAGTTGAAGCTAGTTGCCCATTCCAAAGCGTAGATCTCTATGGAGAAGAACGGGCAAGAAACTCCACGGACACTCTTTTAAATCAAGTTATTATTACAAAATCCTGGGTACATTATTCTTATTGCAAAAAATATGTGAGAACAATGTAAAAAAAAAACAATTTAAAATATAAACTTAAAAATTAAAAATAAGCCTTGGCTCAACCGACGGCGCCCGTTCACGAACATGACGAAATTGAATGAAAGTATATACGGTACTTGTAACAAAAAAGAATTTTAAACATTTTTGCCTGTTTGTTTTGGCTAATCCCCGATACGGCTGGACCGATTTTGCCGGGACGTTGCATTGGCAGATAGCTGATGTTATAAGAAGTAACTTAGGATAATTTTATTTAAAAAAAACCGGTCAAGTGCGAGTCGGACTCGCGCGCGAAGGGTTCCGTACCATTATCTATAAAAATCAATCATGAGTTGATTGAATGAAAGGTAAATTGCGGTTTACGATTTATGACGTATTAAAAAAAACTACTTACTAGATCTCGTTCAAACCAATTTTCGGTGGAAGTTTACATGGTAATGTACTTACATCATATATTTTTTTAGTTTTATCATTCTCTTATTTTAGAAGTTACAGGGGGGGGGGGGGGGGGGACACACACATTTTACCACTTTGGTATCAGAGGTTGAGTGTCTCTCGCGCAAACTATTCAGTTTAGAAAAAAATGATATTAGAAACCTCAATATCATTTTTGAGGACCGATCCATAGATAACCCTGCCCACACGTAAGGGATTGAAGAAAAAAAATTTTTTGAGTTTCAGTTCTAAGTATGGGGAACCCCCAAACATTTTTGTATTTTTTGTGTGAAAATCTTAATGCGGTTCACAGAATACATCTACTTACCAAGTTTCAACAGTATAGCTCTTATAGTTTCGGAAAAAAGTGGCTGTGACATACGCACGGACAGACAGACAGACATGACGAATCTATAAGGGTTCCGTTTTTTGCCATTTGGCAACGGAACCCTAAAAAGGATTAGGGTTCCGCACGATAAAATAAAACCCATGAAACCCATTTTACAGTCGTGAAGTCGTGGGCACAGCTAGGCTGAAATAGATAGTTACAACTCCGTTCGTAAGAAAGACTAGTATTATAAAGTAGGTAGGTACCCGAATGTGACTGATCTAATTAGGAAGTGACGAAATCGCTGCGACAGCCTATTAAGGTTGAGGCGGGAGTGTACCTAGCTGGTTGATTTCTATTAGTCCACACTTGACCAGTCACAATTCATTGTTTTTCGGCTTTTTCGAAGATAACATTGACCGAAGTCGACCTCTTACCAGTAAGTCAAATCGCCTTTAAAAAGCGTTCGGTCTTCCCCATAATTTAACTACGAAAAGTCCCCTTTTCCAATGTTCCCGATACGATGCGTGTAAAATGCCTACGCATAATATAGTAACAAGTTGTTAGTATTTCTCATCCATTTTGAGTATTGTTTCCGTAATAATTATGACGACAGTTATTAATAATTTAATTATATATCTATTCTCGATGTCGTTTCTACGTAATAATGTAATATCACAGAATAATTAATAGTAGTGATACTGACAAGGCTAGACAGATGATGCTGAAGCCTATAGCTAGTAGGTAAGTACATAATTATGTAGGTACTACGTAGGTACGTACAAAGTTGTTTCCGTAACACACCACTGTTTTGCCCTACGTGCCCTGGTTATCGAATCTATTTATTATGCTAGTAGGTAGGTAGGTATCAAGGTGGCATGTGTATCTGTAAGTGGGTTTCTCCAAATTTCCGAGATAAGAATTGAACTCCGATCGAACTAGGATTTCAACTTCGACAGCCAAGTTCCCCCGGCTATCTGTCTTACTAATCATATTTTTACCTACCTATCTAGGTAAAAACATAATTAACCTCATTGTGAGGCAGTCGGGTCAAAGAATTCTTTTGGTTTGGAAAAAACCAGTCAGCTTATGAACTCTTAATTAAATAAACATTTATATCTTATCGCTGAATGTAATCTTATTTATGTTTTTGACGCGTATCTACTCGTATCTTTGTATGTGGGAATCCTTGTACCCTCGACGAAACATCCTGACGGCTCGAGGGTCTATCGACTTGTCTGAGTCGCGCGATGGTTGTTTTGTTCCATCAATAAGCAGTCTTGAACAAAAAAACATGAGTTCTATTACCATGTCATTGTGGGGTCTCAAAATAAAGATTGAAGACTTGACGAAACGATCCCAAAAAATAATACAAAAAAAAAAACACCCGAATGCAATTGAAAAATTCAAAATAATTATGTTCAGTTTTTAAGCAGCCTGGTGCACTTGGAAGCATCAAATCTGACATTGCACTAAAATAACTGCCACATATTGCATCAGATTGCTTGAACTGTGAGCTTGTTTTGAACTTTTTAGCCAGTCCTTCGAGGTTTTTGAATATTCGATTGTTTTATAGTATCAGTTCTAGAAACTTCGTATAGTATTTGACCAGCTTGGCAGCTTGACTCATACATAATATAATGTACACAATAATATATTCTGGCAAAACTTATGAGCATGACGAGTTCGTTCGACGAATGGTATTTCGTAATACGATCCTATGCAGACTATACCGTCATGTTGGTGGATCTTCCGCATAAAGTCCGGAGCTTGTAAGCAACAAGCACAGTCTTGAATTGACTTCAGTGAGATGCGGATTTCAGTGAAAGTGTACTTACCAAACCAAATACCTACTTAGCCTAATTGTTTCCTAGTGTGTAGGTGAGTAATTTTTATTTATTGCTTAAAAATATTTTTTTCTCTGTGATAGGATAGGTTAGCATAGGATAGAGATTGCCTTGTTTCGGACTGAACACGAGGCAAAAACACTGACATTAGAAAAAAAGTCCAACTTTTTACGTTTTCAGTACAATACAAAAAAAATCCCCTTCGTACGAGAAGTCCGGTAAATACCAAGGCCGGATAAATCGGGACAGGGGCCAAAAAGCCGGACATGTCCTGATAAATCCGGATGGATTTTATCTAACCATAGACGGGATTCAGTCAATTTCTAAGGTAGTCACGAGCACGACCCATACATATGCGACACGACCGCCAAAGTATACATTGGCGCCGATTCCCTTGTTCACAAACTAAACTAAATTTAAGTTCAATGCATCTTTTTCTTTCTATTTAATTTAGAAAAGGACAGAAGATAAATGTTAGTTTAGTCCTGTTTAGTTTATCCTAGTTAGAATTTACATGATTTAGGATAAACTGGTATGTAGTACGTCTTAGTTTGAACTAAATTCGCTTATTCGGAACGCATCTCACTGCCTGTACAAACGGAGACTGCCCGAATCAACTCTAGCTCACCCCTCGCGCCCTTCAACCCCTCTTCACTCGCCCTGTTTCTTGATTTATCTCTTTTCATTTTTGTCTTCTTTTGTTGACAAACATCACACATTGATAATATAGAGGCCTATCATTTCCTTTGTGATATTGGCATATTTTTTTGATGTCTCGGCTAACATCCTATCATGATCACGATGACCCACAGCTACATGAGCTGCGTGAATCACATCATAGAGTTCATCAGCTGGAAGCCAGTTTAGCCTAGGTCGAATTGGTTTATCCTAAAACTAATTCGACCTAGGTGAAGCTGGTTTATCCTATCCGTAACAGGATGAACGAGTTTGGCCTAGGCTATACTGCTTTGTCCTATCGCGTGTAGGGAGAACTGGTTTGGCCTAGGCGAAACTAGTTCATCCTAAAATCGGGTTTGGCCGGTAACATATATACACACTCAATATGTAAAAATTGGAAGCAGCTCAATCCCAAGCCTTTTTGTCCTCGATATAATCCAGGCTTTCTGGCACAACTTACGTTTAATGAATGATTTAAATTTATTAAGGCTTAGATCTTCAACGTGACGTGGACGTGAGGTGACAGTTCACCTAAGTTTTCGAGGTCAATCAACTCAGCCTATCGCAGTCCACTGCTGAACATCCCCCAGGCGCCACAACGCCTCTCGTCCGCCTTCCGCATCCAGTCTGTCCCAGCCACATTTTTTAATGTTCCACCAGTTCCAAGTTAATTCCACCTGATGCTAGGGATTGTCAGCTCACTAAGTTTTCACCGTGAGATCTTTACAGAATAGATCGGCTGTTATCAGCGTGATACTGTGTTAGCGATAGTGTTATCATCGCCGGCCGGCTCCATACGGCGCTCAGTTGTTTGACAACCGAAGAGCACACGGTATGTTGGTTTTGTTGTTAATGCCGTTGTCTAGTAGAGGTAGCGATAATTTCGTCCGTGACTAATATAGTGCTAGAAAGTCTGGGTGGGTATAGTGTGGGTATGGACTAAAATTGGCTGAATGCTAGCCTAGACTCGAATCTTTGTGATGTCCTAGTTAAAGTGACCTCATTCATAGCTTTCTTTAGTTTTTCGTAAACGAGGGTTTTGATATACTACATATAGAGAAGATAGGATCAGTGACAAGAATCGAAACCTGAAGTAATGTATGTACTTACAGCCGCGTGAATGATTAACCCTTGGCTTAATTAATGAAAGCTCTATCCTAAACAAACTTTAAAATATTATCTGGGGTTCGTTATGCAAGTAAGTAGCCATTATCTCCTCACAATTATTTTTTTCGAGAACAAAATCTCCTTTTCATTTTGATTCCTCTCCTGATCTGCATCAAGGTAGCAGTAGTATAATACTATGTATACCTACATATATGTATAGCTTTAGTGCAACAATTAGTTACTTAATTTTCTTTTAGCTTGTAATGTTACACACGTTGCATTCCTATTTAACTTTCATGAGATGAGATTTCTTCGTTTTATGTCCACGTGTTATTGCTAGAGACCGCAACTGGCAACCCATGGCCATCATCGCCAGATGTCAACATCAATTAATGCTACTGAGTTACATAGATACTCGGTTTCACCCGCATAAGTTTCGATCCCGTGGGAATATCGGGATAAAAAGTATCCTATACCTATGTTATAAACCATAATTACCTATGTGTGCCAAATTTCATCCAAATCCGTTCTGTAGTTTTTCGTGAAAGAGAAGCAAACATTCATTCATTCATACTTACTTTCACGTTTATAATAATAAGTAGGATTGTACCGACTTGCTACAAGCAAGTCGTTAAAAGGAAATAAAATAAGGTATTTTTCTTAAAAATTGCTCGGAACTTTTGCTGTGATTATCTCGGCTACATACCTACTGTAGGTACAAAAATAGTCCCGTGACTACGTGAAAGTTCAGACTGACATGGCAAGGCCTATGTTAATCACAAAATCTGAATCATTATAAGTATAGGTACCTCTACCATAAAAACTAAAACATTATTTAGAAGGACGTACCTATACTCCGTTGGTTTAGGTAGGTACTTAACTAAAGGTAAACAAAAAAAAAACCACGTAATTCATGGGTGGAACCTTTTGTAGGTACAAACGCCAGCACCTCAAGCTACTAATCTGAACTTTATCGTTTCGTGTAGGTTGACCTGCTGGCGTCTGTACCTACATTACAAATTTTACAATCATATTAGGTATTTATTGAACAGGGGTACAAGCATACCTAAATGCCGAAATTTCACCAATCCCTCTTCACACGTACTTTTAACGAAGTTATTTTATAATAGGTAGGTAAGTAGATATAATTAGGCATTTTAATTGCAAACGTCAAAAGTTTCACATGATAATCGGCAATGTTTTTTGAGTGAATTTACACTAAACAAAAGAAACCGACTAAACGTAATAGGTAGGGGAAAGCAGGTAGGATTCGTACAATTTTTATTCTTAGACGTTTATACGAAATACTATTAACTATTTTAAAATAATTTTAATGTCTATAAGTACCCTATTTATCTAGCTTTAAAAATAGTGTAGTGTTGTCTTGATAATATTCAGCATGGCGAAGCTACGGTTACTTTTCTAAAACATGGAAAATGTACGAAACTACCCCACACGTGTGGTAGATTCGTACACGCGTAGGGCGCATTCGTACATAGTGGGGAACCTCCGTACAGTCAATGAAAATGCCATTTTACAAATGTCATTTAAACGTTTATTGAGATCAAAGTAAGCAGTAATCGGTCTTCATGTAATGCTAATTAACAATTATTGTTTTTGTAAAACTTATAAACTTCTAAACCATGCAAATTTAAACACATTAAAAAATAATAAAGAAATTCAAAAATCAACAAAATTCCCTCCGTCCACTAGGCTGATAAGACTTATTATTTATAAATGATAAGAGCTCTCACCATTAAATACCTACTAGCCAATATTATACATACTGAGATCCTTTTAAAACTAAGTATTTGGGCTGTTCTAGCAGTAGAAGCAGATTTTGATGGTGATAATATACATACCACATCTGCTAAATAAACAGTCCCTTCATCCTTGGTAACGGGAAAGACAAATTTCCAAGTTTGAGGTTTCTTCCTTAAAAATGATACTCTATTGAGTATAGAGTATCATTTTTACTATATTACTATATTTATGAAGCACTTGCCCAACATAATATAAAATGGTTTTCTTTTTTTTCAAACTTAACTAGTACGAAGCTCTGTTCTTTGATGTTCCCTGTCAGAACTGGTGTTTCATTTTCAATATCTGATTCTTCAGAAGTCTCTTCGATGGGAGAACACAGAACAGAAACATAACTTTCCCTCAATCTGTTGTGAGCCCCATCCTCACAATTAGTCTCGTCGTTATAATCCGTTTCACCTTCATAATCAGTTTCATTCTCATCTTCATCCTTACCAGTTTTCTTTTGTCTCTTTGGTTTATCTTTCCCTAAAGTTTTCTTCGGTCTTGTTGTTTTTGTTATTAAATTTTCATCTGAAAGTAACTTTAGCGCTCGTTTCATTTTTCTAGCTCTTTCTCTCCTTTCTTGCTCTTGCTTCTTAAACTTTTTTCCTTGTCCCCTTTTTTATGTATATTCGCGGCATGGTTCTGTAACAAAGCTTTAGTAATTAATATTTTTGCTGGCACAAAGTAAAGAATGGGGAGCATTCGTACAGTACGAATCTACCCCATTCATAGCTGCACGAAGGTACCCCAACCAGAGAAATCCACAATAAAATTAAAAATAAAAATAACTGTAATAGTTAGCCTAAAATGACTATTGGCGTAATAAACTACGTAATCACTACATAAAATAAATAAAATTACTTTAACAGTTCGACCAAAACTTATAACAAATAAACGTGTTCAAAAGTGAATATGAAAAATACTTACCGAGAGCGAAAACACGTATCGACTCATTGCGTTGAAGCCGGCGGCCGCACTCACCCGCCACCTCGCGGTTCACACATGCGTGTGAGTTAGCGTCATGCACACAAACATCAACGCGGCAACGTATTGGATAGTGTAGATATGACTACTGTACGAACGCTCCCGCTGTACGAAGCCTACCTGCTCTCCCCTACCTATCAATTCAGTTGTCCTGCCACGCGCACGCCACAGTTGTATTCTTCAATACGTAGGTAGCAACGTTATCTAATTCCTGGCAAAAGGTTTAGAGAACCTTTCTTTTTGGGCTCTTCAAAATAGACAGATTACAAAATATTAAGTATATTATTAAGTAAGTATTATAAATCTAACTAAAAAATTGTGGTCAAGCAGTTATAATTACAAACTTCTACCAAGAATAGTTTAAGAATAAATGATACAAGTTTAACACACTAATAAAAGAGGAAACTATACTTAGTAAGAATCTAAAATTTATTTAATTTGTGGGTAACGTATTTTTAAACAAGAAAGTGTCATCTATAAAAACGCTTTTTACGATTTGTTTAGGTACCTTTATCTACCTAAACCATATTACCTAAACTAATGGAGTAGGTATAGATACTTACAAGATTTTTTGAAATGGTCAAATGGGGGTTTGTATTACAGGAAAATACCGTAGGTAAGTATCTACATAGAGTACATAATTTGCGTAAGAAGTCTCAAGTCATTAACCGGTATGCAAAGGAAGGGTTTAACTTCATACTAGAATATTCGAGAACTAACAAATCAAATTAATTAGGTGCAACCCGAAATCAATGAACATAGATTTAATTAATGAAACGTTATCGCTGGGAGTGCCACCTGACTGACGAACACAAACAACACTGATAACAGGCTGTAATCTAGGCTTCTTTTTACATAACACAATAAAATCATTTGTTGATAATGTTTAGGTACCTAAATAAATGACATTGAATTCTCAATAACAGTGCCAATAGTAGTATCGCATTCACCCAGGCACCGTTGTTCACCCAGCCTACAGCAGTGGCAGCGTTGGCCTATAGGTATATAGATACCTATAGACAGCTAGTTCAACGGTGCCTTTAGGTATATAGATACCTATAGACAGCTAGTTCAACGGTGCCTTTAGGTGCCTTATTATAGTGACTAGCTTCTGCCCGCGGCTTCGCCCGCGTGGATGTCGGAAATTATCCCACGGAAACGTGCTAACATCTATCTCTATGCCAAATCAGAAATTCAGTGGTTTAGGCGTGAAAATGTAACATACAGTTTCAAGTTCAAATCCTCCCCTTAAAAACTGAATTACCCCTTTTTGTCCCGTCAGTGGTAAATTTTCGACAACTTTACATACTTATTATTATTTTCTGTCAAAAGTATCAATACTGAGTTTCGAGTTACTCGGACCGCGCAATCAATTTCTTCCACACAAACTTAACACCCCTATATCCTCCTTTGAGGGGTAGTTTTGAAAAACTTATAATGATAAACTTTATTACTTACTTAGGCGAGTATTCTTGAAAAGTTTCAAGTTTATTAACCTAATGAAGAAGATTTTTCATATAAACTGTATTGTATTGTAACTGCTTTTCACCCCCACAGGGGTGGAATTAAAAAAAATCGTTTGGTATGTATTCATAACTTGACTCAAAGATTATTCATACCAATTTTCGAGTTAATCAAGCCATGCATTATAATCCTCCCTTGTAAAATTAACAACCCCTTTTCAACCCGTTAGGGGTCGATTTTCGAAAAACCCTGATGCATGTTACTCTTTATTTTTGGTCTTAAGTATAAACACTGAGTTTCGAGTTAATCGGACCGCGCATTCAAATTATTCCACACAAACTTCAACACCCCTATATCCCCCTTTGAGGGGTAGTTTTGAAAAACTTATAATGATAAACTTTATTACTTACTTAGGTGAGTATTCTTTCAAGTTTCAAGAAAAGTTTCAAGTTTATTAACCTAATGAAGAAGATTTTATACATATTAAACTGTATCCCCGCTTTTCACCCCCACAGGGGTGGAATTTAAAAAAAATCGTTTGGGATGTATTCATAACTTGACTCAAAGATTATTTATACTAATTTTCAAGTTAATCAAGCCATGCAGTAAAATCCTCCCCTGAAAAATTTCGACTACCCCATTTCAGCCCGTCAGAGGTAGATTTTCAAAAAACCCTGATACACATTATTCTTTACTTTCAATATTAGGTATAAATACTGAGTTTCGAGTAAATCGGACTGCGCGCTAAAATTCTTCCATACAAACTTTTAAACCCCCCAATCCCTTAATATGGGGTAGTTTAGAAGAAAAAAACCTGACAATCTTCATAATTTATTTAGATAAGTATTCGTGCCAAGTTTCAAGTTTATTAACTCAAGGAATAAGATTTTTCATACAAACGAATTCCCCCCTTTTCACCCTCTTAGGGGTGGAATTTCGAAAAATCCTTTCTTAGTGGATGCCTACTCGTCACGAAGAACACACCCTTCAAATTTCATGTCTCTAGGACCAGCGGTTTAGGCTGTGCGTTGATCTATCAGTCAGTCAGTCAGTCAGGACTTTGAATTTTATATATATAGACTAGCTTCTGCCCGCGGCTTCGCCCGCGTGGATGTCGGAAATTATCCCACGGGAACGTGCTAACAGGATAAAATGTATGTGCTTCCCCAGGATGCCATCTATCTCTATGCCAAATCAGAAGTTCAGTGGTTTAGGCGTGAAAATGTAACATACAGTTTCAAGTTCAAATCCTCCCCTTAAAAACTCCCTTTTTGTCCCATCAGTGGTAAATTTTCGACAACTTTACATACCTACTTATTATTAATTATTTTCTGTCAAAAGTATCAGTACTGAGTTTCGAGTTACTCGGATCGCGCATTCAATTTCTTCCACACAAACTTAACACCCCTATATCCCCCTTTGAGGGGTAGTTTTGAAAAACTTATAATGATAAACTTTATTACTTACTTAGGCAAGTATTCTTGCCAAGTTTCAAGTTTATTAACTAAATGAATAAGATTTTTCATATAAACTGTATCCCCCGCTTTTCACCCTCACAGGGGTGGAATTTGGGAAAATCGTTTGGCATTATTCATAACTTGATTCTTGAAAAATTGATTACCCCATTTCAGCCCGTCAGGGGTAGATTTTCAAAAAACCCTGATACACATTATTCTTTACTTTCAATATTAGGTATAAATACTGAGTTTCGAGTAAATCGGACTGCGCACTAAAATTCTTCTATACAAACTTTGAAACCCCCCAATCCCTTATTAGGGGGTAGTTTAGAAGAAAAAAAAAACTGACAATCTTCATAATTTATTTTGGAAGTATTCGTGCCAAATTTCAAGTTTATTAACTCAAGGAATAAGATTTTTCATATAAACTGTATCCCCCGCTTTTCACCCCCACAGGGGTGGAATTTTGAAAAATCGTTGGGGATTATTCATAACTTGATTCAAAAATTATTTATACCAATTTTCGAGTTAATCGAGCCACGCATTATAATCCTCCCATGTAAAATTAACTACCCCTTTTCAACCCATTAGGGGTAGATTTTCGAAAAACCCTGATACATGTTACTCTTTATTTTTGGTCTTAAGTACTTATAAACACTGAGTTTCGAGTTAATCGGACCGCGCGCGCATTCAAATTATTCCACACAAACTTCAACACCCCTATATTCCCCTTTGAGGGGTAGTTTTGAAAAACTTATAATGATAAACTTTATTACTTACTTACTTAGGCGAGTATTCTTGAAAAGTTTCAAGTTTATTAACCTAATGAAGAAGATTTTTCATATAAACTGTATCCCCGCTTTTCACCCCAACAGGGGTGGAATTAAAAAAAATCGTTTGGGATGTATTCGTAACTTGACTCAAAGATTATTTATACTAATTTTCGAGTTAATCAAGCCATACAGTAAAATCCTCCCCTGAAAAATTTACTACCCCACCCGCCCGTCAGGGGTAGATTTTCAAAAAACCCTGATACACATTATTCTTTACTTTCAATATTAGGTATAACTACCAAGTTTCGAGTAAATCGGACTGCGCACTAAAATTCTTCTATACAAACTTTGAAACCCCCCAATCCCAAAATTAGGGGGTAGTTTAGAAGAAAAAAAAACTGACAATCTTCATAATTTATTTAGATAAGTATTCGTGCCAAATTTCAAGTTTATTAACCCAAGGAATAAGATTTTTCATACAAACAAATTCCCCCCTTTTCACCCTCTTAGGGGTGGAATTTCGAAAAATCCTTTCTTAGTGGATGCCTACTCTTCACGAAGAATACACCCTTCAAATTTCATGTCTCTAGGACCAGCGGTTTAGACTGTGCGTTGATCTATCAGTCAGTCAGTCAGTCAATCAGTCAGTCAGTCAGGACTTTGAATTTTATATATATAGATAGCACTATAATTATATTTCCTTGAACGAGGGCGTCCTCCGTACTTTCGTCGTCTAGATACTGTAGAGACTATAGCCTACTTGGTGCTCACTTGGTGCTAGCATGCAACCTCCGCGAGTTTGTTAAAAAGTGGTTGGTTTATAAGATTTAAGTTTATAAGAGATTAGGCTGACAAGCGAAAGTATAAAGATGTCAAATAGTCCCCCCCCCCCCCCCCGCGCCCCGACGGCGTTACCCGGGCCCCACCACTTGTGAGGGACTAGACGAGCTCTCTGATGACGACTCCTTTAAGTTTATATTGACAGAACGTCTTTACATATTATTTCCGACTAAACTAGCACTGACTTTTTCTAGACAAAAATCCTAACAAATGGTTGCCTTCGGCGGACAACCTTTACAGTGCCTAGACCTAAAATGACATACCTAGGGTATATCATTGGGTTGCACTAGCTGTTAGTGCACACACGAGCGAACCGCGTCAACGGCAGAGGCAACTCCTGCCGTCTGAACTAGGTACATAGTATTTGAGCACCGAACACAAGTACACGAGCGGCATTGTCGACGGCTGTGGTTATCGCTCGTGTATGCACAGTTGCACACTAACCGGTACGGATATGTCATGTTATCTGTTAAGATTTTTGACCTTCATTTCAGTGTCCACCTCTGACCCCTAACCTCACCATGTCGAAGCGCACCGGCTACCCCACCACCACGTCCGGCCTCACGTACCGCGGGCTGCTGGAGACCATGGCCATCCCGGCCGAGCTGCACGAGCGGGGGGATGGCAAGCCCTACGCCAGCTTCGGGTCTACCGTGCCCATCCATTGCTGCACTCCGGAACAGGTGAGAGAAATATTATGTAGTTGCTAACCTTCTGTTCGTCTAGTTGTCGCAAGCGCTACTGCTAAGCATGAGGTCCCGGGTTCGATACCCGGGTCGGACAAAGGATTTTCCATCAATAATTTCTCAGTGGCAGCCCGGAGCGCCCCGGAGCCCGCGGCGCAGTCTGGAGCTGTGCCCGGTTGATGGCAACAGGCTAGTCGCCTATTACTGGGGACTCACAACAACTGGCGAGACGTGGGTACACCTCTGCCTAACCCATCGGGGAATACAGGCGTAATGTTATGTGTGTAGTTACTGAACTTCTTGTAGAGCTCTCTAATAACATTATAAGTTTTATTTAAAACATAATTCTGTCTTTGTCACCTCCAAACGATGGATAGGAACGGAATGATGTCCAAGAACTTCCTTATCGAAACTCACTGACGTCGAAAACTTATAACGACACACCTGTGCTACCAACCACTTCCGTATTTCTGAATACTTAAATATAATCAATGACGTTATGTTTGCAGGTCGAGGAGTTGGCAAAGACGACGCACCACTACTGCGGCATCTTCACGGACCAGCTGCTTGCGCCACTGGGAGAGCTGGTGTTCGTCAGGATTGATGAGAACACTGCTGAGAAGGTCGGTACATTATCAGTTTAAAGCATTTTAACTCATACATGAGGATAGTGGTGGGTTCCAAATGAATGATAATGAATTAAACCAGCATTGAGTATCTGCACAAAACACCTCCTCTCAAATGCAATAAACAACGGTGTTACAAATTTGTGAGAGGTCAGTCCTATTCGTCCTATGGTTTGATCGCATAGATTAAGGTCTTCTTAATACCATACCTTAAAAGGCCTATTTAATACCTTCGCATAATAAGTATCTCGTAATAGTTTTCTGGAATATTATAATTCAAATCCCAGAAAAGTCTTGCTTTTCTTACGCTGCTAACACTTTTTTGTCCATAAATCTAGTCTCGGTATGAATTCCAGGACATTAAGGTCACCTTTCAAGAATCTCCGAACAATTGACGCTCGATTGCCGACATTGAATTTGTGCACTGTCAGCGATCACGTTCAAGTTCCACAGTACCAAACTCTGTCCCCACCGCACCTAGCATACAATAAAGATTGCTCTGCCTCCTGCCCCCAGGTGTTCATCAACCGCAGCAAGCGCATCCTACTGCGCTCGAGCGACGGCATGCTAGCGCAGTGGCGGTTCGCGCCCACCTTTGAGTCGGCCAACGTGTACGTCGCGGGCACGCCCATCGTCAACCAGGCTGGTGAGCTGGTCTCCGTGGTCACCGCCAAGAGGGGCAACCACTACGCTGTCTCTACTTTTGAGGTAATTTCTTGACACCATTCAATGATGTCGACAGTTAATTTAGAAAGTACCTTCATAATATGAAATTATACGTCACACCAGCATCCTAATTGCAAAAAAAACAAACAATCATTCGGAATCGGTATCATTTTGACAGTTCAACAACATTCATTGCTTTATTTACATGTTGAGCAGACAAATTTTTCGAACTTGTGAAACAATGGATAGCAATTTGCTTCAAAATGATTCAGATTACGATTGATTGTGTGTTACGCAATTAGGGTGCTGTTTGTACTTCAGGTCTTGCAGCCATCTAATTTTTATTTTTTTAATAATGAGGCTTGGAAATGAAATAAAAGTGAGGAATTTGTGTACAATGCAGAAGGGTTCTATGTCATATTAACAAACTACTTACATAATTCCAGGGCGAAGGTGGCTACTTTGACACGACAGAATCCTGGGAAGTTCTCAACACCCCCGAGGGCGCCGGCATCTACGGAGACAAGACATTCCCGTCGCGCGACGAGCTGAGGGCCTATGTGCAGTCCCTGCCACCCATCGGGGAGGGCCCCCACGGCCCCCCCAGGCCGATCCTGTTCCTGGGACACACGCCTAGGATGGTCCTCGTGGCTAAGAACGGTCGGCAGGTCTCACACCAGTACTTACATGGCGTTATCACGTCGCAAGTGGATTATGTGTGAGGTAGTCGTAATAAAGTGAGTCCACAACGAGCATTCTTCCGTGACGTTTCAACGAACACAATTAGCTTAAAAATCGGCCCATAAGCTACAGCTACCGAATGACTATCACTTGATCCGCAATCGACTGATTGGATCGCAATTAAATGATCATCACCACGTGAAACGCTTGCAAACTAATTGTCGCGTTGTGGACGCACTTTTACCAAAATGGCGGTAACTTTGCCACGATCATCTATTGTGGCAAACTTGCCACTCTTGTTCAATTTTGTTGGTAGCTTGTTGATTTTAGTTTGTAGTGATATTTTAATTTAATAATCCATAAAATATTAATAACGAAAATTGTCAGCTACGTAGATAGTAAGTTTCATCATTTTGTACAAATTATTATTTAATTTCGTAGGTACCTTCAAGCTATAGCCATAAGAGGTATTTTAACTATATCTACAGCTACACCACGTGATAGATAAAGTATTTAACAAGATGTACCTAACGCCGAACAAAGTTCGTCTACTTATACTTTTAACAGTTTGTAATTACGTAAATTAGCCAAATGTGTAAATATAACTTAGACGAAGGAGTCGTAAGATATTATAAAACATTCATACTGAAACAAAGTGTTCATTTTTACCTTTTGTTTTATCAACCTATTTCCAACCATTGACGTATCTGCTTATATCGAACATATCCGGTTCTCTGTATCTCAAAATGGCGGTATCGCGTCTTGTATGTTGAGTAAGTATCAATAGATGATTAGAAAATTAGTAGATCTATGAACATTTTTCCGATAAATCAAAAATCATTTAAGGCGAAAGTTCCGACAAGTAAATGTATGGACAGACCACCGGAACTTCCGATGGCCCGTCCGTGCACTTATTTATTAATTAAAACTTTATGCACTAGTAAAGAAAAATACTGTAAAAAGGCGGACAATGCCTGAGGCGTTTTCTACCAGTTGAAGGCCATCCCTCTAAATAGAGATAATTTTTATTTTAAATGAATACTTTTATCACTTTTCTACGGTTAGATACAATATTTACTGACAAAAACACTTGATAACCATCCAAAATTTGACAAGATATTCAACGTACAAGGCGGGATCCCGCCATCTTGTTCCGTCCAACTCCTGCGCAATGGGAACCATCTGCTGCCCTGTACGTTTTTCTTTCGTTCCCAGAGGCGCGCGGGGAGTGTTGTGTCAACACTTCTTACTCTGCTCTGGGGAGAAAGAACAACATACATAGTAATAGGTGATTCCCAATGCGCATGAGTTGTATACCATGGTATTTATTTCTAACATGGCATTTTTTTCATCATCGGCTAAAGACATTTTGAAATTGACGAAAATTAAAGTAACATTAAATAATTGTATAGCCAACCTCGTAGTTGCTACCACCCTAAGGTTGAATGTCACTTGGCAAGTCATAAACGACAAGGTCAACCTGTCTTGTGGCAGTTAGATAGTGTCTACCTACTAAGCTTTAAACTTTATAGCGGCTCTGCAGCACAGTACCGCTCCCTCCCCCGCTCTCACGGGAATATGTGACTGCGCAGCCACTCACCTCATGTTTTAAATCCCATTTACATCGGGGTGTACAGGCTGTTGTTGCCAAAAGTGATAAATCAATTACGAGGTCGACTGTACACCAAATCGTTTACTATGTGATTGATATAACAATAGTCTTGTGTGAGATATATCCATCACTCGTTACAATTAAGAAAAGTTGCTAAAAAGTATATATTGCTTAGTGTATAAAGACTTCGTTATAGTCTTGATAATCGTACGATACAAAAGTTGTTACAGAGTTCTTACGAAAAATAAATGAAAAACCTAATATTTTTTGTATTTTATTAAAAAAACAATAACAAATTGAACAAAATGTACAAGTTATAATAACTTAATCCCTTACACGGTAAGGCACTACAATCATAATAAATATTATTAATTTGTGGAATGAACTGTTATTACTAAGGTCAATCTACATGATTTATCTCAGCTATTCAGCATGCTGCATGGAATAATGAGCCTTATTTCTAAAAGAATAAAATTAATAAAGATATTCGTCACCGTTTACCGATTCAACCCCTGTATACTCAAAAAATACTTAAGATTGACATAAAATTGAGTGGTGTTTGAGTATTTGGTCATTAGTCCCTCACATGCAATTCTCCCACAACCATAATATCTTAACAAAATAAATAATACAATAGTTAATAATAATACTCCTACCCCTAATATTAACCAGTTTACATTACTATGTGATACTAGCTGCGCCCCGCAGTTTTACCCGCATAAGTTTCGATCCCGTGGGAATATCGGGATAAAAAGTATCCTATATGTTAATCCTGTATGCCAAATTTCATCCAAATTTGTTCAGTAGTTTTTGCGTGAAAGAGTAACAAACATCCATCTACCCATCCATACAAACTTTCACGTTTATTATATTATTAGTTGGAAATTGGATTTTTAATGTATCATAAAATGCAATAGGGCATAATTATTAATATGTGCCTATTTTAAGCCAAATAATGATCACCTTTAAACTACCAGTTTATAATATAAAAATATGGCAGTAGTCAAATTAAAATTGACTTGGTGCATCATTTTCATTAATTTTATTTCATATTCTATTTCACACTCCAACTGCTACTGCGACTACAAGTTGATATACAGTCGCACGAGCGACCGCTAGTCGATGTACAGACGCACGAGCGACTGCTAGTCGATGTACAGTCGCACGAGCGACTGCTAGTCGATGTACGGTCGCACGAGCGACTGCTAGTCGATGTACGGTCGCACGAGCGACTGCTAGTCGATGTACAGACGCACGAGCGACTGCTAGTCGATGTACAGTCGCACGAGCGACTGCTAGTCGATGTACGGTCGCACGAGCGACTGCTAGTCGATGTACGGTCGCACGAGCGACTGCTAGTCGATTTACAGACGCACGAGCGACTGCTAGTCGATGTACAGTCGCACAAGCGACTGCTAGTCGATGTACGGTCGCACGAGCGACTGCTAGTCGATGTACAGACGCACGAGCGACTGCTAGTCGATGTACAGTCGCACGAGCGACTGCTAGTCGATGTACGGTCGCACGAGCGACTGCTAGTCGATGTACGGTCGCACGAGCGACTGCTAGTCGATTTACAGACGCACGAGCGACTGCTAGTCGATGTACAGTCGCACAAGCGACTGCTAGTCGATGTACGGTCGCACGAGCGACTGCTAGTCGATGTACAGTCGCACGAGCGACTGCTAGTCGATGTACAGTCGCACGAGCGACTGCTCCGCCGCCGGGCAGCGCGTCACGGGACACGCGGAGTTGGCGCGCACGTGGCGCGAGATGCAGATGTAGCAGAATATGTAGCTGGAACCAACGGACACAGGTTGAACCTCGAGAGTGGTCAGCGACGATAGTGCATTGTGTCTAACACTATTTTACAAAATCATCTATTCTAAATTGACATAAAAACAATCCGCCACGCGCAGGTCGCGACTCTCTGCCGGCGCGCGACGGATCACAGCGCCTGCTTCCTATCCCCAGGAAGAACCCAATACAACTGGCCAATCTGGGAATCGAACCCAGGTCCTCACGCTTCGGCAGTCGCGCTTGCGACCGCGAGACTAACGGGGCAGTTATTTTAATTAATTTGTGTGCTAACCACATTCCAATTCAGATGGCTGTCTCATTCTAAAGACCTTTAAGACCCCCAACTTTACACACCGCTATTTACAGTTTAAAGTTTGTGTAACTAAAAACTCTATCCGTGCCGTATTTTTTAAAACCTGCTCAACCTTTTCATTACACAAGTATGTGTTTAATAATAATAAAAGCATGCTCACCCGGAGACTGGCAACACTGTGGGTATCTTCCAAGTCTGCAGACACAGGGGGCACTTGTTCTTCCACCGAAGGGCGCGGTCGTCTCTCTGGAAACATTACACACTACTATTCCATAGAGCATAAGTGTATGGGAAAAGATTTTTGCGATTTGTGGTTTTTCTAGTACCCTAAACTCGGTTGGTTCAGAACAGTCTTAATTTTTATACGAAACTGCATCAATTGGCATCATAAAAATAAAACATTAGAATGAATGTTTTTCTAGGTACAGTCAACAGCAAAAGTAGATGATCAAAATCAGAAATTCAATACTAATGAACAGAGTTCGCGTCAGAACTGTGTGGAGTCGAAGTGATTCAAAAGTATGTGATTGTAAATTATACCAAACATTTACTACTAGTACAGCTGCCATATAGCTGCGAACTACGTTCATTAGTATTGAATTTCTGATTTTGATCATCTACTTTTGCTGTTGACTGTACCTTTCTATCCTATCATTTTATTTATTCCTATCTTTCCAAAATTTAGCATCTTTGATCTTTCATGAGATGTACAGTCATCTACCTAGAATAACAACAAAATTCGCAGAAAAATGGTAAGTGCACTTAAGTATGTTACCATTATTTGATAAACAATGAACCTAATCACCCTAATTTTTGGTCACACCTGCGCAATTACAATGGGAATTGAGGATAGGTGGTGACTATTGTTAAGTGAGGCAGTCTAATTTGACAAATATATAGGTAGGTAATAAGGAATTCTTAGTAGAATACAATATTGCGGCTTTAACAACCATTTTTACCATGAAAATCTTCGAAATATAAATTTTTAATTAATTCATACGTTTTGAATAAGGTTTTCGTCAAGATCAATAGTCACATAAGTTTGCTGTCTATCAGGGCTCAATACTGGGTAAAATAAATATATATATATATATATTTTGATACATTACCGCGTATTACAACATCGTCCATATATGCATTTTTAATTCATATCTTTTGAACGGGGAAGTTCGGGGTCAAGGTCAAAGGTCAGGTGGCTTTGGTATAGGCTCGGCAACAATACCTAAAACTTTCAGCTTTACAATCCAAGACAGACAGAAGTTATGAGGACAACTAATTTTCATACATTTGAAATATATAAAGTAATTTTTTTATGGTATAG
The DNA here is from genome assembly GCA_945859715.1 of Apamea sordens. Classification (NCBI taxonomy): domain Eukaryota; kingdom Metazoa; phylum Arthropoda; class Insecta; order Lepidoptera; family Noctuidae; genus Apamea; species Apamea sordens. Next base: position 641,535 of record OX244005.1, on the reverse strand, counting down.
ATTAAAAAAAAAAACCCGTAACTACTAATTTATTCAATGTTTTAATGTACTCGACAAAACTGTATACTTAAAACTATCTATTATAACATTTTTTTTTTCAAAAATCCTATGAAAGGGAAGCTTGTTTTTCCGTCCACTGTGCGCCGCGCGCGAGATGGCCAAGCTCGTAAAGTGTTTTTTTGTCGACTCGTTGGTAACATGAATCACTTATAGTAAAGTGTTTGTTCAAGCTTAAGAATGACTCTTTCAAGTCGTGTCAAGTGTTTGTTATCATTTCGTTTCTATTGTTTTATTTTTAGCGGTAAACATTGACTTTAGTTAAAAAAAATCGTTATTTGAACTTTAAAAAAGATTATTTCAAAAAGCAAATCGGTAACATATATATTTTATGACTTTTAATCGTGGACGGGTTCTATCTACGTACGTTAAAATAAAAAAACGTACTTCATAGTAAAAAAATATTTATTTACAGGCTTAGGACTACCACGAAACGTTTGCTGACGGTGACTAATTTTTCACCCAAATTTAATAATTTATTACAATCCCTTTCACGTAAATTAAAAATGTTGTTACTATTTGAAAGCTAGGTTCCTATTGTCATTGTCACATATTATGTGGATAGGTTTATATATTACAGAAAAATATGGGATTTAGTGAAGGAATTTCCACTTACGTAAAAACGGACATTACATTCCTGGTTTTTGTATACTTTTATTAATTATACAATATACTTACCCTTTTTTTTTTTTTTTTTTTTTGAGGATGGGAAATCATCAAATGACTCCTCCCGCTCTGGGTGGAGCAGAAGGGAATGTCAGACTTTTACTGACTAAAACCCACCCGTGTTCCTTCCTTAGCCCTTTATGTTCCAGGGCAGCGGTAAACCCTTTCGGATGGTCCCGCTACCCTGGCAGGCTACGGCCCTGTGGGGCCCCGTCACTTGCTGACATCTCTTTGAGGCGCGCGTGGAACACGAACACGCCGTCCGGCACGGGCCTAGTCCTGATCGGACGGAGAGCTACCCATTACTCTCCGCCCGCAGGCCCGCGCCTACGGTGGCCGGGAGTCGTCACGCGGCTCCCGACGCCCGGAGCGTCTCCCGCGGCGGCTGAGGCGTGAGGTGCGCAAGGCGCGTTCCCTCGCCCACCCCGCCACCTCCTTCGCTAGCATGACTGCTTCGCAGAAGGAGGTGACTGCCTCCCACTCCCTCTCACCCCGGACCATGGCTTGAACCAGGGCCGGACGCGAGAGGTCGCCGCCGCTGCCAATCGCCTCTACGAGGACACGGCGGTGCTCTGCCCAAGCAGGGCAGACCTCCACCGTATGCTCCACCGTGTCCTCTGGGCGATCCTGACAGTGGTGACACCCGGGCGTCTCCTCCCGCCTGATGATGTGCAGGAACCTCCCGAAACATCCGTGTCCGGAGAGGACCTGCGTCAGGCGGTAGGTGAGAGCGCCGTGACGTCTCTCTAGCCACTCCTCAAAATATACTTACCCTCAGGTTAAAATCCGATTGCACACACATAAACTATATTATAATTATTATCCAATAAATCTGTAATTTACTTACAAATAATCACTTAAATCCGTAAAAACTGTAAAAATATATTTTATTTCGCACAGTAACAGTCCGCTTAGCCGTTAGCGCGCGAAAACCAACAACTGACTTTGACAAGTTTGACATTTATTTTTTTAATCTGCATGAACCGTTCTCGAACTATTGTCGTATTTTTAGCATAAAGAAACGTCTTTAGATTCGAGTAAAAAAGAGAAAGGGTATTAGAAACACCTGTGTTAGAAAGAATTCGACATATAATGACATCATATCGTGAATAAATGAATGAATGTAGAATTGTACCGTGTAGCGGTCGGCTGTCAGCGGTAGAAATCTACCGTAGCGCGGTCGAGCGGTTTTCTTTTTTTCTTTCATATTGAAAAACAAGATGGCGGCGTTAGTTCCGACTTTGGCCATGCGCCAAAAGAAGCTTGCAGTGTTGTAGGTCGAGGGAGCGCCAAAACATTCTTGTAAAGATAAAGCAGATACCAGAAGGCCAATTCTCGTAATTTAAAACGTTCAAAATCTAGTCGCAGTCTCATCTCGGCGACAAACAAATGTCAAAAAGTTGTCAAAATGTAGGGAAATTAGAAGTATTTTTTGACAGATTGAGACTGAGATCAGACTGTGAACGTTCTTAAAATTACGAGAATTGCCCCTCAGATGTTAGAGCGCAAACCACGTTTCGATGGAGATGTACTGACCGGCGGCGGCGGCGGCGCGGGCAGGGCCTGCGCCGGCGCAGCGCGCGCGCCCCACCAGCGCAGCAGCTGCACGCCGAAGGCGCCGAACTCCACGCCGCGCAGCGCCAGGCTGCCCAGCATCGGGAACGTCACCACTGCGCTTCTGCAACGTTCATTTTATACACTAGCTGTGCCCGCGACTTCGTTCGCGTGGAATAGTGACTTTCGGCAACATTTTTAATTTGTTAGGCCAATTATTTCGAAAATAAAACACACATTATTAGCTATTTACAGTAGTTTACTGCAAATAGCTTATTTAAGTACATTTTTAGTTTTTCCATCTTTTGCCAAAACATAAAGATATTGCGGGTTTGAAACACGAGAGCATGCCACACAGTTGCCCATGGCAAAAACATTTTTTTTCTAAATGAACACCTGCAACTTTAAGCGTCTGACCTTGAGCTTTATTTATTGTAATTGCAAATGCTGCTTTCAACACTCTTTTAAACTGAAATGGCAAATAAGTCGGAATTATTGGAATACGGGGAATCAGAACATTTTCTCCTTTTGCCATTCCAGTCATGATGAAAAAAGGTCATCTGTGTTGTCGACTCCATAATTCTCTGTATTTTCTTCTATATTTTGATAACAATAATTCTCTGGTTGTCCCAACCCTATACAGCAGCACTAGCGATCGACACGACAACGATCGACAGACGTATTGTATTCGGGAGTGCGCGGGAGAGTGACGTGTTGAGTTAATTCCACTCAGTATAATATACGTGTGATATTATTACAAGAATCCGTGTTTTAATTTGAAGACTCTCTAACAGAATTCAGAAGCGGGATCTTCCATTGCCTAATATAGTGACAAGGACCTCAATATTATACCTAAAATAAGTGAACTATTAGTGTATTACGATAAGTAATGTGGTGAGAAAGGACACTTCTTTATGCTGAAGGCGATAAGCATTGCTTGGACATTTTGAGGGGAAAGAAATAAATTAAGTACACTCAAAGTGCATAATTGTGACTTTACCTAAATCAGTGATGTAAACGAACAAAGAACTAAGACATTTTGGTACGGCGGTGCTCACATAAGCTCCCTTTGTTCACGTGCTGGCGTCATCTACATTGCGGGCCCTTATCATACAGCGGACTCGGTGAGATCGTTTCATTGTTATTGTTTAACATTCCTAACTTTAGTACAATGAAGCATTTATAGTTTAAGTTAAAGAATACCTGGAACTGATTTTAAATATTGTGTGCAGTAAGTACTTTGTTAATAAAATGGGAAGACACAGCAAAAGAAATAGATCTCACAGTTCTTCTTCTTCGAGCTCGAGTGAGGCAGAAAGACATTCTAAAAGTAAGAAATATAAAAAGAATTTAAAAATAAAAGAAAGACGGATTGAAGCTTTAGAGGTTTTGATAAAGGAGTTACGAAAGAAAAATGACTATCACAGTGGAACAGCATCGGAGACATCGACATCTAGGCAGCTACTAGTTCGCTATGTGGGACGTAATGATTTTATTCCAGAATTTGATCCACAGACCTCTTCCGTTTCCATTGAGCACTGGATCCGAAACTTGGAAAGCGTAGCCAAGATGCATGGTTGGGATGAGCGTACCCTTATCTGCAATTGCACCTCTAAGCTAAGTGGGTATGCTAAAGGCTGGTATGAGCGTCAAGCTTCCTATGAGATCAGTTGGGCTGAGTGGAAGGACAAATTGATCAGAGCGTTCCCATTTACAAAAAATAAGCTGTCACAGATAAGAGAACTTGTAAATCGTGTCAAGACAAAAGATGAAGACCCAATTAAATTTTACTACGATAAACTGGGAATTGGTATGTCATGTGATATGAGTGATGAAGTGATCGCTCAATCAATCATTGGGACTCTTGGCGAAAAATTGCTTGAGGTTGGAGCGTTATCTGCTGGCTGTCACGATACATATTCTTTGCTCAAATACTTGGCAAGCATGAAAGCATCAATTGATTGTAACGAATCAAGCCAACCAGAAACGTCACATGATAATGGCAATTCAAGTAAAATATCTAAGTGCTTTACTTGCGGTAAGGTCGGTCATAAGGCAAGAGTGTGTGGTAAAATTCCAGAGAAAAGGAAAGATGACAGAAAATGCGGATTTTGTGATCGCCTTGGTCACGTTGAAGAAAATTGCTTCAAAAAGAAAAATCAAAATAAGCATTGCTCATTTTGCAATATTAAGGGCCATACATTAAATGAGTGCAGGAAAAACAAAGCGGGTCAAGACAAAACTGTGAGGCATGAATAAAGTGACTGTAAGGACCGAACCTATTACAAGTGGCTTTATGAACGTGAATCATATTGATCAGAGAGAGCCCAGACGTGAGAAGGATATAATGAGTGAAGAAGTAATATGCAATGAAGAGATTCAGTTACTTATGAAGAATCTACAATTGGAGCTCGAAGCTGGCAGAAACAAAAAGAATGGACTAGCCAAAGATTATAAGGTTGTCAATGGCTTACTTTGTCGTGCCATCGATGGCGGACATAGACCTGTGTTACCTAAGGGAGCAAGATGGCATATACTAAAGACCTATCACGACAACAGCGGCCATCTAGGAGCGGCAAAATGTTTGGAAGCGATCCAGGCAAAATACTGGTTTCCTAAAATGCGGAGAAGCGTTGAGAAATATGTCGCCAGCTGTATTGGGTACCAGTTCACCAAGAAGCCCACGGGTAAGCAACCAGGACTACTACATCCGATACCAAGGGATTCTTCTCCCTTTCACACGCTGCACGTGGATCATTTGGGACCATTTTGCAGGAGCAATGGCAAAACCTATATTTTTGCTATTATTGATGGGTTTTCGAAGTTCGTGTGGCTGGAAGCTGTGGCGAGTGCTAACGCTAGAGGTGCTATTACAGCGCTGAATAAGTTTAGCCAAGTTTTTGGTTATCCAATAAGAATAATAAGTGATAGAGGCACAGCGTTCACGTGCCGTGAATTCAAAAATTTCTGTAATGAACTTGGGATAAGACACGTATTGAATGCCGTGGCGTCACCAAGAGCAAATGGCCAAGTTGGGAGACTAAATCGCACAATCTTAAGTTCCTTGACGGCTCATATGGGCGGTGAGCAAAAGGGCTGGGACGCTTACTTACCGAGAGTTCAGTTGGGTATAAATTCTACAGTGAGCCAGGGTACTGGAAAATCGCCCCTTGAACTACTCTGTGGCTTAAGACCTCGACTGGCAGGTGATTTACTAGGTGCACAATATGCGTCAAATTTAGAAAGTTTGCGAGAGACTGCATCTGAACGAATTGAGCAGAATTCCATTGCTATGAAGAAACGATTTGATAAAGGCTGACGAGCAGCGAAACCTATAACGGTGGGCAAATTGGTCATGGTGGAGCGAAAGATTTTGCGACCCGGACTAACAAGTGGGAAGCTTGTTCCGAGATACGCAGGACCTTACAAGGTAACCGCAGTGTTACCAAATGACCGGTATGAAGTTAGCTCAGCTGCTAGGGGCAAGAGAGCATACAAAAATGTTGTTGCTCGAGACAAGATTAAAATTTGGTGTGTCAGACGAGAGAACTCGTCAGATGAAGATTTGGAACGAGATGACGTATCCTCAACCAAATCGTGAGCCTACGGGGCCGTATTATAACATTGCCTACGGGGCTGTATCACGTCATAGCCTTCGGGGCCGTATTATGACATTGCCTACGGGGCTGTATCACGTCATAGCCTTCGGGGCCGTATTATGACATTGCCTTCGGGGCTGTATCACGTCATAGCCTTCGGGGCCGTATTATGACATTGCCTTCGGGGCTGTATCACGTCATAGCCTTCGGGGCCGTATTATGACATTGCCTTCGGGGCTGTATCACGTCATAGCCTGCGGGGCCGTATTATGACATTGCCTTCGGGGCTGTATCACGTCATAGCCTACGGGGCCATATTATGACATTGCCTACGGGGCCACATTATTATGGCATGGTTACACGGAACCAGAGCCACCATGACTGTTGATCCGCTCAACATCTTGCCTTCGGGGCTATGTTTAATATATATTTTTTAAGGTGCCTCAGGGGCTCTCTACGGGATCATCTACCAACGAGACCAGCCATCGAAATCCCGGCGATGCTGACGAGCTGGGAGAGCTAGGACTTCGCTTGAAGACTCCTACGAGGACGCAGGAGAGTCAGGAAGGCCGAACTGATAACAATAATTCTCTGGTTGTCCCAACCCTATACAGCAGCACTAGCGATCGACACGACAACGATCGACAGACGTATTGTATTCGGGAGTGCGCGGGAGAGTGACGTGTTGAGTTAATTCCACTCAGTATAATATACGTGTGATAATATTACAAGAATCCGTGTTTTAATTTGAAGACTCTCTAACAATTTTTATTTTCTTAAGCTTTTTTGCCGACATCACCCACACAAAAACTTTCATCCCCTATTTTTAGGGTAAATTTTTTACAAACTTTGAATGTCATATTTATTTATATCTAATCAAAAGCCTAAAAAATAAGTTATAAGGTTCCAGCTTTAAAAATGACGTAATTTCAATACAAACTTTCATCCCCTATTTCAACCCCTTACAGCCCTTTTTTGCATTAAAAAATTGCGTAACACACAGACAGACAGAGATACATTCGCATGCATGGATTTAAAAACTCACATTAAAGGTATACTTCGTAAATAAGCATATTACAAATTAGAGGATTATATCCAAGATAAGAATGCTTGGAAGCATGCTGGTCCTGCTCCATAGGACGATCTAGATACAATCAAACTGGTTGCTAATTTAACTACCTATATAAAAGTTAATTAAATAAAAGTATGCCAAATTTAATCACAATCCGTTCAGTCGTTAAGCCGTGTTACGTCCATAATATTAATATAAATAAACAATTCTTTTAAAATTTAACATATCAGACTACTTATTTGACTCACCCGATCTGTCCAGTCGCGACACTCCTGACGAGGTCCCCCCAGGTGTGCTCCCCTTGCTCGCGGGGCGGCGCGTCCTTCAATATTAATGAATACAATTGTTGTATCAGACACAGTGCACAATATAATAAACATTACACCACCCCCAATGTAAGATTGATATGGGTACTAGCATTTTTACTCGACTCCAGCCGAGGAGAAAGGAAAGGTTATGTTTTTTACTGGTATTAAGTGGCCATCTGTGCTGTGACGTTAATTAAAATAGTTTAAAAATAGTTTATTTCTGTAACTTTCTTGTACAATAGTATTCTGTGGCTAGAACCTCCCAGGAAGCATGTAATAATGCTTGTGTTGGGTAGTTCTGCTCCTCCCTCGGATCAACATAGTCCACAATAAAGATGATTTGATTTGATTTGAACATATTTTTAGGTAACTAGATAACTAAACTATTTTAGGTAATTACAAACAAGTACACAATGAATGAAAAGTTAAAGTTACTGGTATGATTTCTCTCTCTGTGTGTGTGCATGCGTGTGTGGTGTTTGTGTGTGAGTGGTGAGTGTGTGGGGGTGTGTTCGTGTGTGTGTGAGAGGGTGTGTGTGTGTTAATGGATCTCCAGGAATAACTTTACAATCCTTTATCTGCCGGAGGTTCTGCTTAGCTATTAACCAAGTCAACGATCAAGTTACCTTGAGCGTGAGTCCCAGCGCGGCGAGTGCGGGCGCGTGCGAGGCGGAGCGGCCCGCCAGGTAGCGCGCGAGCTGCAGCAGGCGCGCGCACGCGCACGCGGTGTGCAGGCTGGCGTACACGTGGCGGGCGGCGCGGCGGGTCTGGTCCCACCGGGACTGCTTGGTAACAATAAACATGTATGTGGTATTTCCACGCGACCCGACCCTGCTTCGCACGGTTTTTATGACTTAACAAAACATCGTGATTTCTTTATTAAGTATTAGTTTATTATAAATAAATACACACAAAAAAAAAACACAAACTTACACAAACTTTCCCGCATACATTGTCTAAATTCATTGTGTAGTTTAGAAGAACAACGCGGTCACACAGGTTGACACGAAAAGTGACTTTAATTTATAATAATTATACATTATTAACCATAATAATTTAATTTATAATATACATATTATTAACACTTTACGGTACACTAAACGCCTTTAGATGCGATACTATAGAACTTCTAATGTGTCTCATAACTATAAGCCCAGGTACGATCGTGCCATTTTTTCTTACGGCTGCGCACTGGATTTTCAACGCACTGCTTAGCGCTGAGAGTTGAAAATCCAGTGCGCGATAAAATCTCGCCGCTTTATTTTTACATTCGTGCGAATGTAGGCTAACAGTGAACATTGTCAGTGCAAATGATGATGTACAGTTATGGAAATTAATTTTTCAGCAGATTGATACATTACTCAAACTTGCCGTGTTCTAACCATTTCATACGACTGATAAACAAAGCCACCTGTGATTTGAATATACAGACAAAAACAGTGTTCATGCCCTAAGTAACTCATGCAGACTGAATTTAACTCACTAAATCTACCATTATCTGTCTATCTACAATATCCTTACTTCTTACCTTCCCCAGCCTTCCATCCTCGTCATCCTCCCTCCATCGTTCCACGATCCTCTCGAGCCTGTCCCTCAGGTAGGGCACCAGCACCAGCAGGGCTAGTGAGGCTCTCTCCAGGTAGACTGGTAGCTGTTGTCCGCTGTTAAACTCACTGGTCGAGGATGTGGGCACGCGGAGCAGCTCATAGAAGCTCTCGGAGAATGATGCAGCTGAAATTTTGAGTCATGATTATTAGAAAGTAATTGAAATGCAAAATTGTTTGATTGCTACAGATATGTCGTTATTATAAAGTAAATAATCTATACTAATATTATAAAGAAATTTGTTGGTTTGCATGTAGGGGGTAATCTCTGGAACTACCAGTCGGATTTAAAAAATTGTTTTTGATACGAGGAAGTAGCACGGGCGAACTATATAGGATGCCACGCGATGGATCGGGGGTCGAAATTACACGCGGATGAAGTCGCGGGTAGAAGCTAGTACATTATAAAATGGAGGTCAGATAGGCAGTCGCTCCATGTAAAACACTGGTATTCAGCTGCATCCGGTTAGACTGGAAGCCGACCCCAACTAAGTTGGGAAAAGACTAGGCAGATGTAAGAAAAACAGTGATAATTATGTTCTTGTTTGATAAATAAAGTTTTGTGTAAACTGTAAAGTAATAAAGTAAGTGAACTCACCATAGTGTTTGAGGTAGTAGTACTGCAGACAGCAATCAAACAGCAAGTACACCTCATCGTACCAGTGGAGACACCAGCCACACTTGTTGGGGTACGTCGCTGCCAGGTACTGCAAACAGTATTACTCATTTGAAGTTATGAGCATTTTAGATGCTTTACTAAAGTATACTACATAATATTTAGTTCAGTGATAAAAATGGATTGTTTTTCTATTTTGTCCCACTGCTGGGCAAAGGCCTCCCTTCCTCGTTTCCACTCTTCTCTTTCTTGAGCTAGTGTGGACCAATCCAGTCTGTAGGCTCAAGTTCGTCCCACCATCTTCTCTTGGGTGTACCTTCATGACACCAGACGTTTTCTGGGACCAACATTTTTCTTTATATTTTTATTATTACAAGTTACTCCCTGTTTGGTGTATTTTTGTCTGGAATCAAGTAATAGCTGATCCTGCTGCAAATAATATTGATTTCAAAATAATTTCAGTAACTGTACAATCATTTGAAACAGGCGAACTTGCTAGAGAAATCAGGGTAAACTTTTCACTATTTTTAGCATACTGTAGAGTAAGACTAAATTAAATTCAAAATTTACAGGTTTATTTTTAATATCAGAGAAAACTAGAATACATTTTACCAAGTGATATAAAAGTTATCCATATTTAATAATAATGATAAAGTGGACAGCAAAATGAGATAAATATACGGTACTCAATGTCAAAGAAACTAATAGCCATAATAAATAAGTGCCAGTATCTATATTATAATCCTTAAATTTCTGGCTGAAATACTTGTTATGCACTCATAACTGGTCTGAAGAGCAATAATTCAATAAAGCAAATAATTCTTAAATGGCACCACCTTGTTAGGGTATGTTTACTACTACTTTAAAATAGTGGTGAAAAGTCTTTTGGCAGCATTTATATAATGTCTATAGGCTTCATTGTAATATAGCCAGTAAGTAAGCTTAGAATAATAAGCTGGGTACCCTAAAAGACTAGCAAACCACACTTAGCAAGGTACTGCCAATGTACGACCTAGTTTGAATATCAAGAACCGGCTGGTATCACGATATAACGGGTTAAAACTTACCAGAATCGTGTAATGAAATAATCACAAAGTTTACCTCTACGACTTTCCGCAACGCGGGCTTCACAGTGGCTCCAAGGGCTTCCTGCGCCGTCACTTGGAACACAGTCGGCGTGCCCTGCAGCGTCCTCGTCAAGTGAGCCGCGTACACCGCCATGCTTTTAATACTTACTACTATTTGTTGTTGATAACCAAACTATTCATTGATCACAGCCTAGTGCAAAAGTTTGTTTATCATTTTCCGGGTTACGACGACGTCAAGACTTAAGTGTCAAACTAAAAAGTAATGTGTCAGGAGACTAGGTGACATTGACATGAGGCGTTTAGAAACAAATCAAAATTAAACATTTCTCTGGATTGGAATAAAATGCTGCTGAGACCGCTAACTCGTACCTCGCGTGCCTGATAAGAGAATGAGGGATGAGAAAGAGAATAGCCGGAACTCTCATCGAAGGATATTGAAACCAAATGATAAATGATTTTATTTTTGTAAGTAGGTTTGTATGTACAAACACTTTTACACGTCAATCATATTTTAAAACTAGATGAGGTCGGCGTTTCCTATCTGACTAGTCTGAGAAGAAAGGCCGAAACAAACTCAGACGTCACAGTCTCTTTTAAAGTCCAGACATAATCTTGGTCAGATCATGTGAAGACCATGTAGATTTATGTCTGAGATGGTTTTTTTGAAGAAAGAACCAAACAGTTTGAGAGTACCTGTCCAGTCAGTGCACGCATTTGTCAGAAATCGTGCAGCTCAACTCAAAACTTAGGGAGCTCAACGATCCGACGAACAATACCAAAGAAAGGACATTTGGGTAGGCCACATTAATTACTCAAACTGCCAGACCACGACAAAACTAAGAGAACAGAGAGAAAAATAATATAAATACAATGACCCACATAGTCTTCACAATCACAATAATTAAAATAATAGAATACTTTACAAAGTAAGCAAATGTCATAGTATATATATCAAATTCATCAATGTCAAAGTGTATATAAAAAAACAAAAAACATCAACAAAACAAAAATAAAAAATAAACACATTCAATATGTAAAAATTGGAAGCAGCTTAATCCCAAGCCTTTTTGTCCTCGATATAAGCCTTAACGGTATAAAATGCTTTCTGGCACAACTTACGTTTAATGAATGATTTGAATTTATTAAGGCTTAGATCTTGAACGGGGCTTGGAACTTTATTGTAAAAGCGTATACATTGGCATCTGAACGAGCCACCTATTTTCTTGAGCCTTGTTGTAGGTAGAACAAATTTGTGTTTGTTCCTAGTATTTATATCATGGATATCACTGTATTTTTTAAACAATTTTATATTTTTATGGGCATATAAAAGATTTTCATAAATATACTGAGAAGGCACAGTCATAACATTAATTTCTTTAAATTTTTCTCTGAGCGAGTGTCTCGGACTTAATTTATAAATTGATCGAACAGCTCGCTTTTGCAAAACAAAGATAGTCTGAATATCAGCGGCATTTCCCCACAATAGAATACCGTACGACATTACACTATGAAAATAGCTAAAGTACACTAAACGGGCTGTCTCTATATCAGTTAAATTACGAATTTTTCTAACAGCGTATGCTGCGGAACTTAGCTTTTTTGACAATTTGTCTATATGTGGACCCCACTGAAGCTTAGCATCCAAAGTTATGCCTAAGAATACTGTGCTGTCTTCAGGATTCAATTCTTCGCCCTTTACCAACACATTAGTTTTCACTTGTCTAGCGTGAACAAAAGTCTGAGCTTCTATCAAGTTTCAGTAATCAAGGCTAGCCGTCGCTGATTGACTAAAATGAACCATGGGAAAGGCGTTCTCGTCGAGTGATGTGTAAACTACTCATATATTTCATTCTTTTTCATTACTGATATTTAATTAAATAGTAATTCAATAGGATTATATAAATACATATGGAATGCAATAAAGATGACTATTGAGAACATAGAGGGTTGTATTGATGAAAGATTATAAGTATTGCGTAACAAAACACACGAAGCGGCGCGAAGCGTCGTCAAGCGTCGGAAATTCAACTGTACAATATGATAATTATAGTAAATAAAATCGATTTTTCAGATAAACAATTCGTTACTTCGATATGAAATACGAGTAGGTAAGTCTTTGACACACAAGTATCTCGGGACCGTGTGTCCCGGGCCTGTTGAAGGCGTACGAGGGCTCGAAGCAGGGCCGGCCTTAGCCATCTAGGCGCCCTGCGAGTCATGCCTTTGGCGTCCTTTTACGTACCTATAGGTACTTATTTCATTACAATTAAATAAACTTATTTAGGATTTGTAAGTACCATATTTTTTATTGAATTACAGAAAACTACAACCAGCACAATCGCTCATGCACTCTACTTACGGGGACTTACCCGACTATAAAATGTAAAAAGGTTTTTAAACAAGATTACATGGGTGTACTAATAGTACCTACCTATTATCTCAATTTAGCTGCCACGCAAATAATAAATAAATAATTCGTAAATCGTAGGTAAGTTAATTCTAACGTACAGGTTCTATAAAAAGGTTTTTTTGATATGCTTGTGAACTTACGAGTATGTAAAAAGCAAAGAAAAAAAGTACCTAGGTAGGTATGTATAATGCGGGCCTAGTACGAGTTGCAATTTCTCGTTCTACACTATTTAGTGAGAGATACCACCACAGGGGACAAAATGACAGGTCGTATTTTTGTTAGACATAGAATACTGATACTCACTCCTATTTTTTTTTTTTTGGTGGATGTGAAATCATCAAATGACCCCTCCCGCTCTGGGTGGAGCGGAAGGGAGTGTCAGACTCTTACTGACTAAAACCCACCCGTGTTCCTTCCTTAGCCCTTTATGTTCCAGGGCAGCGGTAACCCTTTCGGACGATCCCGCTACCCTGGCAGGCTTCGGCCCTATCGGGCCCCGTCGCTTATGCTGACATCTCTTTGAGGCGCGCGTGGAACACATACACGCCGTCCGGCACGGGTCTAGTCCTGATCGGACGGAGAGGTACCCATTACTCTCCGCCCGCAGGCAGTCTAGTTTTCCTTTAGATCGATAAAAATAGGTAGTCAAACCAAGTGGTATAGTTGACCTGGCGCCTGGCGCGCGCGGCGCCCAATAGTACCTACCTGGCGCCCCGGGCAGCCGCCCCGGTCGAATTTTTCCAATCAACCTTGAACCTTAAAGCTTCAGAAATAAAGTTGAAAATCTATTAAAGAAATTTGACAGATTGTAGTACGTGGGGCAGAAATAAATATAATAACATAATATGTATTTCAAAATATTTTTTTACTAATTGGCAGTGAAACAAAATTATAAGTAGGGTAGATGCATATACTTACCTACTAACTTACTAAGATAATTTAATACTTATTTGTTTTGATTTAGTTCATAACAATCAAAATATCTTTTTTTAAATAAACTACCTATATTCTAATAATTTCATAATATTACTTAACATTTTAATATTACACATTCATTTTGTAAAAAGGATCCATCGATAATATTCTTAGTCTAATATGATACCTGCATAATTATGTCTACTTATGTCAGAATATAATAATAAATTTTATTTATAATTATAAAAATAAACAAACTCAAATCTCTAATACGACAACAATAGTTGAACGATAGTTCTTCACTTGTTCCAATAGGTAAGAATTAAAGTAGAAATTTATGGATTTCATCGCAGGGAGTGTTATTTAAAGAATTACTTACCTAGGTATCGTGATTTTTTCTCTTGATTATGTTTTATTCAAAGGTTTAATTGCAAGTATTTGAGTTAAAATACTAGTTTTGAACTTTTTTGTCAATGAAATAATTTAATGTCAATTTTTCATTATTACGGCCATCATTGATTTTGTCAAGAAGTATTTGAAGATTCTTATTGTATTTTTCAACGTATTCAAAGTAATGAACAGGCGTAAGTCCTGAATCATCAAGAGTCGTGCAAACTTCTATGAATTGAGTTTTATCTAAAAGATGTTCAAGTTTTTTGAAAAAGGAATATTGTTGTGTAGCTGCTGCTCTATGAGCTGATAGTTTGTTCTCTGAATCTTTTGCACAAAAAATAGTCATCAATTGTTCCTTATTTAATTTTTCTAAAGTTTTATCAAAACTTTCGTTGCTTAGATCGCCTTGTAACCACGACTTTATGAAAATATGAATTATTTTCTTTGAAGCCATGGTGTTCAAACCTTCGTATTCAATGTTTTGACAAAACAAATCGACGAGTGCAGGAGGAGGTAAATCTGACAAAAGAACATTTAACAACTCTACATTCCAACACAGACTATAGCGAACTCCAGAGACGAGCGCCAATGGATTAAAATTTGGAAAATCAGAGCAATTAAATATGTCAATTAATCTATTAACATCAATATCTTTAATAAGCTCAATTACAAATGTGATAAAGTTCTTTGCACTTCTCTCAACGGCAGTGCAAACTATGCAACTTTCATTGAAACCTTTGGTGACCACATGAATGAAATCGTCTATATTTTTCTGACTAAGTACGGTTTTTATGCATTTCAATAGAAATACCGCAGAATTTTCCAAAGACTCATCAATAGCCATGAATAGCACCTTAGCCATTTTGTTATGCTGCAGGAGCAAACACTCAAACATTTCGTGTAAATCTGAGTTATATACCTCATCAAACAAGAGTGTTTGGTTTTCTAGTTTGGCATTGAAAAACCTTCGAGGGCCCCCTTCTTCAGATTGAAGAAACGTATTAAATAAATACATCCACGGAGAGGCTCTACAATGGAATGATTTTAATCTATCGCAAAGAAACTCGGTTGCAAAATATTCAGCAAATGTGTAATGAACAAACTTAGGTTCGTTCTGAATTATCTGTTCGATAATGCCTGTTTTTTCCTCTCCTACTTTTATCCTTTCGAAAAAATCGCGTATTTCATTCACATCGTGATCATCAAATAATTGTATTTCATCCGTGTTACCAAATATCACATGAGCAGCAATTATTTTATGAACATAAAAAAATGCTGTGCGCTCGTTATCTATCAATTTCCGCATATCAGGGTCATCGATACACAAGAGGGGCTTTTTTTCCCCAAAGCGTATCTTGAAAAATTTTATATCTACAAATCGCTCATATATTTTATTCAAATTCACTTCATTCATAGTACTCTGTTCTCCTGCATTGGAGGCAGAATTTTCTGAAATAGGTAGAAAATTGTGAAATGAATCTTGAAAAACCTCTGATATCATATACAAATGTAATGGTATACTAATAAACTTATTTGTTGTGTCACGTAACGCATCTGACAGACCCCACAAAAACACTTTAATCAAATCTTGCATTTTCGGTTTATTGAAAGGATAGTAGTCTAGTTTATTTGGTCCCAATTTTCTAGACCAAATTTTCTCTAAAAACTCCAGCTGGTTGTTGTAAGTCAAAGGCTGTATTGTAAATGAGAAGGTCTCTAAAGTATTTTCTAACTGATGAAGGACGTTGTATACACGACTACTTATCCACAAATTCACAACTTTCGACGTTTTTAGGATATTTACTAATTGTAAAAATTCATTCGCGAAATCGGGACATATTTCATCAAAACCGTCAAATAGCAAGACAACCCGATCGGTATTATAACAATGAATAAATAACTCTATTTCGAATAAGTTTGACCCTGTTAAGTTCAGTTCCACATCGTTTTTGTTAAAACTAATGACATCACATACGACCGAAACTTGATCAATTATGATATCAAAATCAGCTTTTCTCTCTTTAAATGCTTCGAATCCAATAACTCTAAACAAAAACTGCACAGTTGCTCTTAAGTCAATTTTAACTTTATTTTCTTTTATTTTTCTGAATTCATTGGTATTCTCCAGCAAATTGATTTTTGAAATCCACAGCCCTGGGTCGTCATGTTTTGTATTAATTGCTAAATGAGTAAGAAAAGAAGATTTGCCCATACCGGGTTCACCACTTATTATAACTACTTTTTCACTCACATCGTTCAATTTCACGGGTTGCAATGAATATGCATTGTCTGCACCTCTGTGGACGTGTTTCAATAAATTCAGCAAATTACCTCGAGATTGTTTCCAAACAAGGTATCTTTCACCGCTAAACCAATGCACATTACAATTATCATGCTTATGAATAAATTCTGCAAATTCTTCGGCCTTTTCAGTAATCAAAACGATGTCCCGCGTATCTGGTGTAAAAATATCTTCCAATTCATTATATTTTAAAACATTTAAGTTAACGATTGTTTGAACATTAAGATCTAATGTAATGTAACGGCATACTTGTTCAGTAATATAAAAATCTAATAATTCATCATAGGAGGGGTTATTTAAAGAATTACCTATCGCAGTCGTTTCATTGTTTATAATCATGTATAATACATTTGAATTTATAAGGTGATACGATTCGTCTTCAAATAAAATGCCTAGTGGTACTTCTTTTCCTTGAAACAAAATATTTCTCTCTTCTAGTAACATCGTACGCATTGAATCTGCTAGATCTTTAAAGCCAGTTTGATTGTCAAATCTTTCAACAATGTCCTCAGACGTAATTCCATTGATCTGGTTAGCCAAATCCCGGTTAGAGATAATTATTATTTTCCCCTCAAAATGTTTAATTAGCAAATAGATTTCTGTAATGGCATCTTTACTTTTGCTAACAATAATGAGAGTGTTAATTTTAGATTTTTTTATCTCTGCCTTTACACCAACAAAATAATTTCCAATTCCAACATAATCCAAATCGATAAAGGTGTAATCGTTTAAATTCCTTTTATTAAAATATTGGATTAACTTCATACTAGAAAGTGCATTCTCTTCAGTAATTATGCTCAAGATTTTATCTGCTTCGGCAAAAAAAACATCTAAATTAATTACTTCGAGTGCAGTATCTTTGAATTGTAATGCAGGCAACGCGTTCTTTAAAGTTTCGGTATAAGTAAAATGAAGGACGCTCAATAACGGACTATTTAGAATATCTTGTTCAGCTTCCAAGAAGTGTTCGCAGGCTTCGGTCAAGTATGAAGCGTTCATTGGCTGTTTCCACCACTTTTGCATACGATCATGTACTTT
Source organism: Apamea sordens (assembly GCA_945859715.1). Taxonomy (NCBI): domain Eukaryota; kingdom Metazoa; phylum Arthropoda; class Insecta; order Lepidoptera; family Noctuidae; genus Apamea; species Apamea sordens. The sequence goes on along the minus strand of OX244005.1, from coordinate 623,913 downwards.
TAGGAAAATTGCATCGCCTTTTACTCTAAAGAGCGCATCACTTTGCCTTGCTGTACTACCAACAAAATAATGATCTATTTCTTCCTTTAAAATCTTTTCTACTTCGTCCTCTGTTGCCTGATTCGTGTAAAAGATAAGTTTACCTAAAAACTCTTTGATCAATATTTTGTCGTATTCTTCATGAACCAAAGAAAGTCGAGGAAAGTGATGTACGTTTATATCAAACCTGCACTTGCTTAGATCTGTTCCTATGAAAACTTTACTTTTCAACCTTTCTAAGAGTTTCAAATTGTCGTCGGATAAGGAACGAACATTAGAATTAAATTTTAAAGTTTTAGTAACATTATCGAATACTAGTAAGTTGCCAACTAAACCTGCCAGTTTATCAGATTCTAAATCTGTACTTTGTAAAATTTCATTTGGGCCAACCATATCGTCGTCCACTTTCATCACAATATTTTCTGAGAAATCAGCGATCTCAAAAAGAAGTTTAAATTTGGAACACAAGCCCTTAAGTTTCTTTTCCTTTTTTTGCTCCCTCTCACTTAAACAAAAATAAAGATTTCCAAAATTGACCGGTACTTTAAAAGTCAACGACATCAAGAGGCTTTCTACTTCGTCAAGTTTGTCAAGGGATATGATTTTCTTTATAAGTACCACTTCTTTACAAATCGTGTCTTTAAATGCCAATAAAAAACTGTCATTACTTGTAAAAAATGATTCTTGAAATTTAGCATAATGGAAATTATTATGCCATTCACCATCTTGAAATTGGACTGCCAGAATGTGTCGCGCGAGAAAGACATGATATGTTTTTATCAAACCGTCCTTCATCATATTATTATGATCATCTTTGAAAATAAATTTCGATAATCGCTTTGCCAAAAGCACTGCACGTGATTTGGCCACAGTTTCCGCTAAAAGTTCTACATCTTGGTCATCATAATCAAACTGGAATACCTCGCCGTTACTTGTGTTTATAAAACCTTTTCCTTCAGTTTGTTCCACAGCTTTCATTTTAGAAAATTTCTCGAAGGCGGAGGTATAAATAATAAATTCACAGTCCATAGTTTTAAACTCACCCCTGAACATATCATCGCTGTTTTCCGGGACGAACATCTGACTAATTTTAATGTAACTCTCTAAATACTTATGCAAACCAAAGTCTCCGTTTAATTTCATAATTTCCTCGACTGTAAATTTATCTTTTGCGGGATTATCTCTATGTTTTGCTTGCACGAACAGTATTTTTGCTTTATCAGTTTTATTTGAATAGAACCTAAAGACGATGTCATCAAAAGCTCCCATGTTTTTGACGTTCGTTGCTAATAAGAATGGTTTAACCTTGTGAACATATAAAGCTCTAAATAAAATAAGACTCAACAGTTTAGTTTCATACAACTGTCCGCTAAGTCCGGACGTTCCTCTTCTTTTTTGATAATGCAGAGTTTCATTCCCTTTTGTTTTTTTCAATTGTTTCCTTTGCTTCTGCTGTTTTGACTTACTTTGTACTTGTTTTCCATTCTTTATTGATCTATTATAACTGACAACTGTAGATCGGGATTGATTATCAATATCACATACAGCAAAACTGCCAAGGTTTTTCGGTTCCTGTAGTATGTTTGTGCTATTCCTTGTTAAAGTATCCTTGTCTCGTTGATTCAAAGGTTGTATTATTTTTACATTGTTATATGATTCCAATATAGTTTTAATGTTTTTTTTTTTGTAAATGGGTAGACGAGCAATGTCTAAAGCCGTTTGATTATCACTGTTTTTATTGCTAATGAGAGCTCCTCGTTCCAAAAGAAAACTGACAACTTCCGGTTCTTCTTTTATCACAGCGACATGCAACGGTGTATTGTTTTTGTAGTTAGCGTCTGTTGCATTAATGTCTGCCCCTCGATTTAAATATTTTTTTAGCTTAATAATTTTATCTTCGACGGTTTTGTTTTTACGAATACTACTGAACAGTAAACTGTTGTTGAGTAGCGTGTCTTCAAGTTCCATCTCATTGTTTTTGTTTTGCATTTTAATATACTAAAACAAATGAACTGAAGATTCTGAAACAATAATATAATAATAATAATCTTTATTCATTCAGCCTACAATATGAAGGAGGTTTTCAAATACAAGAACAATATCAAACATTACGTTCATGCACACATTATAATAACCTTCTACCTAATAGTAGGTATGTTGTTTTTATTGCTACTCCGGGCTGCCAACGTTCTAATGATATTATGTTATAATGCATATTGTTACAATTAGAACATGAGCAGCCCGGAGTATGGATTAGTGTCCGGTTGATGGCAGTAGACTCGCCCTCTACTACATGAGCGTGTAATATAACTGGCTAATGTGGGTGTGCTATAGGATACCTGTGCCTAACCCATCGGGGAAAACAGGCGTGATGTTATGTTCTGTATGTTCGGTGGGTCGGGCAAAATGTTATTGGGGGTTTCTATCTGAATTTCTCAGATGCAGCCCGGAGCTTGGAGCTGGAGCTGTGCCTGGTCGATGGCAATAGGGTCGCCCCTTATTACATGGATTAATTATTATCCTTAGGATAGTGAAAGAAAGTGTGTTACGCAATTGGGGTGCTGATCTTTTGCGATTTCCAAGCTCTCTCGCCCTTACATCAAAAGGAAGGAAAAAAACAGAGCTTCACTGTACTAGCGCGCTATTAATGCCGCTTCATTGCAATTCAACATCAACATTACCATTTCGGTACTTACCTATTACTAAACCACTCAACGCGCCTAAAGATGTTTTTACTTCAATAAGCCCTTTATAAAAGGATGCACACGCATTGGGGCCAATCTTGGGCTACGACCGCGCCTGCCATAAGCAGCACCGAATAAATATTTGCTAGCACATGAATGACAAGGCTGTTTGTCAGCAAGATATTAAAAGACCCGGAAGTCAGTCTAGAGACAGATTAAAAAAAAAAAAAAAACCGAGGTGTCGGGGATTGCTTACGGCATCAAGTAGTCTTAATCGTGTGTATAACTCCAGCTTCCTCATATGTGATAGAATAATTCTACCTATATGCCAATATTTAAGGCATAAAAGCTGCAATCAAAGTTCCCAGTCTTAATTTAGCTGAACCAAAAACTTCGCTAATATGAGTCGTTTAGTGTGTGTTAGCTGGAGTAACGTAACCCCAGCTTCCTCATTCAATACAGACAAACCAGTGAGGTTAGGGTTTTGGACTACCTATAGTTAGAAAAAAAAACTTGAGAGGTGTCAAGGGACACCCGGATGGAACGAAGTATAACTGGCTTGCTTTCTGTAAGAGAGAGAGAGAGAGAGACAGACAGAGAAACACGCGCAAGCCGCACGGCTTACAACTATAGCAAAAAGTGTCGTTCCAACTTTTGGTCTTAATTTTTTCCGTCTAACCCCCTTTCGCAACGCGCGATAAGGAACTTCGTTCCAAAAGGCATAATAGCTGCACAAGGAAAGAAAAAACTGAACGATAATACTTAAAAAGTGTTGAAACTACGATAAAAAACGTGTGTGTAAGCTGGAGTGACGTCACCCCAGCTGCTCATTCATATGTTCTAAACGAAAGAAGATATGATTGTATTAGGTATAGCTTAAAAAATAAGGCGTAGAGCAAAATTTTCAAATCTTAGGTCAAAATTCTCTATGAGTTATTAAACCGATAAATATGTGTAAGCTGGAGTGACGGCACCCCAACTGCTCATGTCATATTTTCCGTACGAACGAAGATATGATTATGTATTATAGCTCAAAAATTTAGGCATAGGTAATAGCTGCCATAGGCAGCAAAATTTTCAAATCTCTAGGCCTTGTAATTATTCGACGTAATAAACAAAAAAACAGTTTTCGCGCCTAAAACATCAAATTATTGCTTCGGAGGAGGTAACGAGCGGCGTTGCCGTTCCGTGCGCCACATTAGAACGTACGCCACGGGTACAATTATTTTATCACATATGAGGAAGCTGGAGTTATATACACGTTTTAATCCGGCACTGGATAGACGGGCAAATATCTAAAGCAATTTGATTATGCTATATAGCTGTTTTTAGTGCTGACGAGAGCTTCTCTCGTTCCAAGAGAGAACTGACAACTTCCGGTTCTTCTTTCGTGACAGCGACATGCAACGGTGTATTGTTTTAGTAGTTAGCGTCTGTTGCATTAATGTCTGCCCCCCGGTGTAAATATTTTATTATCTTCTTATTTTTTTCTATTCTGGTTTTATATTTTTACGAATACTAATATTTCAATTGCCGAATCATTGTATGTACATACAGACGCCAGCACATCAAGCTACTACAATCCGTCAAATTTCTTTAATAGATTTTCAACTTTATCGCTAAAGCATTAGGTTCAAGGTTGATTGAGAAAATTTTACAGTTTCGGGTAGCTTGATTTGCTGGCGTCTGTACTTATTTTGCATTCCTTTCCAATACTTTTATAGAGACAATTTGTACTGAAGTTTCTGAAACAATTTAACGTATGATTTACCTTTCATAATAATATCACTTAGATGTTACGTACGGACGCCAGCAGGTCAACCTACCCGAAACTGTCAGATTTTCCCAATCAACATTGAACCTAATGCTATAGCAATAAAGTCGAAAATCTATTAAAGAAATCTGACAGATTGTAGTAGCTTGATGTGCTGGCGTCTGTACGTAGACGTACCTACGCACGATGACATAATCAAGCTATACATTTTTGGTAAAGCTAACTTCTCATTGTACGAAAAGCTACAATTATGCGAGGTCAGCTAAAACTGGAAATGTATAGCTTGATATGTCGCCGTGTGTACATGGGCGTAGCAAGGCTGGGGCCGGGCAGGCTGCCCGCCCCGGGCGGCACTTTTTGGGGGCGGAAAATTTTGTTTCAAAGTATAAGCAGCTTTCTTCATCTTAAAATAACAAATTAGGTATTTCCTATTTGTGTGTGGATAATCAAAAGAAAGCCTATCTTTCCGATGGGTTTGCTTTGTCTTGTTGCTTAAGCATACTCGTAAGTATTAAAATGAATTTTATGAATTGTTGAACCCCGGGTGGCTGACACCCTCGGTACGGACGGTAAACACACATATCGTTATCCACCAGTGAGCTACAACAAAAATAATTAACCTAAATTAGGTATTTCTTTCTAAAGCACTCAATAATCATAGTGCAATGTTAGATGTGGGAGACACTTCCTAAATGCCTTGCCCACGTGCCCCGCCCCCCCGGAAATAAATCTTGGATCCGCCCTTGTATATGTAGATGCCTTAAACCATGTACCAAAACATGCACTTGTTTAATAACACGGCGCGGCGTCGCCGCGTCGTGGCACTTCTTCTCAAACGTAACCACAAAATATTAAGTAGGTAGGTAAACGAACAATGAGGTAAGTAAACGATGAAGGTATGATTTAAAGACATTTATACCGACAGCTGCATTCATGGAAAATTTTATGACGTAAAATTATAAATAATACTCGACTTTCCTGCTTTGACCCCTGAGTCAGTCCGTGTCAGGACATCACACGGACTGACTCACAGAGGTCAACATTGCAATATAATACTATTATAAGTAAATCCAATTGTTATTATATAATTCAGGAATAATATAGGTTAGGTATGTACCTAGCTACCTAATTACTACTGTAGCTATATTAAATGTTTAAGAGACTTGAGAGCAATCTATTCCACTCTACATCTTAGAAACTATTACCTATAAGAAACCTACTAATCAAGAGACTGCCAAGAAGGGTTACGTTTGTAGTTATGTGGGTATTACAATGATTTAAAATGTATGTGGCGCGTCCTTGTTCTCCATGTACAGTAAGGACAGTAAGGTACCTACATCAGATAACTGTTGTAGCCAAAGTTAGTTTAGGCTGGTTTCGCTGTTTTTTCAGAAACTCGTAGGTATCTGATTTTGAAACGGCCTGACAAAAGACAGGGCCTGACGAAGTTAAATTCAGAAGAATGGTAACTCTAATCGCGGAGCCATGTTGATCCAATACGTTTTACCAAGGTTTTTGGCTTGTACAGAGGCTAGCACATCAAGCTACTACAATCTGTCAAATTTCTTTAAGAGATTTTCAACTTTATCGATAAAGCATTAAGGTTCAAGGTTGATTAGGAAAATTTGACAGTTTCGGGTACCTAGCTTGGCCTGCTGGCGTCTGTACATATTAACATAACTATATTATTATAACAGCTAATCTTTGACATATCTCGGGACCCTGGGTTCCTGGACCTTTGAAAGGCGTACTAGGGGCGAAGCCAACTCGCAGAGGCCCTATAAACAATTCTTAATGATGAGGAGGCACCAACCGACGATTATCCTTGTATGCACCATGCAAGTGCACCCAAGGACAATCCCCGGTTGGTGCAGGACTATTGCAGAATATGGAAACAAAATATACTGCTACGGCTATGGCTTTGGGTGGCTATAGTGGATCGGTTACCTTGAACTATGGAAGGACTATGTCCCCTGCCTGACCAATGATAATTATAATATTCACAGATGAAATGTCAGGGGGTGACTTGCAGACTCAATAATGGGCCCCCGAAAACGGTCGCTGGCACATAGTGTCGCAGCGACAAGGGGGCAACATGTCCTGAGGTGCTTGTGAGGAGTGGAGAGGTATTCCACAGCTATCAGGACAATCCCGGAAGTACGGTCAAGATCCCTACCAGCATATTACAGTTAATCTTATTATTATGAAAGCATTAAGAACCTACCTATATTATACAACCGTTCTACAAGGTGTCATTTTGCATCCTCGTCAAATTCAAGGAGGTAACTATGCTACTGATTCTCGACACGAATCAATCTATCTATATATATAAAATTCAAAGTCCTGACTGACTGACTGACTGACTGATAGATCAACGCACAGCCTAAACCGCTGGTCCTAGAGACATGAAATTTGAAGGGTGTGTTCTTCGTGAAGAGTAGGCATCCACTAAGAAAGGATTTTTCGAAATTCCACCTCTAAGAGGGTAAAAAGGGGGGAATTCGTTTGTATGAAAAATCTTATTCCTTGAGTTAATAAACTTGAAACTTGGCACGAATACTTACCTAAATAAATTGACAGTTTTTTTTTCTTCTAAACTACCCCTAATAAGGGATTGGGGGGTTTCAAAGTTTGTATGGAAGAATATTAGCGCGCAGTCCGATTTACTCGAAACTCAGTATTTATACCTAATATTGAAAGTAAAGAATAATGTGTATCAGGGTTTTTTGAAAATCTTCCCCTGACGGGCTGAAATGGGGTAGTAAATTTTTCAGGGGAGGATTTTACTGCATGGCTTGATTAACTCGAAAATTAATATAAATAATCTTTAAGTCAAGTTATGAATACATCCCAAACGATTTTTTTTAATTCCACCCCTGTGGGGGTGAAAAGCGGGGATACAGTTTATATGAAAAATCTTCTTCATTAGGTTAATAAAATTGAAACTTTTCAAGAACACTCGCCTAAGTAAGTAAGTAATAAAGTTTATCATTGTAAGTTTTTCAAAACTACCCCTCAAAGGGGAATATAGGGGTGTTAAAGTTTGTGTGGAGTAATTTGAAAGCGCGCGCGGTCCGATTAACTCGAAACTCAGTGTTTATACTTAAGACCAAAAATAAAGAGTAACATGTATCAGGGTTTTTCGAAAATCTACCCCTATCGGGTTGAAAAGGGGTAGTTAATTTTACAAGGCAGGATTATAATGCGTGGCTTGATTAACTCGAAAATTGGTATAAATAATCTTTGAATCGAGTTATGAATAATCCCCAACGATTTTTCAAAATTCCACCCCTGTGGGGGTGAAAAGCGGGGGACACAGTTTATATGAAAAATCTTATTCCTTGAGTTAATAAACTTGAAACTTGGCACGAATACTTACCAAAATAAATTATGAAGATTGTCAGTTTTTTTTTCTTCTAAACTACCCCCTAATAAGGGATTGGGGGGTTTCAAAGTTTGTATGGAAGAATTTTAGCGCGCAGTCCGATTTACTCGAAACTCAGTATTTATACCTAATATTGAAAGTAAAGAATAATGTGTATCAGGGTTATTTGAAAATCTACCCCTGACGGGCTGAAATGGGGTAGTCTATTTTTCAGAGGAGGATTATAATGCGTGGTTTGATTAACTCGAAAATTGGTATAAATAATCTTTTAATCAAGTTATGAATAATGCCAAACGATTTTCCAAAATCCACCCCTGTGGGGGTGAAAAGCGGGGGATACAGTTTATATGAAAAATCTTATTCATTTAGTTAATAAACTTGAAACTTGGCAAGAATACTTGCCTAAGTAAGTAATAAAGTTTATCATTGTAAGTTTTTCAAAACTACCCCTCAAAGGGGAATATAGGGGTGTTAAAGTTTGTGTGGAGTAATTTGAATGCGCGCGCGGTCCGATTAACTCGAAACTCAGTGTTTATACTTAAGACCAAAAATAAAGAGTAACATGTATCAGGGTTTTTCGAAAATCTACCCCTATCGGGTTGAAAAGGGGTAGTTAATTTTACAAGGCAGGATTATAATGCGTGGCTTGATTAACTCGAAAATTGGTATAAATAATCTTTGAATCGAGTTATGAATAATCCCCAACGATTTTTCAAAATTCCACCCCTGTGGGGGTGAAAAGCGGGGGACACAGTTTATATGAAAAATCTTATTCCTTGAGTTAATAAACTTGAAACTTGGCACGAATACTTACCAAAATAAATTATGAAGATTGTCAGTTTTTTTTTCTTCTAAACTACCCCCTAATAAGGGATTGGGGGGTTTCAAAGTTTGTATGGAAGAATTTTAGCGCGCAGTCCGATTTACTCGAAACTCAGTATTTATACCTAATATTGAAAGTAAAGAATAATGTGTATCAGGGTTATTTGAAAATCTACCCCTGACGGGCTGAAATGGGGTAGTCTATTTTTCAGAGGAGGATTATAATGCGTGGTTTGATTAACTCGAAAATTGGTATAAATAATCTTTTAATCAAGTTATGAATAATGCCAAACGATTTTCCAAAATCCACCCCTGTGGGGGTGAAAAGCGGGGGATACAGTTTATATGAAAAATCTTATTCATTTAGTTAATAAACTTGAAACTTGGCAAGAATACTTGCCTAAGTAAGTAATAAAGTTTATCATTGTAAGTTTTTCAAAACTACCCCTCAAAGGGGAATATAGGGGTGTTAAAGTTTGTGTGGAGTAATTTGAATGCGCGCGCGGTCCGATTAACTCGAAACTCAGTGTTTATACTTAAGACCAAAAATAAAGAGTAACATGTATCAGGGTTTTTCGAAAATCTACCCCTATCGGGTTGAAAAGGGGTAGTTAATTTTACAAGGCAGGATTATAATGCGTGGCTTGATTAACTCGAAAATTGGTATAAATAATCTTTGAATCAAGTTATGAATAATCCCCAACGATTTTTCAAAATTCCACCCCTTTGGGGGTGAAAAGCGGGGGACACAGTTTATATGAAAAATCTTATTCCTTGAGTTAATAAACTTGAAACTTGGCACGAATACTTACCAAAATAAATTATGAAGATTGTCAGTTTTTTTTTCTTCTAAACTACCCCCTAATAAGGGATTGGGGGGTTTCAAAGTTTGTATGGAAGAATTTTAGCGCGCAGTCCGATTTACTCGAAACTCAGTATTTATACCTAATATTGAAAGTAAAGAATAATGTGTATCAGGGTTATTTGAAAATCTACCCCTGACGGGCTGAAATGGGGTAGTCTATTTTTCAGAGGAGGATTATAATGCGTGGTTTGATTAACTCGAAAATTGGTATAAATAATCTTTTAATCAAGTTATGAATAATGCCAAACGATTTTCAAAATCCACCCCTGTGGGGGTGAAAAGCGGGGGATACAGTTTATATGAAAAATCTTATTCATCTATACTTATAATAAATCTGTAGAAGTGAAAATTCTGTACATTGAAAATATCAAAAAAATAATTTACAGGGGGTGTTACTAGACCGACACCGAACCCAAAAATGTGATTAAAAAAATTTTTGTCTGTCTGTCTGTCTGTCGGTCTGTCTGTCTGTCTGTCTGTCTGTCTGTCTGTCTGTTTGTTCAGGCATCACGCAAAAACTACCGGTTCGATTACGATGAAATTTGGTATAATTATTCTTTAATATCCTGGGCACCACACTGGGTACTTTTTATCCCGGAAAAGTATATACAATAAAAAACAAACTTAATTTTGCGGTTCGATCCCTATACCCGATTACCACTGTCTGTACTGTACCAACCGCAAATACTAAGTTTGTCGTAGGTTGGGTCACCCGCAGTGGAGTTAATTTTTATTCCTTTTAGTTTTTAGAGTTATTTAGGTTTATTTTTATATGAGTCGTAGGTATAGATTTTAATTTTAAAGTATAGGTAGTATATTTGATAGTGTACGTAGTGACCGTAGGTTATTTTATAATACTGTTAGGTAGGATTAGTCATTCGTATATATATTAGTTTTTAGGGATTTTGCTTATTTATTGAGTTTAGATTAGTTATCATCAGAAATAGGTTTATTTAAATTTAAATTAAAAAAAAACTCAATAACAGAAAATTAAATACCTACCGGTATTTAATTTTCTGTTATTGAGTTTTTTTTTTAATTAGGTAGGTACTTAGGTAAACATATCATATAGGTACCCTCTTAATCACCACTAATGAGACACAATTGGTTTTCTACTGTAATTAGCCACAAAGGGCCCGCGAGATAGATGGCATTCTGGGGAAGCACATACATTTTATCCTGTTAGCGCGTTCCCGTGGGATAACTTCCGACATCCACGCGGGCGAAGCCGCGGGCAGAAGCTAGTTTAGTTAATAAACTTGAAACTTGGCAAGAATACTTGCCTAAGTAAATAATAAAGTTTATCATTATAAGTTTTTCAAAACTACCCCTCAAAGGGGGATATAGGGGTGTTAAGTTTGTGTGGAAGAAATTGAATGCGCGGTCCGAGTATCTCGAAACTCAGTATTGATACTTTTGACAGAAAATAATTAATAATAAGTATGTAAAGTTGTCGAAAATTTACCACTGATGGGACAAAAAGGGGTAATTCAGTTATTAAGGGGAGGATTTGAACTTGAAACTGTATGTTACATTTTCACGCCTAAACCACTGAACTTCTGATTTGGCATAGATATAGATGGCATCCTGGGGAAGCACATACTTTTTATCCTGTTAGCACGTTCCCGTGGGATAATTCCGACATCCACGCGGGCGAAGCCGCGGGCAGAAGCTAGTACTTATAATAAATCTGTAGAAGTGAAAATTCTGTACATTGAAAATATCAAAAAAATAATTTACAGGGGGTGTTACTACACCGAACCCAAAAATGTGATTAAAAAAATTTTTGTCTGTCTGTCTGTCTGTCGGTCTGTCTGTCTGTCTGTCTGTCTGTCTGTCTGTTTGTTCAGGCATCACGCAAAAACTACCGGTTCGATTACGATGAAACTTGGTATAATTATTCTTTAATATCCTGGGCACCACACTGGGTACTTTTTATCCCGGAAAAGTATATACAATAAAAAACAAACTTAATTTTGCAGTTCGATCCCTATACCCGATTACCACTGTCTGTACTGTACCAACCGCAAATACTAAGTTTGTCGTAGGTTGGGTCACCCGCAGTGGAGTTCATTTTTATTCCTTTTAGTTTTTAGAGTTATTTAGGTTTATTTTTATATGAGTCGTAGGTATAGATTTTAATTTTAAAGTATAGGTAGTATATTTGATAGTGTACGTAGTGACCGTAGGTTATTTTATAATACTGTTAGGTAGGATTAGTCATTCGTATAGATATTAGTTTTTAAGGATTTTGCTTATTTATTGAGTTTAGATTAGTTATCATCAGAAATAGGTTTATTTAGGTAGGTATTTCATTTTCTGTTATTGAGTATTTTTTTTAATTAGGTAGGTACTTAGGTAAAAATATCATATAGGTACCCTCTTAATCACCACTAATGAGACACAATTGGTTTTCTACTGTAATTAGCCACAAAGGGCCCGCGAGATAGATGGCATTCTGGGGAAGCACATACATTTTATCCTGTTAGCACGTTCCCGTGGGATAATTTCCGACATCCACGCGGGCGAAGCCGCGGGCAGAAGCTAGTAATAAAATAAGTTTTTTTTTATAATTTTCGGAAATCGGCATGTGTGGGACACGCATTTTAAAACGCGGCCTGTGTGAGACCGCACTGTAACTGCCCTTTTAGGTACACACCAAAATCAAAATCAAAAGTCATTTATTCAAATTAGGCTGAGAGTCAGCACTTTTCGAACGTCAAAATTACAAAAGACAGTCCCCCAAAAACGCCCGCCCTTCACCACTTCCTAGTGCTATCGCTGGGAAGAAGAAGTGGCGGAACAAACTTCCCAGCAGCACAGCTGTCTGTTCAGTTAGAATATAGTGCATGTATACAATACTAGGAACCTATGTTCAGTCATTAACATTACAAGAAACTTAAATTATTTGCCATAAAAATATGTCAGCTAGCCACGCCAATATACCAACAAATATAATAAAAACTATACGTACTCAAGCTGAAAAATAATTAATTCAAATGGAAATAAAAACTTACTACCTAAATAAAAGCCTCCAGGCATAAAGGGCGTGACAGCTTACATATTTATGCATAGCTGGGTTCTGGTCACATAGCTGCCACTTGAGTCACAGATGAAAAACTAGGACCATTGAAGTAAAATAAATAAATAAGTTAATACTAATAACAATAACCTGTCAGTAAGCTGATTCTGGAGAAAGAACATGAACATTGTCTTGAGTTAATTAGGGCGACCAACTATTCTTATCGTGTAAGTAGTCGTTGATGGAATAGTAAGCCTTTGAGCAAAGGTTAGATTTTACTTGAGCTTTAAACGCATTGAAAGGCAAGTCTAGCAAAGAAGAGGGTATCTTGTTATAAAAGGTTATACCAAGCCCAACAAATGAGTTATGAACCTTATGAAGCCGCTGAAAGGGGGCACGTAGTTTGTCCTTATTTCTAGTGTTAACACTGTGGATATCACTGTTCTTAGTGTACAAGTGCAAATTTTGCCTAATATATAAAATGTTGGCGAAGATGAATTGTGATGCAACCGTGAGAATACCAATATCTTTTTTTAAAGATATTGGTATTCTGACTTCTCTTAGAGAAACTCTGGCACCTAGCTGAAGCTAGAATGACTTCTCTTAGAGAAACTCTGGCACCTAGCTGGTAAATTGCTCGAACAGCTCGTTTTTGAAGGACAAATATATTTTGTATATCAGCGGCTTTGCCCCACAGCAGAATACCGTAGGACATAACACTGTGAAAATAACTAAAATAGACTAAACGAGCTGTATCAACGTCAGTGTATTGTCTTACTTTCCTGACGGCGTAGGCAGCCGAACTGAGCCTTCCTGCTAGACTTGATATATGAGGTCCCCACTGAAGTTTGGCATCTACTGTTAGTCCTAGAAAAATTGCCGAGCCTACTGTTTCAAGCACCTCTTTATTTAAGACGATGTTGGGTCCTAGATTTCTGACATTCGGTAAGGCACACTTTACACATTTCGTTTTCTTGGCATTGAGAACTAGGTTATTTGACGTAAACCAATCTGTAACTATTGAGAGTGCACTGTTTACGTCGTCAAAATCTTGTCTATTCCTGTCTACTTTAAAAATAAGAGAGGTATCATCTGCAAACAGTACAACGTCACAGATGCCCTTCAAATGGAATGGTAAATCATTGATATATACTAAGAACAAAAATGGACCCAGTATTGAGCCGTGCGGAACACCTAACTGAACTGGTAGCCCGGAAGATTTCGCACCATTAACACCCATAAAAACGCGGCCGCTTATACGATACCATAACGCGATTCTGTTCTAGGAAAATGGTATATTCTGAAATACTGTCAAACTTAAATAACTAAAAAAACAAGTAGGTAAGTAGGTATTCATTATTTACCAGGGATAGTAATTTTATTTGATTATTTATGTATTTTATAACAGCCTCCTGATATTTGACGAGGATGTAAAACAACAGCTTGAATAATGTATTTTATTTTAACATTATTTTTTATCGCTTGAGTACTAAAAATAGTCCTTGTTATCAATTTCAATAACGATGCCTACTACTGACAACTTCCTTGTGTTCCGTTGTTTGGTGGTTTTTCCCTATAGGTACGCAGTCAGACCATGGCTTCGTTCCGAGTTAATATTGATTGCAACAAAAAAATCGATAAGTTTGGCCTACCCACTATTTCAGGTACCTAATGCTAAAGCGCGGTAATCAACCAGCCTATTAAAGAAGACAATTTGCATTTATTTGGTCCTTAGCCTGAGTAGACAATCATCATAATCATCGTTTATAAATAAACCACTTTGTAGCACAAGACTCAGGCCGCAGCTGCTGGCCACTTACCTTATTTTTTTATATTTATTATTTTTGTCGTCGAGATTATTTTCTCATCTCTCTTAGAAATAAATGATTATGTAAAAATTACACAAAGACTATACTGACCTATCGGTCCTTGAAAAGTAAAAAAAACTTCTTTTAATTATTGCAATTTCTTGGTGGCCCCGTCAAAACCAAACAATCACAACTTTACGTCTTCATGATTCAAAAACAAAAAGAAAGACCCTGGTTGGACAGATGTATAAATTTAAATAAATAGAAAATAATCCTTTCGAAGAAGTTACCAGCAAAAACATTGTTTTTCAAAAATAAAAATTATCAAAAGCATCGGAACAGTGCGCGTGCGAGATTTTATGTTCAATTTCAATAAAATTGAACATAAAATCATGATCCCTCATTATTTTAATATTTATGAAATCCACAGAAAGACACGTATCTTCTATTTTTTTGCCATATTATCACGCCGCAATAGATTTGTGGATGGTAACAGCATTGATATTTTTGCTGTGGCAATACTGCAGTTTTCTGTCTCGTCGCAGTTATCTAAGCTGTTATTGTTATTTTTTTGTAATTATCAAGAAATGTCCATGCAATGTCAATCATTTCTGGTAGGTAGGGTATGGTATTAGTTCTATTCTAACTAAAATGGAGCTACCATAGACTACTCCTCCAACGCGGCAACGCCGCGTACTCTGGTCTGTCCATCCCTTAGTATAAATAGGTACATACTTCGATAAATTGGGAAGTCTAATTACATAAAAGTATTAGTAAAGTTCAACCCTTGTGACGTCATTGCTGGGTTCAGTGCGACTGTGTGAGGTGAATGTTCACTTGGAGCCTGCTGTACTTGTTCGTGTTATCGGTCGAACGGATTATAAGACAAGTATGACCAAGACGTTATTGTTTAGTGGGCTACAGTAAGGGTTTTCAATGAACTACAGGGAAATAAAAATACATTTTACTAAAATATTCTTTTATTATTAAAATTTACATTTTGAATACACAAAATACTTATATACAAAAGCATTCATATATCATCTCTATTACCTACAATTATTAAGAAGCGCATATTACTGACTGTGCATGTGTTACCTACGCCAAGCTGATGCCTGTGATGTCTTAGAGGAAATAATTAGCCTATTCATTGCAATGAATCTCTTTGATTAAAGACAACAAAATGTTACTCACGATCTCAAATAATATCAATAATTACAGAGCAAACGAATGCCCCTAAAAGAATGTGGCGCCATCTTTCAAAATAAATTAAGCTGTACAGCCGCGGTCGCAGCTCAATTTTGGGTCACCAAGTAGTAAGTTAGTAAGGCAAGTAAATCATGCAGACTCTCAACAGCTTGAATGATTTGGGGCGGTCATGGCCCCTCGACCTTGGACCGCGCCTGAAGCTGTATTGTTCTTGTTCGGCGAATCAATTTGAAGCTATTATAAAATGATCTTCAGGCATTCTATAAGATTCAAATGAATGTCCTGACTTATTACCTAGACTCGGCTATTATTTTTGATCGAGCAGAACATTCGCTCGCAGCGATCTTGAAATAATTTCTCTCCACTTGACATCGGAACTTCAACGTAAACTCCCTGCTTATTCTAGTACAGTATTATTTAAACATTTTGGTCCATTTATAAAATAACAAAACACCGTTTATGAGCGTTACATACTTTCCTAGGTGACTCGCGTAGGTATGGCTTGTACAATAGGAACGATATACATAAAGACGAAGCTCGTCTGAACTGCTTCTTACGTAGTTATCTACTTTGGCGACACTCAAGTCCAACACTCGCTTCAAGACAATTAAATTACTTGGTACAGTCAACTGCACGTCCGCTCGTGGTTACAATTAGATTTAGACTTACAGTGCTTCTATTTCGGAACGGTAAGAGCGATTTTCGAAATTCGTGTTATTAGTGACGTGCGGTTGAGTATACATACTGTACGGCTATTATTTGCTTTTTTAGTGAGCTTCAATACGACAATATAAATAGGCCATACATACTATACATACATATTATTATAATTAACATGAATATTATAATATGAACCAAAAGTATAATTCCATGTTTTAGTCAAATACATTTTTCTATTCTACAGGCACAGGCTTACAATTTAAGGCTTATTATAAAATATTTGGATTGCTACCTTATTAGGCTTCAGTACAGTTATAAATACAGCCTTGTCGATAACTCCCTGTCAGGGGTTCGTCAAAAAATCAAAATAATTACATAAAACATCATATTAAATAATACAACTTCTTCTTCTCTTTTGGTACTTTTCAAAGTAATTTTACAATAGTATTCTTGTGCCCAAGCAGAATTTTTATTTTGAGCAATGACAATTAAATTTATTTGAATGGAAACATTAAGTAACGTAAGTACCTATTTTAGACAGTTCCCAATGTTTTATGGTGTTTTCAATATAATCAGCAAAACGTTTTTTATATATTTTTTTTTAATGGAAATATATTTCAATTACCACAAATGTATACAGGTGGATTTTTGAAAGGATGCTTCCTTTCAAAAATCCACCTGTAAAATAAAGGTAGGCGCCTACACCGTTGTAAAATAATAATATATACAGGGTGTAAAAAGGCTGAGGCGGCTCCTGTCCAATCTAGGGGGCCCAAACGCCGCCTGCCGGAGGCTCTATGCGGGGGTCGTGCGGTCTATGGCCCTTATGTGGCACCGGTTGTAGAAGTACATGTCTATTTGACAAACAATTTGAAAGTTGTCAACTGATCGATCAATTTGAGAGTTGTTACAACTCTATATTAGATCTCATCATCGCGCGTTCGTATTTTACAAGATAGACGATGATTTTCGAAACACCTATTTTTTGTTGGACGTAGATAACCTTGGTAAATTAGCTAAATTATTCATTAGTACCTACATTATAAATTAACTGTTTGCTAGTTTATTTATAATGAATTAATGAATAATGTTTTATTTATTCTATATATTTATTTTATACAGAAGACGTCCATTTCGCATAATAATATTATAATAATTTATTACCAAGCCTACGTCCATCAACAGTCTAGTTCACCCTAACTGAATCAGTTTGACAGTGCGAGCGGGATAGAGTGATAGATGGCGCGGGGAAGTGGGGCAAAATATGAATTTCAGCTGAAGTATTACAAGCCCTTAAGTACGAGAACATGAAAAAAAAACCTGTTTAACTTCTTAGCGTGTCGATGGCAATCTATATTATACAGTCAGTCTACAATTCCTACAAGCTCGGCACCTTCAGTAGCGTGCATCAGCTCCTGTAGCGTGCAAACAGGACTCGCTGGACACGATATTAAATGCCCCACTGTTTGTGGGACAGCACCACATTTATACTCCAGGGCGGAGTCATCTGTCAATCTCCTGAGCAAGTTTTCTATGCTTCGGGTTACCCGAGTCCGGAGTCTATTTAAAGAATTCTAGGTAAGTCAACTCATGTTCAGGGGCTGCAGTCTCGACATTCATAGCGATCGCTATACGACCGAATTCGGTCGCAAAGTCCTGTTACTCCATACATTACACCTGTCAATCCGGGACTTTGCAACCGAATTCGGTCGTAAAGCGATCGCTATGAATGTCGAGGCTGCAGCGCCAGGTGAGAGTTTTTAGCAGATGGAACGCATGGGTTGGGTAAGGAAGGGAAGCACTATCTCGCCACAGATTTAGCTTTTCTTTAGACCATGTTATTACAGTTGTTTGAGGGCAGTGTTAATGTTGAAGCCTAGCCTATCCTGCTGAGTGTAGTAGTGAAGTGAAAGTAAAACTAGGGGAGGAATAATGATCGAGTAAGTCAGTACGCAGCTAATTAAGAACATAAATAGTAGAATAAAAATAAAACTTAAGGAGCTCAACGATTCGACGAACAATACCAAAGATAGGACATTTGGGTAGGCCACATTAATTACTCAAACAGCCCGACCATGACAAAAACTAACGGAACAGAGAGATAAATAAATGACCCACATAGTCTTCACATTCACGATAATTAAAATAATAAAATACTTTACAAAGTAAGCAAATGTCATTGTATATATAAAATTCATGTCAATGTGTATATAAAAAAAAACATTAAATCTGTAAAAATTGGAAGCAGCTCAATCCCAAGCCTTTTTGTCCTAGATAATAATCGTTAACGGTATAAAAGGCTTTCTGGCACAACTTACGTTGCAACAACTTAATTGCTAGTTGTTGTGCGAGGGTAGCAGTGTGCACTGGATGGTTCGGTGACAGTCACTCCTCTGGTGTTATACGTATTGGCATCTTGCTTCCACCTCGGATCCGGCTCGAAGGACCAATCTGTACGACTGCCACTGGTTATAGATGCACAAGTTTATAAAAACGTATGTACCAGCCACAACCAGCGAGTTTGACACCAATTTTTTTTACATATTAATAGTTACTTGATTTAAGTTGATTTTCTGGAAATTCTTATTTAAATTTCAGACCTGATAATATCACTACATAAGTTTATTTAAATAAATTAGTCACAATTTATAAATAATCTAAATACAATGTTGACTTTCTAATGCTGAAAATAACGGCTGTTTTTAGTCTAATTAGTTCTGGTTATGGATATGTTCTTGACCATAGAGTGTAGGTCAAGAAAATAAGAGTGTTTCCTATAGTTAATGTTGAGTTTCTTGGCTCTAACATAAGAATTTACCTTGCGGCACAACATTGTATACTTATTGTAACAATTTCATGTATAGATACATATAAACCTTTCAAACATCCTATAAATGTCTCGAAATGCTTTCATATAAAACTTCAAAGTTATCCACTATTTTGTATGATAAAGTACCGTACGTCATGTTTCATATACAGTAGTAGTATGGGTCTTATTATTTTAGTTATAGGCATCAGGGTCAAATTAAATTAGCTAGTAAAACTCCGCAGACGAGATGATTATCTACCTTTAAACATGTCAAACTAAATAAATGTTAATTTGATTTTTTTTTTGTGGGGTAATCGGCCGCAGTTAGTTTAGTGACAATGATCTGAGAAACATCATTTTAAAAATCAGTTTTTTTTTTTGTATACTTCACAGAAGTGTCGATATCTAAACACGATAACTGTTACGTTCTGACGCTACTCGTCTTCACGCACACATTCGCAGCGTGTTTGTAGGTACGCCTGGGGGCCTAAAAAGGCCACCTTGGCAGAATCATAATAGGATAACAATATGAATCATATTAAAAATCGTAAAATGGTCACAAACTGACAGTTCATAATATGATCTATGTGCAATTCATATCACAATGAAATAACATTTAAACTGTACAAATAAAAAACCAATTTGATTAATAAAAACTGTAATGAAAAATTTACCGATAAAATTACGGTTTTTATTTTTTTCATGCGGCAATGTTTACACCAAATATGAAATGAAATTTTACGAAAATTAGAGGAATTGCTAATGATCTGCTGGGAATTCAGGAAATGAATAGCTTTTAGGGGTTTTGCTTAAAGTGGCGTTTTTAGGCCCCCTGGTTACTACAAAGTAAAGCGGGCGTCGCTTCGTGTGATAAAAATACTATACAAACTCGGATCAAAACCTCGCTGCAAGGGATGTAATAATATGTGAGACAGAGACAGCGCATATTACGTGCTCGGTCGCACTTGTACACTTATGAGCGTTAGGAATCAATGTAAACCTTTAAAGTAAGAGTGAATGATCTTATGCGTCTTCCAACATCGACCTCAACCGTGGCTTTCGCTCGAGATCAAAAAAATCAACGTAAGAAAGCGATCTTACCATCCGATGAGACAACGCTCCCGACACTCGTCAGTTATACACTCCTCTCGCAGTTATTTGATATGTGACAGCAACCTTATAGCAACGACAATACTAACCACTCAGATATGCAAAATCAGAGGTAAAATATCTATGAAAGGACCGCAAACGGTGAGTACAAAAGAATATGTATTTTAAGAATTTAAACTGTATTACTTCCTAATCGTGTCCAAGTGACAGGTGGCAGGGACGCCTTCTCTCGGTGCGAGGAACATAACAATATGTTTCACAAACGGACACTTGCTTTTACGTCTTAGTGCCCGTTTACACTTGCTTTTACGACACCCCGCATACAACGAAACTTTCAACGAGAGTACCATACACCACGTCCGTCTCACGATCACTAGACAGTCCATTGCGCACCGCACGTCACTTCCTTTACCTATTCCCGTAGTAAACCCGCGATGTATCCGCTGTGCAGTGTTCACTAGCTGGCCTTGTTGTTGTACTGCGGCCGGCCCGCTAACTCTAACAAGTATCTGTCCGGATGCTCGATCCAGTCCGCTGCTGACAGTTTCACCTAGAAAACGAAAGCATTCCGTACAAATAACGCTCGATTCGCTATCGAAGGTTCGTGTAGGGGGTACTCACTCAATGTATTATTTAAAGTAGCACGTAAGTTACGTTACCAAATACCAAAGGGGCAATTCTCGTAATTTTAAGGACGTTCACACTTCACAGTCTGATCTGTCTCAATCTGTCAAAACTACGTCAAATTTCCCTACATTTTGACAAGTTTTTGACATTTGTTTGTCGCCGAGCTGTGACTGCGACTAGATTTTGAACGTTTTAAATTACGAGAATTGGCGTTCGGATAATATAATGTATTAACCACTTCAACATTTTCTACCACAAATTACCATTTTGTAGCGTTTCCCCTAACGAATCCCAACTGTCGACTTCGATAGGGAATCGAGCGGTTGTGAGTAGTGTAATGGTATCATTTTGGTAATTTAGGTTTGAGATTAAAATATCGCTTAGCATTGTATCCTGATGCGTCAATCGACTTAGTGACTCTTCCTCAAAAGGCCGTCACTTTGTTGTCACACATCAAGGAACAATGGACTGTTGACGTGTTGATCCTGGGTGGCGGTAAATGGTCTGAGCCATTAAATAGTGTTTAGAATCAGAATATCAGCTAAGACAGGAGCCTGTTTGGGCGTACGTTGTTCGTTGTAGGGTTTCTTTCTAATTTGTTCTTCTTTTTTCCTTTTAAATCGTTGCTCTCTTTTGAGCCTAATTTTATTTGGGAGCACATTTATTCTGTAGGTGAAAATAGGTCGATATCAGAAGGCCAATTCCCGTAATTTAAAACGTTCAAAATCTAGTCGCAGTCTCATCTCGGCGACAAACAAATGTCAAAAACTTGTCAAAATGTAGGAAAATTAAAAGTATTTTTTAACAGATTGAGACTGAGATCAGACTGTGAACGTTCTTAAAATTACGAGAATTGCCCCTCAGATCAAAGATAGAAGAAGTAATGACACTCACATGTCGCTGCCTCTCCGCCTCCTTGACTTGCCATTTCTTGACCTCCAGCTGTACCTCACGCGACGCCTGGTCACCGCAGCCCCACACCTGGCACATAACAACACACATGTTATATCAAGGGAAAAATACCTTTGATTTCCACGCAGGAAAAACAATAACATCGAAAAATATTTAAAATAAGAAATGGGGTCAAAACATATTCTAAGAAAATCGATTTCAAAGTTATATTAGTTTTGGAAGTTGGTGTCTTGTTGTTTCATTGTCAGTTTAAAAAGAATTCCGTTTGATGAGGATGACATAAATCGGCCGAAACAGCACACCGTTATTGTATCTTTTATATTGCCTCTTCAAAAGAAGAAATCAATCCAATGAAACGTTAGAAGTGAGGTGCACAGATTGATCCAACCTTTGGAGAAGATTCGGCATGAAACACACTCACTCTTTTTAAAATAGTCGACCTTACATTTCAATGTCTCAATATTTCTTTGTGGGAACAGGGTAGGCTCGACTACAAGTATCAGGTACGACACAAAAACGTAACAGAAAATAAGAAACCTCCATGATTATAATACGTCGCAGTGTTCAGATTTCTATGAACAGTCAAAAATATGAGCAATAAATAATAAGTACACAAGTAAATAAAAAAATGTATTTGCTTTGGTAATCCCCCACAGAGGCAAGTTTTGTACTGCCGCGCTTTGTAGTGGTGCACTAATCACAGCGCGTTTGTATGAAGTTTTCTCTCTGTCGGATTACCTACTGCGGTCGCAGATCGTCATCTATCAATCAAAAGTTTATAACAGTTTTTGGGAATTGCATAGAGCTGTTATTACATAATTTTGTAATCATGGTAATACAAAAGGCAAGTACTTTTATGGTTGTAACAGCTCCATTTTAGATCTTATCAACGTGCGTATTCCGAAGATAGATAGACGATGATCCCGAAGCGCTTATTATTCTTGGCAAATCTGTAGGTACCTCGATAGACTCGAGCGAGTAGGGCACCCCCTGGAACTGCAGCGAGTCGAAGTCCTCCGGGATGATGAGCAGCGGCTTGCGCGGATCCGCGCCGACGCGCAGGCCCTTAGGGTAGCCACGGATCGACGTGTTCAGGTACAACATCTTGGGGCCCTTCTCTACGATTGAGAACCTGGAACATTGAGGAGTCGGTTTTTTGAACTACAAATTACACACGATGTCACTCAAATCCCGCATCACAGGTATTCCTTTTTAATTCATACATTGAATTCGCAATATTGAACATTACCCGTATCCAGATGCATAGGATAAGACCAAAGAAACGATGGATGGAATGTGTGAATGATGATATGGTTAGAAAGGGGGTGACTACCGAGATGACGACTAAATGTGAAGTATGGAAGAACAAGACATGTTGCGCCGACACGAGATAAATTGTGATGAGGGCAGGAGAATGATGATGAGCCGTATTCAGAGCATGTGCATGTCATGTAGTATTCAGAGCATGTGCATGGCATTGTGTTGTTGTAGTATCTGTGCTGCGACTCACGTGGGATGTATCTGCAGCAGCGCGCAGTCGGGCCCGCCCCAGTACTGGTGCGTCTCGCGCCACTCCTGCGGCGAGCACACCACGACCAGCAGCTCCTGGGCCTGGATCAGCACCAGCGACGGACCCCTGCACGTAAGCGTACAACATACACAAGGTGTCATTTAAATAGCTGAAAACCTGAAAGGGGGTCATTGTAATCATCAGTATGAACAACTTTTACTATGGAACTTTATGTGATAAGAATGCTGTATATTTTGTAAGCGGTGCTCTAGTAAACTATTTTCCTTTTCATTTCATCTTGAAAACATTTGAAAAGTATGAGACATTCAGGCCGCGCCCCGACACGTACCTGTAGTTGAGCGAGTGGTGCAGGAAGCGGTTGGCGCCCAGCCCGTGGTCGCGCGACGCGTACAGCGCCAGCCAGTGCGACGGCAGCGCGCACAGCAGGCGCGCCAGCCACGTACCTGTAGTTGAGCGTGTGGTGCAGGAAGCGGTTGGCGCCCAGCCCGTGGTCGCGCGACGCGTACAGCGCCAGCCAGTGCGACGGCAGCGCGCACAGCAGGCGCGCCAGCCACGTACCTGTAGTTGAGCGTGTGGTGCAGGAAGCGGTTGGCGCCCAGCCCGTGGTCGCGCGACGCGTACAGCGCCAGCCAGTGCGACGGCAGCGCGCACAGCAG